>JADHKK010000027.1:0-378326 GCA_019925535.1 Leptographium radiaticola
CGGCCCCCCCCCCCCCCCCCCCCCCCCCCCCCCCCCCCCCCCCCCCCCCCCCCCCCCCCCCCCCCCCCCCCCCCCCCCCCCCCCCCCCCCCCGACGCGGGAGGATCCTGTCAAGGGTGTGGGTGTGGGATAGCGCAAGCCACCACGTTTCGAGCCTCGACTTGCAGAGACGACGGGGGGGGCGGTCTTGGTGGAGGCGGATGGCCTTCGGTTGCGGGAGGGAGAAACTTTGGAAAGACGACAAACTGGGGGGGATCCTTAGAGCTGTGGAGAACGCTCGTTTTCCGAACTTGGCAAGGCCATCCCGGCTGGCACCTTCCCCCTTGGCCCACTTTGGAAGGGCCGATCGGCCAAGATGCTACAAAGGGCAAGTCCAGGAGGCCCCGAGTCTTGTCACGTGGGTACGTCGTAGGCCCAGCCTTGGCCGCTGGCCAATGTGGTGTTGCTCCCTTGGCGTGGAGGGTGTGACAAGACGAGCAGCTGGCTTTTACTCGTGCCATCTCTCCAGCTCTCCAGCCAGCGCCAACCGGCAGAGTTCTACGGTTGCGGGGCGGTTTCACGTGACCTTTCTTTTGGTTGTTCCCTCTAAGCTCCGCCGCTCTGCTGAAAGTTCATGCTGTAGCCGCCCGTCTTCTCGTCCTTGACCATCTGAAAGTTGTCTGTGCTCATGCCAAAGGGCCGCAGGATGCCGTTTCCGAGCTGTGGCTTGTCAGTACACCGTTGGCCCTTGATCCAAAAGGCCAAAACTCCAAAAACTCACCTCTTTGAGCTTCCCCCACATCTCGCCCACCTCGGCCTCCTGTGCCGCCTTGGCGCGCGCCGGCAGCTGTCGGAGCTGTTGCTGGACCAGCCGGTGGTCGGCCGCCGTCAGGGCCGCGTTGCCGGGCCCGAGCGCTGCCAGCGTGCGGTAGTCTTCCTCCGCGCCCGACAGGTTGGCCCAGCCGCCGAGCTCGGTCCGCGCCCGCGCCCGGCGTAAAAGGGCCTTGGCCCGGATGCGTTCGCGGTTGCGCACGGCTGCAGAAGGGGGCGCCGGCGCCGCCTGGGACGCGCCGGCGCTGACAATCTCCTCCTCCACGCCGTCCTCGTCCGCCGGCGGCTCCTCGTCGTTTTGGGCATCGCGCTCCAACGCCTTGAGCGCCGCCGTGGCCGACGTCACGGCCTCGGCCCACTCGCTCGTCTTGAGGTGGCAGGCCGCCATGTTGCTGAGCAGCACGGCCCGGTCGTAGGCGTAGCGGGTCGGCAGCACGGCATCGGCGGCTTCGTAGGCTGTCAGGGCGGCATCGAACTGGCCGCGGCCAAAGAGCGCGTTTGCCTCGGCCTTGTGGGCGCTCGCCTGGGAAAACTGTGCCTGCAAAAGAAGGTCAGAAAGCCCCCCCATCAAGAGAGCCAGGGCCAATATCTTGCCTCTTCCTCCTCGGGAGACAAACTCGGCAGCACATCGTCTTCCTTGTCGTCTCCCACCGCCTTCGCTTCGCCAACCGTAACCTTTTCGTCCATCACTCCGCCGTCGCCCTTTGTCGACGTCAGTCCAGACATCGCGAGAGCACGTGGATGCGCGTTCGGTCGAAGACACACAGCGCGTCGCCCGGCCGCGTCGGATGTGATTGCTATTTTTACCGTTATCAAGCCCGAGAGGGGTAGCTATTTTCGGTGCCCGCACAAGGCCCACTTCTACCGCTGCACCGTCCTATAGCGCTATCCGCTGCGGCTAGTGTCGCTGTCTTGTCCGCCCATGAGTCAGTTTTGCTCTCATCGGCCAAAATGCCGCCAGTCATGAATAACCAGCAGCAGACCGCCAGCAGGACATATATCGTCCCCTCCGACTCTCCCTTCCACTGGCTTTCTTCCACCTCATAGCCAATCTTTCACGCACCTCGTCCCCACCATGGCCCCTAAAACCGAGTAAGTTTCTCCCCCGCTAAATTGTCTCGGCTTTTGCCTAACCCCCGCCATAGCTTCCCGCCTGTGCGGGCCTGCCTCTTCGACATGGACGGCCTTCTCCTCGACACAGAGGACATCTACACGGACTGCATCAACGCCGTCCTCTCCCGCTACGGCCGCCCCAGCCTGCCCTGGTCCATCAAGGCCAAGCTGCAGGGCCGTCCCATGATCCAGGCCAACGAGATCTTCATGGCCTGGGCTCAGCTGCCCATCACCACCGAGCAGTTCCGCCAGGAGAACGCCGCCTTCCAGGCAAAACTGTTCCCCTCTACCAAGGCCCTGCCCGGCGTCCCTGACCTGCTGCGATGCCTTGGCCGCACCCGCTATTTTGACCTCGCCGAGGCCAAGCAAGACGGCTCCGTCGGTCACCGTGTCCACATTGCTCTCGCCACCTCGTCTCACACCTCCAACTTCCACCTCAAGACCGCCCACCTGCAGGACCTCTTCTCCGTCTTCGAGGCTCCCCGTCGTGTCCTCGGCGACGACCCCCGCATTGCCCCTGGCCGTGGAAAGCCCCTACCCGATATTTACCTACTCGCTCTCAAGACCATCAACGACACTCTGCCTGCTGGCGAGCCCCCCATCACCCCCGAGGAGTGCCTCGTCTTCGAGGACAGTGTGCCCGGCGTCGAGGCGGGCCGCCGCGCCGGCATGCGCGTCGTCTGGTGTCCCCACCCCCAACTCAAGGTTGAGTATGCCGGCCGTGAGCCTGAAGTACTTGCCGGTACCACCGGCGAGGCCGGCGATGCCGGTGCTGACACCCCTGCCGGCACGGTCGATGATGGCTGGTCCCAGTACCTCTCGTCGCTCGAGCCCTTTCCCTATGACCATTACGGCATCGTCGTGCCGCCCCCAGAGACCGAAAGCCAGCCCTCTATGAAAGTTGCGTCCGAGGACTCCGCCGTCTTCCAAGATACCACCTCAGCTGCCTAGTCCAAGTCTTAGAGGACTTTGTGGCTGTATAGACATGCATTTCTTCACTTCCATAGACACACCAAAATCGTCTTGATACTTGTCAATTTAAAGGGTATACAATGCCGGAACCTCCCGTTGAAAAGTTTCTGTTTCCAGCCATATAGCTCTCCAGCCGTCCTGCCGAAGTGCAGCAATGAGAGTTGGGCGTTGACATTATTATGATAAATCAATCATATTTCAGTCAAAGACGCACGACGGCCGATTCTCTCCCCCTCCCAAAAATATATATAAGATGATTCCTAAGCCAAGAAGAAAGAAGAAAACCAAGCAAACATACAAACTCATTAGATGGCCTCCATATTGCACAACTTTGGCTCACTGGGCGGCCGGTAAAACGCCTTGTAAGGATGGTCAGGCAGGCTAAAGTCTGCCCGCAGCAGCGGGTTGACAGAATGTGACAGCTTTTGCAGTGGAACCGGAATGATAGGCGAGGAATGCGTTGTGCCTCCGACAGCAGATCCCGACATGCTCGAGGTTTCAAATGGGCTTGGCTGCATCCGATTAAGGTGGGGTGGGCTCACCAGCGCCATGCCGATCAACGGCATCGTCGACTGTCGAGATTCCGCACCAGAGCACATCGGATCAGAGCGTGTCCAGGACTCACTCGGCCTGGATCCTGAACTCGTGGTCGGACTAGAACCAGGCCCAAAGCCAAGACCAGCCCTGCTGCCATGCGCACCTCCACCTGCCTCCGTGTTGGACTTGAGGTCGGAGGAACAAGCCGTGGGCGATGTCGAGACAACCGTACTTCCGTCACGTCCCCACATTCTAAGGACCTCTTGCAACGCTTTGCCATTCTGACAACCTGTCTCCATGCCGAGCTTGCGGAAGAGACAGATCACTTCATCCTGTTCGCGGCGGTCTCGCAGAACCAGCGCTGATATTACCAGGCTTCGCAAAGCCACACTGGCTATCCCCCGAGCCTTGCTGTGCGTGACGATCCCGCATACCTGATGGGCGTGGTGCAACTGAGCTGCTCGGTTTTCGTCCGCATCGGGAGGTTTGATCGGGCTGATCTGGTGAAGGAGAATCATCGCTGTGTGGTAGAAGAGGCGACCAATGACCGCCGCATGCTCAACCAGCCTGTTTCCCTGTTAGAGCATGGGGTTTAGACTTGGTGCAAGAAGCGCCACTTACCAGATATTTGGAAAGATTGAGCCAGAGGAAGAATTCGACGCAGGACAAAAATAGCTGAAAGGTTTCATAGAGCGTGGACAATGCCGATTCCATCCATCACAGAGTCTCTTCAAGTGCTGCCAATCCCTAAACCGCTTCTGCAAGCGGACCTGTTCGTCGTGGGGTGAAGGTTCTTGAAATCGAGGCGTGTTGGCACGGAAATTTGAGATTTTGGCAACGATGTAAAACATGCGGTGCACCCATACTTCCTCATCGCCGCCAACATTACGGTCAACTGGTGCTTCCTGATTCCATCGCTCATGGACCTTTGGTGTTTTGTCGTGAGAAGCTCTCGTGCGCCTCTTATTGTATCCGCGATCAGCCAAATCATTAATGGATGTCAGGTCAAGCCCCCATTGATCGGGCTCCCAAGCCGTAGGCCAGTTAAACGAGAGACAGCTGAGCACTTCCATGCCAACGTTGAGCCAAAAGCAAGCGGCACCGACCCCTTTGCTCTGAGCATCCCAGCCACACTCGCGGACCAGGGCGCGAGCTCCGGTGATGTGGTTCATCCGGTCATTCGGTTTCTCGCTCATGATCTCGTAGACATTCAGAACGACAGCCGTTGTAGCGCACTCCGATATGTTGCGGTCTGGGTTCTGCAGACTCCGCAGCAGCTGTGTCGTCGCCGTGTTGTAATAAAACAGAGCTTTATCATCTTTGTCGGCTTGGTGCGCCAGCATCAACTGTTTTACCCCACAGGCGAGAAAGGCGTTGAGCAGCATTGGTGACTTGAGCGCGAGGAATGGAAGGATGTGACTAAAGTGTTTTCTCTTGTCCAGGAAGTCCATCCAAATTCCGACTTCTTCCACGAACACTTGCATGTACAAGATTTCGTCAGGTGAGCTGAGATACTCCTTCTCTTCGTTGTGGGTGCCCATTTCATTGCTAAATGCAGCAAACTCCAGCTCGTCTCTGAAGCCTTTTTCGGCTGGGGGAGTTGGCATTGTTTTTAGCAAAGTTCCGTATGGTAGACCTGTACCAGAGTGTTGTTCAATGTCTCCGAAGCCGGCATCCACCGGGTCATCTCCAATGTCCACCGGAAGAGATGAAGTAGACGGTGGCCCGTTGCCTTCGGGTATCATGGATGAAGTGATGCTAGACACATCACTAGGCTGCGAGGCATATGGACGCCCGTAGCTGTGTTCTTTTATCGGCACGAGACCGAAGACACCATCTTCATTGATGCCAATGCCGGCGATGGGCAATGTCTGTATCTTCTCCTGGGTTAAGGCAGTAGGAAGGGATGGATCAGCTTGTCCATGGTTCACATTCGTAAATGGCGATGTGGTTTCAAAGTCGACCCCAGTGATGGAGGCAGCGGTAGGGGGACCAAAATATCGATTGCTTGATTTTTCGGTACTTTCAGACAGACGTCTGCGTTTTCCAATAAGAGCGTTGCCGGCACCTTCTCGATACGAGCCCGTTTGCATCCTATCAGGGGGGGGATATCGGCTGATACCTCCAACATATTCCGATGCAATCAGCCGAGATTCATCCACAAAGGCGACTGTTGAAAAGAGATATGTTAGCAGTGGCATATGCTTCTTCTCAGTCTTAGGATCCAAAGAACTTGCCATTCCACTCTGACGCAAGCGGCACGTAAGGAATTGGCTTCATCTGAATGTCAATAAAGTTGAGCCTTAGTCCTCTCTTGCAGTCGCGGCTGCCTTTGCGACAGTTCAAACAGTCTGGAAGCCCTTCGTCGCACTTAAGATGCCGCTCTCTGCATGTAAGGCAGCCGGTACGGACACGTTTCGATTTGGCTGGGGGTTGCATAACAGCGGATGTCATGACCGATGCTGCAGCAGGCACGTAGCCGGTTAATCTGCTGTTTCCGATAGAACTAACACTCAAGTGCCGCACTTGGCTGATTCCCGGGTCCTGTGATATTGGGGGACGGCGAAGACCTGTCTCCGGACAACTCTCTCTTCGAACTGGGGATACAAGGGAGCCACCTCGCGAAGAAGATTGGCCGATGGGTGCCATGGAGCCGTCCCCGACTCGGAGCCTGCCCCGCAGGTCTTCCGCGGGATGGGGAAGTGGAGGCAGCAATGAAGGCAGAGGCTTCGAGGTGGCGAACAGTAGTGGTTGTGGAGGAGGGAGCGTGATGCACGGCGGAGGCAGTGGAGGTTTGCCGTCTCGCAGAGATGAAATGGGAAGCCGGGGGCGGGTTGGATCAGAAGTGTTGAATTCATTGCTGTAACCAAATTGGAGCGTGTTGCTTTCATTCTCAGTGCCTGTGTTTGCGCGATATCGTAGGTGGTAGTTGTGTTCAAGGGCTCTAGGGCGTGTTTCGCAAGGTACCGACAACAATGCGGGCAAAGTTCCGGGCGAAGAAAGAGGAGTCGAAAAGCCAAGGTAAAGAGGAAGCGCCACCTTATGGGAGAGCAGACATGGTGATGAAGGAGGGAAACACCGATCTGCTGTCCCCAGGCTTGTGCCCATGTGCTGGCTCATAACTGCAGGGCGATGATTCCGTGGCAGTCGGCGGATGGTGCCCGCAGAAGTCCAGAGCTGCGGTATGACTTCCTGTCAAGATAGTCGGCAAAACACAAGGTTGCCTCCTCATGGATGGGGAAGTCTCGGACGAGGAAAGCGGGCTGATAGGACAAGTCAAGCAGCCCATTCCAGGGGCTAATAGAGGCTGCTGCCACCCCCGTTTCTGTTGTTGTGCCTTCTTGTCATATACACAGGGTGGGGGGTGTGTGTGGGGGGGCTGCGGCTTGTGTTTCCGCAGGTATAGTGCTTCAATATGGAAGGGCTCCGTCGATTGGGCGCGTGTAAAAGTAGAGAATAGTGGAAGGAGACATGTAGGTTCGTGTTATTGTGCGGTCTAGCTCCTTTAAACGGTTGACAGCGAAGCGCCCACCGGGTCGCCGCTAGAGAAAGAAAAACTGGGGAGTTGAGAAGGTTGCGAAGGTTGAGCAAGTTTTCTGGAGACGCAGGGCTGACACATCCGTGCCTTTTGGGAATGAGGGCTGGCGTGAGGATGGACGTGCGTGTGCGTAGTCGTAGTCGTAGCGTCGTAAGATGAGAAGGAAAGAGAAGGGCGGATGCAGGATAGGTCGAGCAGGGGGTACGGGTATTGTGTGTGCTGCTGAGTGGGTTAGATGAGGGATAGAAGTTTGGCGTCACACCGAGGGATGCAGAGGGAATCCTAGGAGACGAAGAGCGGCAGAGGGAGAAATTAGATCCGGACCAGCAGCGGGGAGGCGGGATTGAGAGGGTGGGAGCCACGCGACCAGGCCGGCGGAGGGGGGGGAGAAGTGAGCCGAATCGCCAAGGAATCGATGATAGCGAGGAAATGGTTCCGCATGGCAAAGAGGACGATATCAAGCGAGTCTCAAGAGGCCACGAGGAGCAGACGAGGACGTTGGGCTTGGCTTCAGGCGCCACGCGAGAGCGTGCTGCTAGCGAGAGTGGCAGCTGGTGTGTGAGAAATGCACGGTACCAGCCGTTTCCTGGAGCGGCCTGAAAGGGTTGTGTCTCATTCCGTGTGCGCACACGCGCAAACGAGTGTGTGGGTTGTGCAACGGCAGGGCGGCCGGGCTGTGGTGGCTGGCGGTAGGGAGCGGGGAGGGGGGGTTAGTTCTCGTTGGCTTGCGTGGGAATGCCAACGGGGGGAAATAAAAAGGAGGCCCGGCGGACAAGCCAGCAAGACGTCTGTATACGGAAAAGAGCAGATGGTAGAAGGCGGAAGAGGCGGAAGACGAGAAGAAGGCAGGCCAGAGACAGCGGACAAGAGGGAAGGAGCGTTACGAAGAAGAGTCGATTGGGGTCAACGGGCAGTTGGGAAGGTACGAGGGAAATCGCTTGCGTGCCGACCAACAGCCATCCGGTTATCCAAGAAGCAAGAATGGGGAGGACAGGGCGAGGGCGGCCAATGAAGTTGGTCGGAGCCTTGTTTCTTTTTCTTCTTGCATGGCGGTTTGTGATTGACAGCCCTAACTGGCGCGGGCGGGCGAGGCGTGCCGGGGCGAGGCGAGGCGTGTCGATCAGCATTGTTCTACGACCATGAGACTAGCCAGCCAGACGACCAAGAGCGCGAACAGCATAGGGACAGTGACTACGGACTTGCCTTGACGCATCATCAAGACGGACCATATATTGGGGTACGAGTACGGACAATGGCAGGGGTCGCTGGACCCGATGTGTGCGCCATCTATTAGGCAGGGTTGCAGCTGTGAGCTACAGTGGGCCTGGCAGCCGGGAACGGATTCGGTTTGAGTTGCTGCAAACCCAGTCTACTCGTAGGCGCCAGCACAGCAGCGCACGACGGATGCCGTGTGTGCGAGACAGGTTTGTGAGAGACGGCCCCTCTTCCGTTCTCCTCTGTTCTCCTCTGTTCTGGCCTCGCGAGACATGCATCGGCCATTGTCTAGTGTCGGCAAAGCGAAATGGCAGACATGTCCAATGGAAGGCCAGAGACGGCCCAGGTGTCCCACACTCTTTGAGTTTGCGAGAGTCCAGTGTGTGTGTGGCCACTGCAGCGATGATCAGGTGAGCCTCGCCATTTTCGTAAGTATTTTGCGCCCATTTGCGCATGTTGGGTCATGCCGCAGCCAGCTGCAAATGTACGCCATACCTTGTTACGGAGTACTCCGTACATGGAAGAGGTGAGAAGGAGCTGGCGGTTCTTAGCCTCGACTAGGGAAATCGGTGCCGGGGTGGCGTTTGTCTCCGCGGGTAATGTGCTCATTCTTGCTGCCTGAGACAGCAAGACGGCGATGTCTTGGGCTTGGCGCCTTAGCCAGGAAAGAACGCCACACCGGCCGACCGAGCCAATGGGCCTAGTTTCTCACATCTGAGACAGCGGTGACTGCGGATGCACAGCGCAAGCGCTGCATACCGCATCATGTACGGCGAACAAGAGGCGTGTAGTTGAAATATGATGGAGGCGAAAGGCAGAAGGCGTAAGCCGAAGAATGGCATTCGATGCGATAGACATGGGTTTAGGAGGAGGCCCCACAACGGCTCCATATTCCAGCATTTCCGGGCTGCGAGGGGGATATGAAGGTGTGAACAAGACCGCAGCTGGCCTGTTCTTGTGCAGGGCATGTACTATGCGAGAATGCACTACTCTGTATCTCACAAGGACTTATCTGTACGCATTCCTCCGCGCGGTGGGCAGAGCCTGGCTGACCCGGCCGAGATGAGGCTGGCGTGCTGAGAGGGTTGGTCCGTGCACGTGACCCATTATTGGCGGTGGTCCATCGTAACCTCGCTCGTTGAGCCGCCAGAAGAAAAAGGGCAGTTCGACGACACGTCCATAATAGGAAGGAATTGGCGGGGCACGCATCAAACTGTTGGCGACTCAAGAACCGGCCAGCCCAAAGTGCGAATGTACAAGAGTCTCTGCGACTTTTGACCTTTTTTCTCTTATTTTTCCTCTAGATGGCCGCCCCCGCGCAGCCGACGGCCATCCTGCGCGGCCACCGCTCGCAGGTGCACGCGGCGGCGTTTGTGCGGGTGGGATCGGGCAGCGGCGGTGCCGAGGACCGGCTGGCGACCGGTGACGCCGATGGGTTTGTCGTGCTCTGGGACCTGGCGACTGTGCGGCCGCGGGCGGTCTGGCGGGCTCACCAGGACAGCATCCTGGGGCTGGCCGGGTGGACGGACGAGGAGGGCGGTGACTGCCAGATGGTGACCCACGGCCGCGACCACCGGCTGGTCGTGTGGCAGCTGGGAGCGGCCGACGAGGCGCGGCTCAGCACGGCGCTGCCGCTGGACAAGGAGTCGTCTGGCACCGATGGCGGCCGGCCCTCGCCCTGGATGGTGCATGTGCTCGAGGTCAATACGCTCAACTTTTGCGCCTTTGCGTGGACACGATCGGCAGAGATGGCGACCCCGGAGACCACCACAACCACGCCGAGCGGTGCGCGGCTGATTGCCGTGCCCAACGCGCTGGCGCTCGAGGCCGTACGCCAATTTTTGTGTGTGTGTCTCTCTCTCTGGCCATGCTGTTAACATCCCATAGGTCGACATTTTCCAGCTGCCGACGCAGCGGCGAATCAACACGATCCAGTCCGGTGCCAAGGACGGCATGCTCATGGCGGTGGCGCTCTTTTACCACGCCAGCGGCCCGCTCGTGCTCATTGCCGCTTTTGAGAACGGTGCCGCCGTCGTGCAGACGCTCGATGACGGCGCGTCCGGGCCGGCCACGGTGCGCTACCGCGCGCAGGCGCACTCGCAGCCGATCCTCTCGCTGGACGTGGCGCCGGACCAGTCGTACTTTTTGACGTCGGGCGCCGATGCCGTGGTGGTTCGCCATCCTATCTCCGTGAGAGGTTCCGTCGACAGAGTCATGGACAGCAGCGCATCACCCACGGCCACTGCCATCGCACCGTCCTCGGACGGACCCGTCTCGCTGTTGTCGGCGGCCCTGGCAAAGGAAAGAGGGAAGCCGTCCTCTGCACAGTCACGGGCACCATTGCCTCCCGCCGAGCCCGAGACACATCCGCTCCAGGTTCTCGACACAAAACATGCCGGCCAGCAGGGGTTGCGGATACGGTCTGATGGCCGTCTTTTTGCCACGGGCGGCTGGGATGGGCGGGCGCGTGTGTACTCGGCCAAGACGATGAAGGAAGTGGCCGTGCTCAAGTGGCACCAGATTGGCTGTTTTGCCGTGGCTTTTGCGCCGATTCGCAGCAGTACGACGGGCAGCCGCAGCTCCAACAACGACGACACGGCAGTGGCAAGGACCTCGGGCGAGATCACGGTCAAGGAGCGCCGGCTGCGGCACGCGGCGACGGCGCATTGGCTGGCGGTCGGCAGCAAGGACGGCAAGGTCAGCCTGTGGGACATTTTCTGAGCGCCCACGACGGGCTGGAAAGACACTTGTTTTGCATCTATGGACTTGGCATTGTGCTTCTGCCGGGTATCAATCTCTGGGCTCCAGCCTCCCCGAATGGCTCTCCAGGCAACCCCCTGTAAAATCCACATCGATCTCGGGCGATATGGAGTGAGGCTGCCGATGCATGCCGATGTATACCGGTACAGCCTGTTTGGCCTGTGCGCTTACGTCAGCAGCCGAGCTGGGGATGTGGGTGGTAATGGTCAGTACCTCGAATCGGGCCATTTCGACGTGTGGTGTGAGGCTCGCGGCGTGTATAGCAGCTCGCGGCCGGCCTGCCGTTGTCGTTGGCAGACATCCAATATAATCCCGTCATCTTTTGAAACGGATCACAGCTCCTTGTAAAAGTGTTGCTTGAACTTGCGGTTGGCACGATCGGTGGCGCGGTGTAGGAACTGCGAGCCAATGACCTCAAAGACAAGCTTTGGGCAGCCGGCCACGTGCGGCTGTGGGCTGATGTCGTCGGGGCGGCCGGTGCTGTCGGCCGCGGCGTCGTCGGCGTTGTCGTCGACGGGGATCTCGATGCGGAAAAAGGTGCCCTCTTTGGGCACCGTCCTGACGTGGTTGTCGGGGGTGACAATCTCAAAGACGAAGCGGGTGTCGCGCACGACGATGCCGCGCGTGCCGACGCGGCCGGTGCAGGCGCTGCGCGTGACCTCGACGAGGGCGCCGTGGAAGTCGGCGGCGGTCAGCTTGGCGGCGGCGCCCTGGCCGCCGCTGCGGAGCTCCTGGGGGCCGAGCAGCTCGCGGATGTAGCCGAGCCAGAGGCGGTGCAGCGGCACAAAGGTGGCGTAGGTGTTTGTCTCCTTTTTGCCCACCGGCATCTCGTACAGCTTCAGGCGGCGTCGCTCCCGCGCCGACAGCGGCTTCGGCTTGAGCTGGCGGCGGCAGGCCTGGCGCTGCTCCTGCTTGATGCGGCGCGCCCGACGGCGGGCATCGCGGCCGTCGAGCCCAACACCCGCGGCTGCCGCGTTGGCCGCAGCCGTTCCATCGCCGTCCGGCGTCGGCGACGAGGGTCGTAACAGCAGGCGGCGGTGCTGGATCTTGTCGGTAAAGATCTGGCTGGCCGTGTCGGGCTCGTGCGCGCGCTCCAGCAGCTTCTGGACGAAGCCCTTGCCGGGAGTCGCCATGGCGGTTTCGGTACTGGCAAAAGAGACGGTGCGCTGGCGAGGCTGAAATGGAACTTTTTTTTTTTGCAAGTTTTGGTCCCCTCTAAGTTTTTAGTGGGGATCGGATGCAACGTGCGAGCAAGTACTTTTGGGCTCACTTTCAAGGATTGTAGTGGTTGTTGGGGCTACTCATAGCGCGTGCGCTGTAGGCTAGCGAAGCTCCGCTAAATAGACCTCGGCATTAGCGCAGGTTTCTCCATTCTCCGCCTGCGGTCTCCCCACACGTCAGCGGATTTCGTGGCTCGCCCCAGGGCTCGTTTCCATTTCTCGCACGACCGGCCACGCCATCGACAGCGTGTCCACGCCCACGTCCCGCCCCCCTCCCTCCTGCGATACGACGTCCATGGCAGACTCTGGCTCGGACGCAGACTCGGCGCAGGTGGCGGCGCCGGACCTGCAGATCCTGGGCGATGCGGTGACGCTGCAGCCGAGTGGCGTGGAGACGACCGAGGCCACGGAGACGGCGACGGCGAGACGAACGGAGGCGGACGGCGGCGAGGAGGCGCTGATGAAGCCGATGCACAGCTTCCGGGCCGAGCCGCTGCAGTTTCTGCGGCAGGTGTCGCTGTACGTGTCGGGGACGGGCTGGCGGGCGTATGACCAGGTGATTGGCCAGCCGCTGTTTTACCCTGGCTTCTCGGAGAACATGAAGGCCATGGTGCTGTCGGCGCCGCGGCTGCAGCAGACGATTGGGGCGCTGGCGGTGCAGGCGGCGGCGCGCGAGGCGGCGGGCGGATGGTTTGGGGGTGCCGGCGAGGTCGGCCCGCTGGGCCGCAGTGACGACGCCCAGGCGCAGGCGCGACGGCAGGCGCAGCTGGAGCGGTGGCTGCGCGAGGTGGCCGAGCAGTGGACGGACGCCATGATCTGCAAGTTTGAGAGCAAGGCGTTTATCCGCAGCGCGTACTATCTGGTCACGCAGCTGCTGACGCGGGCCTATCACCAGGGCATCCACGTGGCCAGCGAGGACGTGGTGATGCTGCGGCGCGTGGCCGACCAGGCCAGCCGCGCCGGCCAGAGCATCGTGTTTCTGCCCTGCCACCGCTCGCACGTCGACTACGTCGGCCTGCAGCTGATCTGCTACCGCCTCGGCCTGGCCATGCCCGTCGTCGTGGCCGGCGACAATCTCAACTTCCCCCTCGTCGGCAGCTTTCTGCAGCACGCCGGCGCCATGTACATCCGCCGCGTCTTTGGCGACGACCAGCTCTACGGCGCCCTCGTCCAGGCCTACATTGACGCCCTGCTGCGCGGCGGCTACAATCTCGAGTGCTTCATCGAGGGCGGCCGCTCCCGCACCGGCAAGCTGCTGCCGCCCAAGTTCGGCATCCTCCGCTTCGTGCTCGACAGCCTGCTCTCCGGCCGCGTCGCCGACGCCGTCGTCATCCCCGTCAGCACCCAGTACGACAAGGTCATTGAGACCGAGGGCTACGTCACCGAGCTGCTCGGCACCCCCAAAAAGGCCGAGAACCTCGCCGACTTTCTCACCGGCGGCTCCAGCGTGCTCTCGCTGCGCCTCGGCCGCGTCGACGTGCGCTTCCACGCGCCCTGGAGCCTGCGCGCCTTTGTCCAGGAGCAGCTGGCGCGCGAGGGCGTCCCGGGGGCGGCGCCTGGGGGGCCTGGGGTGCCTGGGGTGTCTCCAGACGTGTCACGTGACCGGCCTCTCCCCCCCGACGTCCCCCTCGACGTCCGCCAGCGCCTGCTGCGCACGCTCGGCTACCGCGTGCTCAAGGACATCAACGACGTGTCCGTCGTCATGCCGACCGCGCTCGTCGGCACCGTGCTGCTGACGCTGCGCGGCCGCGGCGTGGGCAAGGCCGAAATGGTCCGCCGCGTGCGATGGCTCAGCGGCCGCATCCGGGCCAAGGGCGGCCGCGTCGCCCACGTGCAGGCCGCCGCCCTGCCCGACGTGGTCGACCGCGCGCTCGACGTGCTCGGCCGCGACCTCGTCGGCGTGCACGACGACCTGGCCGAGCCCGTCTACTACGCCGTCGACCGCTTCCAGCTGTCGTTTTACCGCAACATGACCATCCACCTGTTCGTGGCCGAGGCCCTCGTCAGCGCCGCGCTCTACGCCCACGTCAAGCAGGGCGGCGGCCCCGCCCAGCAGGACATGACCTATGCCGACTTGCACGGCCGCGTCTCCTTTCTGTCGTCGCTCTTCCGCGGCGAGTTCATCTTTGCCACCGAGGGCCTCGACGTCAACCTCGACCGCACCCTGCGTGGCCTCGCCGCCGACGGCGTCATCCGCCTGCAGGGCCCCGACGGCGCCGAGCTCGCCGCCACTGACGAAGCCTCCACGAGCCCCACCACCGTCGTCGGCCTCTCGGACCAGGAACGCCGCACCGGCCGCGAGAACTACGACTTTTACTGCTTCCTCATCTGGCCCTTTATCGAGGCCAGCTGGCTCGCCGCCGTCTCCCTTCTCGGCCTCACGCCGCCGCTCGCGGCGGCCGACGACGTCTGGATCGACCTGGCCAAGGCCCAGGACAGCGCCCAGTTTGTATGGTCTTTTCCTCTCTTTTCCTGCTCTGTTCCTGCTCTGTTCCTGCTCTTTTCCTGCTCCCTCCCCACTGACCGCCACTTTCCAGCTCGGCAAAACACTCTACCACGAGGGCGACCTCAGCTACTTTGAGGCCGTCAACAAGGAGACGCTCAAAAACGCCTTTCAGCGCTTCCACCAAGAGGGCATCCTGCTCATCGTCCGCTCCAAAGACGCCAAGTCCGCGCCACCCCGTGTCCAGCTCGCCCCCGAATGGCGGCCCCAGCGCGACCCCGTCTCCGGCCAGCTCGTACCCGCCGGCCGCCTCTGGGACTTTACCGCCAAGATCGCCGCCAGCCGTCGGGAGGGCAAGAATCGCCGTGACGGCCCGACCGTCAGTACGCGCGTCATGGCCATTGCCGACTCTCTCGGCGCTCGTCTTTTCGCCAGCGCCGCCGCCGCTACCGCGCCTGTCCCCCTGTCGGGCGAGGAGGCCGACAGCTTGCGCCTCATGGGCCAGGGACGGCATCGTCGCGGCTCGCTTGAGAATCCGGCGCGGTTGTAACGCAGAGAAAGAGGGCTCAAGTGGAGTAGAAAGGGAACATGTTTATCGTGCCTTCCGCAAGCAGCAATTGCCAGACATATGTACTTGTATTTCTGTAATAAAAAATATCGCTTTTATAAAAGTACATCTCCTTTTCTCCTACTCCTCTCCCTCCACCACGATATTGTCAATCAGCCGCACCATGGGCCCGCCGTTGTGTCCCAGGTCCTCGCCCGCCTGCGGCGCCTCCACCGGCAGCATGCGCACGGCACCGCTGAGGATGGCGCCCCGACGCCGATCGACTGTGGTCTGCAGTTCCTCCATCGAGTCCGGATCGGCCACCGAGAGGTAGTCAATCTCAAAGAGGACCCGCTCCGACGGGGCCCGTTGCTTCTGTGCCGCCAGCGTCGCGTCGGCGATCTGATGGGCCGCCGCCCGCGCCTCGTCCGGCGTCTTGCCCGCGTGCACCGCCGCCTCGGCCGCCAGCAACGCCCGCCGCAGCACCGGCGCCACCGCACGTCGTCGCGTGCCCAGATAGACGTTGCGGGAGCTCAGGGCCAGGCCGTCGGGCGGCTCGCGCACGGTCGGACACACAACCACCGTCAGGGGCACGCAAAAGTCGCGCACCATGCGTCGCACCACCACCGTCTGCTGCACGTCCTTGCGCCCAAAATACGCCCGCTCCGGCTGCACAATCAGAAACAGCTTCATGCACACCGTTGCCACGCCACGGAAAAACGTCGGCCGGCTCGCCCCCTCCAGCGCGCTGCCCACCGGCGTCACCGTCACGAAGCTGCCCGTCGCGTCCTCTGTCTGGCCCGGCGGCCCCGACGGGTACATTTCCGAAGTCGTCGGCGCAAACACGGCCGCAATTCGTCCGACCTTTTTGGTGCTCTCGCCGTTTTGGTGCTCAGCAGTCGCCTCCAACAAATCGTCCTCCGCCGCCAGCACCGCGCAGTCCGCCTCCCACGTCCGCGGATAACTGCCCAGGTCCTCGTTTGCCCCAAACTGCGCCGGGTTCACATACACGCTCACCACCACCAAGTCATTGTCCCGTGCCGCCGCCCGCACCAGCGTCCGGTGACCCCTGTGTAACGCCCCCATCGTCGGCACCAATCCAACTGTCCGGCCCGCCAGCAGCTCCTGCCGCCGCCACGCTCGCACCGCCTGCACCGTCCGAAACACCCGGATGGACGTCCCCGCGATCGTCTGCGTTCCGTCCGCCAACGTCGCCGTTGCCGTCGCCGCCTCTGCCGCTGCCCCCTTTCCGGCTGCTTGCTGTGTCATCCTCAGCGGCACCGTCGTTGTCATCCTGCGAAGGCTCACTGTACGTCCTGTCCAGCAGCCTGCGATTCTCGCCCGGCTACCGCTCTGTGCTGCTGCTGCTGCCGCCCTTTGGAGCGTCAATGTCCTTGCCAAAGTCACAGGCGCTCCGGCAATTCGGCACAGCAGCGGTGGGCTTGCACAAAGTGCCATTTTCAATACTAAATCAACAGAAACCGGCTTCCTGAGCTTTTAAATTCCCCGTCATCGTCGGATCGCTCGGCACATGTTAAATTGCAAAAACTTCTACGTCGTGATGTTTTCTACTGCGTAAAGCTCGGTCTTTTCAGCTTCGTTCCAAATACAGTTAGAGACAATAGTTCATGTCACGTGTCGTATCACATGACACCTTACGGCAACCTGCGCATCTTCACTCTCTTCCTCTCTTCGCATCTTCCCATCCACTGCAACCGCACTGGAAATATTTCATGTAGCCACAAATAGTCCATTACTAAATCTTACACGAGCGACCAGAACTTGCGCCTCCTCTATAAGCCGTCTTGTCCGCCTTGCTTCCGGTAAGCAATCTCCTTCCCCATCCATTTTGATCCGTTCCCGTGTCATCAAATCCTGTTCCGCCCGCATATGAGATCATGGCTATGTGCTGTGCAAATGTGGTATAAGTAGAGTTGAGATGTTTCCCTGAGGACGCCGCCACCTTGGGACGCCGCCGCTTCCATGTCCAAAAAACGCCGTTTTTTTCGTATGCCCGTATAACGCCGTTTGCATGACATCGCCCAATTCCCTCCAAATTGATTCAAGCGATGCCCCAAAATCACGCTGATCCCAGCGCCATGGCGTCGACCAGCCGCGAAAATCAAATCTATCGGATCAACCGGTCTCCCATCCAAAGAAATGGCCAGATTAGAAAAGCGTTGCAAAAATCCAACAGGCGGTCGTCAAAAAGAGCGTCATTCCGCCGCCGCAACGCTTGTTCCCTCGTTCGTGTGTCCGCCGCCGAGAAGCTCAAGCACCTTGTTCACCACGGCGCTGGGGTAGCCCCGGTTGAGCATCTCCGACACTACCGCCTGCGCCTTTTCCCGGTCCTCTGCCGCCAGGTAGGCCCGAGTCATCGCCTCGTACGTGCTCGGCTCGCGCCGGCTCCGACCGACGGCCGCATAGATCTCAGCAGCCTTGGTGATCTCGCCCTCCGCCGCCCATCCATGGATGAGCGTGTTGGCAATGTACGGCGTCAACTCCACGCCCCGCTTGCGCATAATCGCAAGCACCGACTCCGTCTCCGCCACCTGGTGGTTGGCCACCATCGCCTCAAACAGTGCCTGGAACAGAGACGCGTTGGGTGCCACCTTGGACCCTGCGATCACCGAGTCAAAGATGCGTCGCGCCCCCTCCATGTCGTGCATGTTGCAGCCCCGCGCATGGATCAGCGACGCGTAGTGCACCGGCTCCGGGCTCTGTCCCGACGTGCGGATGCGCTCCAGCACATTATCGGCCGCCGTCATGTCGATCGGCTCCAGCGTCGCGTGCGTGTCGATGAGCAGCTTGAAGGTGTGCGATGTCGGCGTGATGCCGCGTGCCAGCATCCGCTCGTAGTATGCCAGCACCTTGGTCTTGTCGCGCTTCGTCGTCAGGAAGAACTGCATCATGCTGTTGTACGGCGCTGGCCGCGCCTTGTAGTTGGGCATCGCCTCCATCTCGTCAAACAGCTCCTCCGCAAACTTGTCGTCCGAAACACGGCACAGCGCGTTCACAATCGTGCCGTATGTCACTGAAGTCGGCTTGATCGCCAGCGTCCGCATCTCCGCAAAGTAGAACAGGCAGTCGTCGATCCGCCGTGCCTTGCCCAGCTTGCCGATCAGCGCATTGTACAGGAAAGAGCTGGGCTCAACGCCCTCCGCCTTGGCGCGATGGAAGATCTTGACCGCCTCCGACGCTTCGTCAAACGTCTTGGTCGACTCCTTCAGCGTGGTGATGTACAGCCCAAATGTGTTGGCAGACGGAGCCGCACCGAAGCTCAACAGCTCCTGGTGGTACTGCTCCGCCATCGACCGGTTGCCCACCGAAAGGCAAGCGCCAACCATAGCGTCCAGGATGGACGACCAGCCATACCGAACAACAGCGTACTCCGGCAGGAGCGGAACATCCGAGCGTGCCATTGCGAGGATGTTGTTGCACAGGTCCATCTTACCCTCGCGTGATGCCGCCGAAATCAGCTTGGCATATGTGATGTACCGCGGGTGGCGGCCAGCGCGCCGCATGTTGCGGAATCGGCCGAGTGCCTCATTAAGACGAGGACCCTTGCGTCCGTGGCTGCCCTCCAGATCATCCGAGATGAGCGACGAGCCCTTGAAGTCCGTGTTGTGTGCGTACGGGTCGAAAGTGTTGTTGCTGTCCTCGAAGCTCGACACCGTCGGTGTCGACGAAAAAGGCGACGCCCCAAACGACGACTGTTGGTGGTAGGACACGATCGACGCCGCTTCTTCTCTGGGGTCCGAGATGTTCCGTGCCTGCATGTAGCGGCTGATAAAAGCAATACCCTCCTCGATCTCGTCGGTGATGGATGCCTTCTTCTGGCCTTCCCGCGACTGGCGGATCCGCTCAAACATGATCTCCGATTCGATCAGGCCATCGGCCACTTGGCCGGACCCAATCAGGGCCACGGCATACATGGCTGTCGGCTCAATCAAAGATGACGAGACCTGCAGTAGCGGGTTTCGCAGCATCTGCCAGAACTTGGCTGCACCTGCAACATCGCCCAGACGAACATGCAGCGCGAGAAGAGCCGTTGTCGGGCCGACAATGACCGCCTGCTCAGCACCGCACAACTCGACCAACGCAGAGAACGCCGCCACCGCCGTTGCTTGCTCGTTCTGATCCGCGGCCCAAACGGCAACCTCGCTCAGGGCTTTCGGACGCACACTCTTCTCGATGCTCCGCGCCCACTCTAGAGCCGCTGCGTGGACACCGCGGTTCGCGAACCCTTGCACAAAGCCAGCGCTGACCAGCGTATCCTTCATCTCGGCGGCGCTGACACCGTACTCGGTAATGATCTTCTGGTAGAACCGCATAGCACCCGGAAGCTTGTCGCAGATGATGTACGCGTTGATGACGGCCGCGTAGACTTGGGCGTCCAGGCGGTCGATCAAGCTGTGCTCTCCCGCGTCGTTGGAGATGGCCAGGTTCCGGTACTCGTCGTAGCATTCCACGGCGCTAACCAGGTCACCCGCCGTGGCAAAGGCGTGGATCATGGCCGGGAAGGTTGCCGCAAAGGGGACCACGTTGTTCGCCTCCATGTGGCCGAAAAGTTGGAGCATGTCCGCGAGGCGGCCAGCCTGCGCGCACGCAGAGATGAGCTGGTGGTACGTCTCGGACGAGTAAGACGCCCTCTGTAGAGAAACCGAGGTCTCGAACAGCTTGAGAGCGTAGTCCAGGCGGTCTTCCTCGGAGGCGATTGCATTTTCGAGCTCGTGCGAGGCAAACATAAACTTGCCGGGCTCGTCCATGCCACCGTACCGGACTCGCTTCTCCTCGAGCGACTGCATCTTGACCGACAGTTCCAGAGACCGAGAAGCCAGCAGGCCAATCAGAATGTCAAACGTGTCGCTATCCGGCGCAGTCTTGCGACGCATCATGTCGGCGTAGACGTCCAGCGCCTTAGTGATAACCTCCATCCGGTCGATCGGAAGGTGGATGGCGGCCATCAGCAGAGCGTTGTAGGCAGTGGCGATGGGGCGAATGCCCGCCACGAGCATGGCCTCAAAGACAGCCGGGATCTCAGCATAGCGGCCAGCCTCAGACAGAGAAGTGAGGTGGTCGGCGTATGTTTGCGATTGGCGGTCAACGACTTGTGTGGCTGCCGAGCCGACACTGGCGGGCGTCGCGGTCCGCACAACCGGTGAGGCCGCCTGCTCCTCGGCAGCAGACGTCGCAGCGTGCGCGAGCTCCCCTTCCAGAGTGCTCCGTTGCTTGCGGGCCTCGATCTCCCTCTCAAGGGCAGCATCGATTTGTGCCAAGGCGGCCTCATCGGCAGCCGCCGCCTCCGATTCGACCAAATCTTTTTCGCTCGCCACCGCCCCATCCTGGGCAGCACCCAGCTCGTCCGCCTCGACAACAACATCCAAGGCGGACTCGACGGCTGGCGCTGCACGCAGTGCCTCGGATGACGCGACATCTTCCGACTCGACGGCACTGCCTAGCTGTTCCTCGCCACCCGTGAGAACGCTCGCCGGTGATGGCTTCCACTCGATGCGTCGCTGGAACTGGAACTGCACCCACTCGCTGTCGCCTTCATTGGCCACCTGGCTCTGTAGGTGCTCGTAGTACGCGTCCAGACCGCCATGGTTGGGTGCCGGCTTGAGCTCTGCGATGCTGTTGGAGTGAAACGCGCTCTGGAGCTGGAGAGCCTGTATGCGGCCGAACCGGTTGCTGTTCCGCCGTGCAAACGACGGCCGGTTCTGTTGGCTTAAGACATGTGGATGTGTGGCGGCGACGACCGATTGCGCGTAGCCATTGGTAAAAGACTTTGCGAATCCCTGACGGATAAAGGTCTGGTACAACGAGGAGTATATGGTTGGCATTTAGGAATACCCTGGAGGGAAGGGATACTGTAGCTGGGCGTCAGCAACTTGGTCAATATCAGGCAAGATAAGTCGAGACAATCGCGAGGGTCCAAGACGACCCAAGTCTGCGGAATTGAGAGGCGTAGAACGAACCTGGAAAGAAAGAAGGCGCAATTGCAGGTTCATTTGACAGCAATCAGGCCGTCAAACAAACGCGCTGTTCTATAAAAAAGAGGTGGTATATAAAGACGAATAGCAAGAAGAGAGAACGGGTGTGGAAGTTCGTGAGAGGGAGCGAGAGGGTTATTCACTGGCGTGGAAATGGAATTGTGGGGCTCCACACTTTGGTTCCCTTGTTTTTCTCTTGGAAGGAAGGCGGGAGAAATTGTACGAAATTTTTGGCTGTGTGGGTCTCGGGGATTGTGTTCGTGCAGGTGCGACTGTGCATGCAATACGAGTAAATGCGGTTTCTCAAATCGCACTCCCTCGGCCGGTAACTTTTAAATATCACAGTTGGGGCACGGCTGGAGAACGGCTGTCGATCGACGGCAAAAAGAGGGGTTTTGTGCAAATAGAAATAAACAGTGCAGTTGTGCACCTCCTGGACCTGACGCGGTATAAATATGCAATCGCGTACTTCTACACGCTGATCGCAATGTCTACAAATCGCAACTTCGGCGCCGAATTTGTGTCGGAGTCGGAGATGGTCCTTGTTACAGGTGACGCATTCCCACGGCTATTTGTCAACTAGATGGTTGCCTTGGGTAGGGGCGTTTTAGCGCAGCCGGACGGAAGGTTCGGCGGCGAGGAAGCCTGCGAAGACAAACCGGGTCAGAGTGTTTAGCTGCTTTGGCACGTGAGAGGTGGCCTACGACGTAGCAGCGCCCAGGTTTGTGGCGTACACACCGGGGAGTCTAGCCGTTCCGACTCGGCGGGCGGGTTCACGTCAATTGGGCAGGTTTAACCACGACTCCGCCAAACCCCGCTGGGCGCCCTGCTTTGCGCCAATAGTACCGGAAGAAATTAAAACCAGGGAGAAGCCGGAAGACAAGTTTCTGTTGTATTATGCATGGATTGCCCTCACTAGCCCCAGGCCAAAGAATCCACCCTCGTCATTTTGCTCAGGTACTATTACGAGTACTGATACTTGGGTCGTGTCAAAATCACTACGGAGTATTGGTTTATTCGAAGCAGTGCTTGGTGAATTACTCGACACTTGAACTCGATTTTTTGTTCCATACTGAGTGCACACAATGTAATTTATCACCACTCTTACGGGGAGGACACAGTTCACCCAGATCTAGACGTATTCCAGACCGTTGCGCCACAGCTCTACTCGTATTGGATCCCAAGCAGCAAGGTGTACTTTCTTTAACTTTGCTCTCCTTGTCACTTTTGCGCTTGATGTGCGAATTACGGGCATTTGTATCCACCACTCAACAAACATAGAAAATGATAGCCAACCTAAACGCCAATGTCGAGCTCATAGCAACACTGGTCGACTTTGACGATGAGGACGAAAGCGAATACAGCTTTCTAGTCGACGGCCAGCACGTCAAATACGTTACTGTCGATCCAGGTGTGCTGCCCAAGAACGATCGCACGTTTGCGCCTGTCTTGCTGCCTCTGCTGCCACCGTTCCCCCCGGGCGACTGGAACGAGGGCCACATATCCAAGGACCAACAGACAGGCCACTTGTTCTTCGCCCGTACCGTCAACAACCGTCTACCAGGTGTTCAGAATATCTGGCATCCGACATGCATCGACCACCTCGAGCTTAAGAGAGTGGCCAACAGTCGTATAAGGCAAAACATCCATAGAGTGACGCACGCACTTTTCGACCAGCCTGTACTCGTTAAATGCGCCGAGTTCCCTTGGCAAATGCAGTATTATGAGAAAGAGACGACGGCTTACGAGTGGATACAAGGGCACGGCCTCGGCCCGAAGTTTCTCGGCCACGTTACCGAGGCGGGGCGTGTAATTGGGTTTATCCTCGAATATGTTGACGGGGCACGAACGGCCGGGCCCGACGATCTGCCCGCCTGTCAGCATACACTCGCCAAGCTGCATGCGCTGGGTATATTCCACGGTGACATTAACCGACACAACTTTCTCATCCGAGACGACATGGCGGTTCTCGTCGACTTCGAGACGGCACGACGTTGCAGTCGTCCGGATGACCTAGCAGCCGAGCACGAGCAGTTGGAAAAGGCACTGCAAGATCCGTCAAGCAGAGGCGGCGTTGGGATTGCATATGAGAGTTAACCTTAGGCTAGTATATGAGAATACATTTTAAGAGAATAATTACAGCAAGTCAACTCTACTCCACGGCTGCCATTGCTACCTTTCAACTTACCGCAGCAAACGCATGCTGGCCCATTAGCTAGGGCCTGTTTCACGGTCTACTTCTGCTCTTTATTCTTCCCACTCCTCCACCCCTTCTAATAACATCCCAAGCTATAATGATAGCAAATAGCAAACTCTGTTGTCAAGGCTGGCGTGAAGAACACGAGAAGAACACGAGAAGAAAAGAGGGAGTTACGGAAGGGAAACCATGTTTGAGCAAGAAATTATTTTACTTTTACACTTGAAAATTCCCTACTTAGAAGGCACGACTAGGCTCTTGTCGTTTGTGCATTGTGAAGTTGCTAACACTGGCTTACTTATGCGATCGCCACTCGCATTTTTGCTATTAATAGGCCATCTTACAAAATTTACACCGACCTATTTCTTTTAACAACCCTACACGAATCAACATTGGTATACTCCATAACAATTCTCCAAACATAGAACGGGATGGCTTCTATCGAATTACTACCGGAGCGTCTTCTAGATTCCTTCGGGATCTTAAGCAGGCTATATTCCTCTTTATTTCAATTTCACGTGAAAAATGTGAAATTCCACGATACATATACGGACCTTTTTTGTTTCATACGCAAGTTACGCGAGCTTAGCACAACAATGTCAAGGCTCACGAGCAGTGCAGGGTACATCCAGCAAAAAGACAACGAGAACCTATGCCTATACACAGACAAAACTGGGTCGCCGCAGCCGACAGAAAGAACCTTTCACCGTTTTCCCGAACTGCCGCCTGAAGTGCGCCTTTTGATTTGGGAGGCGGCGTGCCGGCCGCCTCTATGCCAGCACTTGGCATTAGTCCTCAAGCAGGCGCGCACGCTTTCCGAACGACAAACCATGATGCTGCAAAGGGCAAAGGCATGGGAAAGCTGGAGGAGTGTTGACCAACACGATGGAACGGTCTCTATGCATGCTTGCGACCCGGCAGGGGTGCTTTATACCCGGAGCGACCTAGGCCTGTGGTCCACCTGTTGCGAATCTCGTAACGCTGCTACACGCGTGTATAACCGAGCGTTTAACAAAACTCGACGTGGTAGCCGTTGTTCTATTCCAGAAACAGGCATACGGCTTTACTGCGACCAAGGGAAATATCTCAACTTGGAAGAAATTCTCCGTCACGGCCGGCGAGTCGGCCGTTTCTACCGGGAGGCGCTCATGTATCAGGGGCTCTTGCGCACCATAGATGCCCAAGTAAAGCATACGTGCCTTCGAGTTGAGTACGAACTGCGGATGCTGCCAGCAGATGCGCTAGTAGAGGCACGAGCGGAGACACAGGCGCAAGCAGAGCTGTCAAGCAACATGACAGCGGGTCAATGTGCCAGCAAAATCCTGGTCGATGCGCTGCAGATCCTGTACGAGGTGGACGAGAGCACATTCCGCGTAGGGCTGGACGATGGCCCCATACCGGCGACGGCTCTGACGCGACTACGGCCAGAGCTTCACTTGAGGTGTTTGCTAGGGGTGCAGTGGGGTTAGCTTGCTCTCGGGCTGTCATATTCTGAAAGGCGAGCTGTACGTTGTTCAGTCGTTATCACGATGCTGATTTTGCGCACCAGCTAGTATGGCCGCGGAACAGAGAGAAGTCAAGTGATGGCGATGTTTGGAACAGGACCAAGACAGCCAAGCTGAAAAGTTTGGCATGAACTTTGAAAAGCTCGAGGATGGGTACAAGTGGACAATAGTACAATCTACTACCAGATAGCTATTCCTCGTGTCATAGCTCTCGGTAAACTTTGCTCGGCAACAGTGGCTTCTATATTTACGCTACCAAACTACGCAAAAAATTGCATGGCCTTAAAAGTTTTTTTTCAGACTGGTGTATCTTACTACATGGCCAGAAGCTAGACAGGACCACAAGTTTGTGTCTGATGTGATGTTATTGGGGAAGCACTCATTCTGTAGGAGGAAACCCATATTAATCGAGATACAGTATTTACTTATGTATTTACTCCATACTTATCTTACACATAGACAATAGAAAAACAGTTCGCAGTTTATCTCCTTGACGCCTATTCAATGAACTTTTTTGCGATTGATGCCCCTATTGGCTGTAATCCCTGTTTTTGACCCACTGGTACAAAAAGATACATGCAAATCTCTACTGAAATCAAAGTCACTCTTGTTTACTACTGCCCCCCCCCTGCACCACCCCCTGCACCGCTGCCTGCACCGCTGCCTGCACCGCTGCCTGCAACGCCGCCTGCACCACCGCCTGCACTACCGCCTGCAACGCCGCCTGCACCGCCGCCTGCACCAGCCCCTGAATGCCACCGACTCTAGCAGTCCCTCTTTGAATTTCTACACAACGTAACGCCACACTGCTGGCAGCCTGTAGTAATACGGGCAGTCTAACGCGGCGCCTTTGCCAAAGGTGACTCTGTAAGCACTGTATTGCGCCTTTTTGACGAGCAAAAGGCGCAATAAGGCTTATTTGGCATGTGAATTTGCTGGTGTTGTTGTTAACCTTCGTGATAATTTGGAATTGCGGCTAGTCCCGCATTACGAAGGGCGACTGGCTAACCGAATTTTTGAAAGATTTGCGTAAATAACTGCTCCCTGAAGCTGCTTTGTTTTTTGACTGGAGTCTGCTAGCCGTACCGTTGCAATAAGTAGGTATTTGTGACTATAACTTTAAGAAGAAAAAGAAATAGAAGGGCCTACTGCCTACCGCGCCGAAATCGTTGTTTTAGAGCGTGTTCTACCCGTAATTAATTACTAATATTAACGCTATTTATATAGTAATTGTAAGAGTTAATAATTTACGGTATTAGCAGGGTTTTAGTTACTTAATCGCCGAAGGGGACGTAGGTAGTTTTTGCGTAACTTAACGTTTTTTTCGGTCGCCGGCGAAGCCTTTTAACTACCGTCTCGTAGCCGTCGTATCGCGTACTTAATAAAAGCATAAAGGCGTTGTCTTTAAACCTAAGCTGTATAACGTTAGCGGTCCGATGTTTTCGAGCAAAAATAGTGCCCTAAGGTATAAAGTCCTTGCTTTTCTCTTACGCCTTTAGCCCTGCTAGCTGCTTACTATTAACCTAATTTAACCGCGTTGTCCTTATTGCTACAATGCTTAGATCTCGTAGTTCTTTAAAAAGGGTAGGTATAGCAAAAAGATTGTTTATAAAGCAGTAGTAGCCGTGTTAAGGAGACGGTAAAGGGGGTAGTTTTTAAAGGAGTTTAATTACAACTCCCTAAGTAGGAGCTAATTTAGGATAACTTACTAAATCGTACTTAATAAGGCCGTTGCCTTTTAAATAAAAAACCTATTTTAAGAAGTAGCTAAAGTCTGTAATTACCTAAACTTTGTACCTAATAAATATAGGCTTGTTAGGCATATAAACGATATCTATACTTCTGCTTATAAAGCGGACTATAGCCTCGTTAACGCTAACTTCTGACGATAGCCTTTAGTAAGTTGTAGACGTATTTTAAATATAATCGCTCTAGCCCTTAACTTTGCTAAATACTAACGAAGTTATCGTCGGATTTAGTGTATCCTACGTATAAAAGCGTCGGTACAGTCCTAAAAAGCGATCTCTTAACATAAATCTAGCGATAGGATGAATTGCTGCAATAGAGGATAAATCCTAATACTTTCGCATTAAAGGAAGAGGGCTATAAGCCATATAAATTAACATCCTAAGGAATAAGTAAACCTCCTCTGCGTAGGTAGGCCGCTAATCCTCTAGGGACCGCTCGTTAATGTATTAAACCTATTCGTAGACTAGCGAAAGAGGGCAAAACAACGCAAAAATTTCGAAGACGGTAGGAGGCAATTCGAATAGTTGGCGGGCAAAAGGGAGTAGCCGAGAGGACTCGAATTTCGTCGTATTTAGGAGGGTATTCGGGAGGGTATTCGGGAGGGCTATAGTAGGGTATTGCAACGGCAGTAGCGGCGAGGAGGGAGGAGTAGGAGCAGTAGCAGTAGTAGTAGCAGTAGCAGTAGCAGTAGTAGTAGCAGTAGTAGTAGCAGTAGTAGTAGCAGTAGCAGTAGCAGTAGCAGTAGCCTTTGAGCGTGGTTTTTTGGTGGCCTTTTCGCCACTTTTTGGCGGATCTTTGCGTTTTCCTCCAGCCATAATGGTGATTAATGAAATTTGTCAAGGAAAGGACAGGTCTCCATACTTTTTACTATGGTGGCCTGTCGCGCACGCGACTGACAGGGGCTGCGCGCCATTGTACACAGAAGTCCAGAAACCCACAAAAAAAGTTCATTGAATAGGCGTCAAGGAGATAGGGTCAGAATCAAGCTCTACGTCGTATGATACATGTACTACAGTAGTACCCGAAATTCCGAATCGTCTACTCGTAGAAAGGAAGTATCCATTTCAGGTTACCCGCTGGACCTTCTTGGCTGCACAGCGCGGTTCTGCGCGAGACAGTGTCCTCCTTCTCTCCTTCTCTATCTCTTTTATCATCATATTTTTACTGTGCGCATACGGCTGAAGGTTGTTTGATGCGCATATTTCATCTTATGGTCAAGTAACGTTGTTACTTCATCTTGACGACCAAGCATACATGTTACTGTAATAACGTTTATGGAGCAAGTCGCTGTGGCGCAGACCTATTAGGCGAAATCTCGCCTTAAGCTCCCTAAGGTCAGCGCCAATAGCACACCCAGTACGAGTACGAGCTAGACTAGAGTTGTTCCTTCCCCACGTTTTGCTCGCCGTTTTCTTAATTACTAACCGGCCGTTTTCTCCCGTGGCATTTCTGGCGGCATTCTCCGCGCTAGAATAGAAAGACAAGCCCTTGAAAAAAAAAGATGGTCATGTGCAGTCGGGATGGTAGGCTAGAAAACGACTGCCGTGGATCAGCGATGCATTGGCCTTTTGCAAGGGTTATCACATCAACGAAAATATACCGCATCTGGCGGGCTTGATTGTTTGACCGGATTACCCGACTGTCTAGACCGCTGAAGCGTGTAACGCCGTTGTAGTCAAACCTTGTGATCCTTAAATCCAACTCCTATCTCCGAGAGTGCTATGTATCTTGTGTATTATTGGGTAGCGGACGGGGAATCTTTGCTCTCTCCGTGCGTGTCTTGGGTCACTGATTGAGTGTCCACTTCTGCCGAACAGAACCAATCGGAATACGGAGTACGGAGAACAGAGTACTCGTAGAAGTGCCACCGGCGGCCTCCAATAGGCAGCGTGGTATCTTTTGACAGATTGCCAATTGGAGCTGTCCGGGTGACCGTCCGAAGCTTGGGGGATTAAGCCAGGGTTACGTGCTACGAGTACCTGTACCTGCCGATCGTTTGCGATACATGGCTCTGCCTTAGTCAGCCGCTCCGCTTTGACGTCAACAAGGCATGAGGGGCAGCTCCACAGCTTTGGTTCACCTCCTTTCTTCAGCATCGCAAACGACGGTCAGCCACAGTACCGCCCGACCGTGTAAGACCGCACTACAGCATGGCGGAGACAAGTGAAGTGACGGCCGTCTCGGCACCCGGAAAAGTGCTACTGGCGGGCGGCTATCTGGTGCTGGATCGGACGTACAGCGGACTCGTCTTTGGGCTCAGCGCTCGCATCAACGTGGTGGCTCAGGCGATCAAGACTAGCCCTGGCGTCCAGCTGTCTGACATTGTGGTGGAGAGCCCTCAATTCCTCGAGGCGCAGTGGACCTACGGGTACCACTTGGCTGACGACGACGGCGGCATCCATGTCACCCAGTTGCAAACGTGAGTTGCCCGTTTGTCCATTGTCTACTTTTGCCTGTATGCCAGCCCTGCTGACCCAGCCAGCGGTCCTGCCGTACCGGCCAATCCGTTTGTGGAGACTACGCTGTCCTATGCCCTGACCTACGTATCGCGTCTGGCGCATCTCGACCCGCTACACAGCATCAAGCCGTCGCGGCTGATTATCCTGGCCGACAATGACTACTACTCACAGCCCTCGTCGGTGCTATCGTCTAGCAGCTCGGCGTCCACCGTGAAGGGCGACAGCCCTCTGACTGGGCGCTTCTCCCGGTTCCCAACGACGCTGTCCGGCGCTCACAAGACGGGTCTTGGCTCCTCGGCCGCCTTGGTAGCATCCTTCACGGCCGCTGTTTTGAGCCACTATCTGCCCACCTCGCTGTTTGACCTGGCGACGGAGCAGGGCAAACGGACGCTGCACAACCTGGCGCAGGCGGCGCATTGTGCTGCGCAGGGCAAGGTGGGCTCTGGGTTTGACGTGGCGGCCGCCGTGTACGGATCGTGCACGTACCGGCGGTTTTCGCCCTCGGTGCTTTCCAAAATCCCCGAGCCAGGCGCGCCCGGCTTTGGGGCCGCGGTGGAGCAGGTCGTTGCCGGGGTGGATGCGGCCGCCGACGGCCCGCACTGGGACACGGAGATCGCCAAGGGGAGCGTGGCGTTACCGGCGGGCGTGGCCCTCCGCATGTGTGACGTGGACTGCGGCTCACAGACGGTGGGCATGGTGAAGAAGGTGCTGGCATGGCGCAGCAGCAACCCGGAGGCGTCCAAGGACCTGTGGGACACACTACAGGGCTACAATGAAAAGCTCGCGGTGGCCCTGAAGGGGAGCGATACGGGCAGCTTGCGCGGCATTCTCGAGTCGATCCGGGCTCTGGTGCGCAAGATGGGTTCGGAGAGCGGCGTGCCAATTGAGCCGGAGAGCCAGACGGCCCTCCTGGACGCTGTGAGCCAAGTAGAGGGCGTGTACGGCGGGGTGGTTCCCGGTGCGGGTGGGTTCGATGCAGTATCCCTGCTTGTCAAGGACGACGAGGCAACAGCGGCTGCGTTGAAGGTATTTTTGGAAAAATGGAGCGAGGACAGTGGCGGCCGCGTGCGGCTGCTGGCGGTCAAGGGAGAGATGGAGGGGGTCAGGCGAGAGGACAAGAGCATATACGCGGGGTGGCTCTGAGTGCAGTTCCCGAGGCTGAGCCCGATGATATACCAAAAGTGCTTTGAGCGATGCGCTGCTTCAGACTAAATCGACACAGACACAAGAGGAATTCATGGAAGCAACGTGCACATTACTAATAATAGTAGAGGCAGCACATAGTGGCGGCCAGTAAAGCTTATCAACCAGGTCGATAACAAATCGCGGGGCAAATTTTCTCTAATAATTTTTTTTTGCCGATTTGGGCAGCACCAATGACAAAATCGACCTACATTCGGCTGGCCGACATATCTTCTGACGAGCAGCCTTTTATTTTCTTTTTGAAAGAAAATATCCACAAGTGAAGACAAGCCAGCACAAGATGTCGATGGACTTGGATGGGCCGGTGCCCATGGTGGCAACGGAAAGCGAGCAGGCGACGGCGACGTGAGTTTCGAGACAAGGCACAGAAAAAAAGAGGCAAGACTGACGAGGCGACAGGATTCTCTGCTACAACTGTGGCGCACCAATAGACGGGACGACGGCGACGGGCGCGCTGTGCTACGACTGCATCAAGCTGACGGTGGACATTTCGCAGAGCATCCCGCGGGAGGCCAACATCCAGTTCTGCCGGGACTGCGATCGGTGGTTTCTGCCGCCCAGCCAGTGGGTGGTGGCGGCGCCGGAATCGCGGGAGCTGCTGGCGATGTGTCTGAAGCGGCTACGGGGCCTGAACAAGGTGCGGGTGGTGGACGCGAGCTTCATCTGGACGGAGCCGAACTCGCGGCGGGTGCGGGTGAAGCTCACGGTGCAGGAGGAGGTGTCGAGCGGGGTGCTGCTGAACCAGAGCTTTGAGGTGCTGTACACGGTCAGCACGCACCAGTGCCCGGAGTGCGCCAAGTCGTACACGCACAACGTGTGGCGGGCGTGCGTGCAGGTGCGGCAAAAGGTGCAGCACAAGCGGACGTTTCTGTTTCTGGAGCAGCTGATGCTCAAGCACGGGGCGCACCGGGACACGCTCAACATCAAGGAGGCCAAGGAGGGGCTGGACTTTTTCTTTGCGCAGCGCAACCAGGCGACCAAGTTTGTCGACTTTCTCAAGTCGGTGGTGCCGGTGCACGTCAAGAACTCGCCGGAGCTCGTGTCCGAGGACACGCACACGGGCTCCAAGTCGATGAAGTTTGCCTACTCGGTCGAGCTGGTGCCGATCTGCAAGGACGACCTGGTGGCGCTGCCGCTGGCGCTGGCCAAGAAGATTGGCAGCATCTCGCCGGTGGCGCTGTGCTACCGCATCGGCACGGCCATCAACCTGCTGGACCCGGCGACGCTGCAGACGGCCGAGATCTCGGCGCCGGTGTACTGGCGCGAGAAGTCGCCCTTTACGCCGCTGGCCGACGCCCACGAGCTGGTCGAGTTTGTCGTGCTCGACATTGAGCCCGTCGGCGCGCGCCGCGGCCGCTGGCAGGCGGCCGAGGCCACGGTGGCGCGCGCGTCCGACCTGGGCAGCAACGACAACACGTACTTTACGCGCACGCACCTCGGCCACCTGCTGCATCCCGGCGACTCAGCCATGGGCTACCTGCTGAGCGGCAGCGTCTTCAACAACCCGCAGTTTGACGAGATTGAGCGCTCGCACGCCTACGGCGCGACGGTGCCCGACGTGGTGCTGGTCAAGAAGCACTACCCGAACCGCCGCAAGAACCGCCGCCGCAACTGGAAGCTGCGCCGCATGGCCAAGGACGAGGGCGAGCTGCTGCCGAAAAAGGCCGACCAGGAGCGCATGAACAACGACTACGAAATGTTCTTGCGCGACGTCGAGGAGGACGACGAGCTGCGCGCCGCCCTGGCCCTGTACAAGAACCCGAGCCAGAACCCGGCCGCCGACGCGGCCCGCCGCAAACGCCACGCTGCGGCGCAGGACATGGACGTGGAGGCCGACGAGGGCATGGACGAGGACGGCGATGCCGACGACGACGAGGACGACGACGACGACGGCGTGCCCCAGATCAGCATGGAGGAGCTGCTGGACGATCTGGACGAGCTGAACATTACCGACCAGGCGTGATGGGGAGGAGCCATGGGCATGCAGGTCTGGGGCGTTTTCCTAGGGTAGTTCTTTTGATTTGTTCATTTGTTGCGGGGTTGCTATTTACGCTATGAATACAAAAAAAAGGCTAAAAGATCTTGCTCAACACCCGCTGGACCTGTTCCGGCTGCACGGCGCGGTCCTCGCGCGAGACGGTGGCGGTCTGGCGGAACTTGAAGGTGCGACTTGGGGCGGCATCGGCGGCGGCGGCCGGGGTGACGAGGGAGTCTTTGTCGGTGCTCTCCTTTTGGGGCTTGCGGCTCTTTTTCTCGGCCGTCTTGGCCTCGATGCCGTCGAGCATCTTGGCGCGCTCGACGTTGCGCACAAACGTCTTGTTCTCGCGCGTGGTCTGGGCGATCTCGGCGCGCATGCGGCTGGCGCGCTCGGCGTTTTCGGTCGTGATCTGCTCCGTCAGGTGGTGCCACTTGAAGCCGCGCAGGTAGACCGTGTTCCAGAGGTCGTCGCGGTAGTAGCTGCCCTTTTTGCCGCCAATGGTGTGGCCGTTGAGCAGCTCGACGGCCCGCTTGGCGTCGTGCTTGCGCACAAACTCGACCCAGCCGTCGGTGAAGGAGCGCTTCTTGTTGCCGCCGCCGCGGACGCGCCGCGCGTGCGACAGCGGGTCCTCGGGCGACAGGAAGATGCGGTTGATGGCCCCGTACGGCGCCAGCAGCGACCGCAGCTTGACCGGCCGCATAAAGGGCGGCACCCGCGACAGATACACCACGCCGGACCGCCGCACCGCCTTTTCCGACGCCACCAGGTTCTTGCGCGTCAGCGGCCGCGACACGCCCGGCAGGTCCGTGCCGCTGCCGTCCAGCAGCTTGCGCTTCTTGCTGCTGCTGCCGTCGTCGTCGCCGGCCTCGGATTCGGCGTCGTCCTCGTCGGCCTCGGCCTTTCGTCGCTTCTTGCCGTCCGTGACCCGGCTCTGTTCCGCCCTTGCCACTTCGGCGTCGCTCCCGTCGTCGCCGCCAAACGGCTCTTCCTCTGCGTCGCTGTCGGGAAAGCCGTCCTCCTCCTCCTCCTCCTCGTCTTGTTCGTCGTTCAATCTGTGCTTGGCAATCAGATCGCCGCCTTTCCGCACCTCGTCGGCATCGGAATCGTAGTTCTGGCTGCCATCCTCATCGCTGTCTTCCGCGTCGAGGTACACGTTCCGCTTGTTGGCTGCCATGGTGTCTGCACGTAGATGAGATGTTGCATGAAAGAAGGCTGTCCAAAAAAAATATTTAGATTCTGCCGGATTCTAGAGTGTAGGCCAGGCTGTGTCCACACCGCCCTCGCCCCAGTCTTTTTACGACGGACTTACACGACGGAAATGACTGTTCTTGGAGGGGCATTGTGATAGACCCTTATCTCGGCGGGCCGACAACGGCCCTTCTCTTACGACTTTGCCGCTGCCCCCCCCCCCGTTTTCTTTTCACGGCCGACCAATTTGTTTCACTTGCCAGTCTCAGTCTCAATTGCTTCAAGATGGCTGACGAGGTGCTCACTACCATTTCGCCGACGACCAATGGGCCGATCCTGACGAGAAAAGGCATCTCGGCGGCCGACCTCGCCAAGCTGCCCGAGACGTCGGCCAAGGCCTTTGAGTCATGGCGCCAGACGACGCTGGCCGAGCGCAAGGCCATTGTGCGCAAGGCACTGGACATCCTGACCAGCCGGACCGACGAGCTGGCCAAGGAGCTGACGACGCAAATGGGCCGGCCCATTGCGTACACGGGCAAGGAGATTGGCACGGCCGTCAAGCGCAGCGACTTCTTTCTGAGCGTGTGTGACGACGTGCTCGCCGACACGCCCGGCATTGCGGAGGCGGGCTACAAGCGGTACATCCGCAAGGTGCCGGTGGGCCCCGTGCTTGTGATCTTTGCCTGGAATGTGAGCCGTTTCCGTTTTCCGTTTTCCGTTTTTTGGTTCCGCGTATTCGGGGGTTTTTTTTTTCTTCTTACGTTCTCGTCTTCTTACACTCTCTCTCCACAGTACCCGTACCTGATCCTGGTCAACACGCTGATCCCGGCGCTGCTGGCGGGCAACACGGTGATTCTGAAGCCGTCGCCCCAGACGCCGACTGTGGTGGAGCAGGTGGCCACGGCCTTTGCCGAGGCAGGCCTGCCGGCGGGCGTGCTGCAGTATTTCCACAGCGGGGCGCCCGCGGTGATTGAGACGGCCGTGCAGCACCCGCTGGTGGAGGCGGTCTGCTTCACGGGCTCGGTGGCGGGCGGCCTGGCGGTGCAAAAGGCGGCCGTCGACCGGCTGGTCAATGTCGGCCTCGAGCTGGGCGGCAAGGACCCGGCGTACGTGCGGTCGGACACGGACATTGCCTGGGCCGCCGAGCAGATTGTGGACGGCTGCGTCTTCAACTCGGGCCAGAGCTGCTGCGCGCTCGAGCGCGTCTACGTGCACGCCGACGTGCACGATGCCTTTGTGGCCGCTGTCCAGGACGTGCTGCGCGGCTACCGCGTCGGCGACCCGGCCGACCCGGCCACGCACGTCGGCCCCGTCGTGTCGGCGCGGGCCAAGGCCGCCATTGCGGCGCACGTGGCCGACGCGCTCGCCAAAGGCGCCGTCGACGCGACGCCGGCCAACGCGTCCTTTGACCAGCTGCCCGCGATTGGCAACTATGTCAAGCCGACGCTGCTCACGGGCGTGACCCACGCCATGACCGTCATGACGGAGGAGACGTTTGGCCCCGTCATCCCCGTCATGAAGGTGGCCGACGACGCCGAGGCCGTCAGGCTGATGAACGACAGCGAGTTCGGCCTGACCGCCAGCGTCTGGACCAAGGACAAGGCCGTCGCGCTGTCGCTGATCGACCAGATCGAGGCCGGCACCGTCTTTGTCAACCGCTGCGACTATCCGAGTCCGGTGAGTATCTTGCCCCCCTCGGATGCATTCCGCTCTCCTGCGTTGCCACTAATATCTAACTCCCCCAGGAATTGGCCTGGACCGGCTGGAAGAACTCTGGCAAGGGCCACACGCTCAGCCGCTACGGCTTCGACCAGTTCTTCAAGCTCAAGAGCTACCACATCGCCGACGGTCCTGCATAGGTGCGGGCACCGGGACGACGCAAGGGCTGGGCAAAGACAAGTGGAGCCCCGTAGTGTACGGAGTATCTGTAGGCTGCAGGGGGTCAAGGGAGAAAGTCTTTGCGCGCGCATGCAGGTGTCGGAGGAAAAGTTGGCAGTGTTGGCATTGTTGGCTCTCGCTGGCTGTTGCTGGCCGTGCTGCATGGTTGCTCAGCTGGCCCCTTGCGCGCGCGTGTCGCTGCATTGGGGGATTTTCTCTTTTTTTTTTGGCTCTCTTTTTCCTCCATTTTCCATTTCCCATATTGCGATCAGCCAGCTGGTGTGGCGGCCAGAAATGCAATATGCACCGCAATGGTTGGCCGGCGGGACCTTTCTGTGCCTGAAGAATGCGCTATAATTCCGGGGGGCGCTGACGCCTCGCCCTACTCCGTACGCGTACTGGCCCCCGAGGGCCCAGCGGCCGCGTCCAGCCCAATTCCAATTCTCCGACTTCACCGACCCCACTGGCCTCGCTCCTCAGTGTCTCACGCTCCCACTTGTCCCACGCCAACGCGCCACGTCTTTGCTGTTGCAGACAGAACCATACTACTACGAATACGGAGTATTACTCGTGCCCTCGACGGCCCAGCCAGCCGTTGCCAGGTGGGGAGTTGGCCTGGCCTGGCATGCCGACCACCCAACCGTGGCGTCGGGCCTTTCTCCTGCTCGCGCCATGATTCGCCGTCGGCTGTCCACGCGTGCCTGGGCGAGCCTACATCGTACCTGTATCTCACCTGCCCATTCCTCCCCGCCGCCCCTCTTGCCTCTCTTGCTTCTTGCGGACCCTCTTGTCTCGCTGCCCGGACCTGTGCCACCGCAGCTAAGCACCCTTTCATCTCGCGTCTGGGCCTACCGGGCTTTATAAAGAACCGTCCGCTGCCCGTTCCTGCCGTTGTCGCCGACTCCATGCATTCTTTCCTTCTCCAGCCGTGTCTTTTGCTTTTTTCTTCTTTTGCTGCTGTGCATCCGCCCGTTTGAAAACATCCTCTTTCATGGACCGTCCATTCTTTTGACCTTGCCCAACCGCATTCGCTCTTTATTCTGTGCCACCCCCGGCCGTCTTTCGCTTCTTTCACTCTTATTCCGCTCTTGGGCTTTCTCCTTTCTAGACGCTCGTTTAATAGGCTGTTCCGCTACTTTCGCTACTTTCGCCGCTTTCGCTTCTGTTCATTCCATAGACAGCATCGTCGACGCTTCGACCGGACAACACATACATCTGCTGCCCTTCCTGCCACCTCTTGTCTCGCCCGACTTATAGATCCGACCACTGCTACATCATTATCATGCACACCTGTCGCTCCGTCAAGTCCTACATATCTCGTCTCCAGAAGAGGATGAGGTTCCGCCGCAAGAATACGGCCAATTCGCGGATCGTCATTGTGTGTTGAACCCTCCCCGCTGTCTTACTGAACGTCTTGCTGACCGTGGCTAGTCCGCCCCCTTTGACTTTAAGAAGGAGGATGCTCTATGCTTCCTCAAGGGCATCTCTAGCGAGGAGTGAGTGTCATATCTCCATATCCTTGACTGCGTGACCAAGCTGACCCCCAGGCTCACTCTCCTGCGCGAAAAGGCTGCCGCCAGCATCGTCGGTTCTGCTACCCACAGTCCCTTCCCAGACTCTCCTCCGCTAGGCAGCCAGATGGCCCGCTCGCACACGACCAACTCGGCCACGACCACAGGCACCACGGCCACCGGCATGACCAGAGGCTCCCAGCCTGGCCGCTCCTTCACTCAACCCCAACACCGCAACTACCACCGCATCGGTGGGCCCATGGCCTTCCATCCAGTCGTCTGGGCTCCCTCAGAACCATACATGCCCGCCGGCCTGTTCCCGCCATCCACGTCGTCATCGGCTTCTTCCATTGCCTCGCTCAAGCATGACCGTGACTGATTTACGGTCACGAGAGTGTGTGGCGGCCCGGATTTGACACGCTAGAATTGCAACGACAAAGAGATGGCCTTTTGCGGCCACACTAATGCTGTTTACCTGTACGATACCTGAGCGAATGATCTTTTCTTGCCTTTCCCTTTTGCGGCCTTGCAGCGCCCTACTGGATGTTAGTTCAACGAATGGCCGAGTTTTTTCATTGTTAGATTGGTTCTATATAAGATGCTCGCCTGCCACTTTCTTTTTTCGCATGTGACCTGTTTGAAATCTGTGAAATTCAATAGACGCTTAATTCATACAACGCTTCCTTTTTACCCAATGTTGAACTCTGACGACGCATTCATGACCGAGAGCATCTGCTTCCGCATGCGCTTGCCGGCCTCCACATCCACGGCTCCGCCCGTCTTGTCGTCGTCCGAGTCGTGGCCGCCCGTCTTGGCAGTGCTCTTGCCCTTGGCCATTCCGCTGCTCGGCCGCTTCGTCCGCCGCTGCACGCCGCCACCGATACCGCCGGGTGCCTCCCGGAGCCCAAAGCTCTTGGCCGTGTGGCCGAGGTGTAGCTGTGTCATATCAAAGAAGACGCGCTCGTCACGCACGTGCGTGGCGTAGGCCCGAATGTGAGAGCGGAACGCCTGTCGTGCCTCGTCCAGGAGTTTGCTGTCCTGGGTCTCGGGGGGAAAGTTCTTGTTCTTGCCGTTCTTTCCATTCTTGCCGTTCTTTCCCAGCTTGTAGCTGTCCTTTTTGCGCGGCGGGGCTTGCTCGTCGCCGCCAGCCGGCCGAAGCAGGCGCTGCTCGATTTGCAGCTGCAGGGCCTCGGCCCGCTTGCTCCACGACTGCGGTTTTGCCGCGCCGTTGTCCTCGTCTTCCGCTGCGGCGGCCGCGAGGGACGGCGGAAGGTCGACGGCCGTGGCGAAGCCGGCCTGCAGGACGGCGTCGTAGAGCTGGGGCACCGGGGTCGAGGTGGAGGAGGACTGCAGGCGGGCCACGTAGCCCTCCTCGCAGCCGGGCTGCAAGAACAGGACGGCCTTGCCGGGCCGACCGGCACGGGCTGTGCGGCCGATACGGTGCAGGTGGTCGGCGACGGCAAAGGCCGGGTCGTACTCGATGACGAGGTCGACGGCTGGCACGTCGATGCCGCGCGACGCAATGTCTGTCGTCACGAGCACGGCCGGGTTCTTTTCCTGGCTAAAGGCGGCCAGCGTGGCCGTGCGCACGGGCTGGGCCAGGGAGCCGTGCAGGCGGTGCAGCATAATGGTGCGGTTGGCCGGCGAGGTAAGGTAGGCGGCGGGGGCGACGGTGGTGCTGGTGTGGCTCGCGACGGGTGGACGGTTGTTGTCGCTGTCGTCGTCGTCGTCGTCGACAATGGCGTCTTCGTCGGGCCGCTTGAGCAGGTCAAAGTGGAAATCGACGGCGTCGGCGCACGACAGAAAGAGAATGGCCTTCATGACGGACCCCTTGCGGGCAAACGTCGAGCGCAGCATGGCGATGAGCGTGACGAGGCGCAGCTTGGCGGGGACGACGACGTACGACTGTCTGAGCTGGGCGGGCGCGGAGAAGGCGGTGGCGTCGGGGGTGGCGGTGGTGCCGTTGTTGCCGCCGCCCGAGGCCGGGTCGGCGCTGGCGGTGACGTGGATGGCGTCCTCGAGGCTGATCTCGCCCAGCTTCTGCACGTTCATCTTCATGGTGGCGGAGCAGAGCACGGTGACGCGGCGGGCGGGCAGCACGCCGGCGGGCAGGGCGAGGCCGTCCTTGCTGGTGTCCTGGAGGGGCCGCTGGCGGATCTTGGCGACGATGGCGCGGATGTCGTCCTCAAAGCCCATTTCCATGAGGCGGTCGCCCTCGTCGAGCACGAGCCAGCGCACGGTGCCGACGTCGAGCACCTCGGTGTTGTCGAGATGGTCCGTCAGGCGGCCGGGCGTGGCAATGAGAATGTTGACGCCCTTGCGGATGCGCGCCTTTTCGGCCTTTTTGCTCTCGCCGCCAATGACCGTCGTGCTGACGATCCAGGGCGCGCACCGCAGCAGCTTCTCCAGCACGACCGAGATCTGCTTGCACAGCTCGCGCGTCGGCGCCAGGATCATGGCAAACAGGCCCGAGTCGCGGTGGATCTTGAGCGGGCCGCTGCTGCTGCCGCTGCCTGTCCGCTTCTGGCCGTCGTCGAGCTCGCTCAGCGCCACAATGCGCTGCACCAGCGGCAGCAGGTAGGCCAGCGTCTTGCCCGAGCCCGTCTCGGCCTGCAAGAACGCGTCGTGGTCCTGCCGCACCAGCTGCGGCACCGCCCCCTGCTGGATCGCCGTCGGCGCCCTCAGGCCCAGCTTCGTCGACAGGTGCTGCGCAATCCGCCGCGACAGGCCCAGCGCCAGAAACGTCGACGCCTCGTCGGTCAGCGGCGCGTTGGACGGCTGCACCGGCTCGGCATCCTTTTCTTCCGCCGCTGCCGCCGCCGCCGCCACAAAGTCGGTCACCGCCGTCGGGTTCGACGAGAACAGCCGCGAGGTCACGCCGTTTTGCGGCGCCCCAGCTGGCTTTCCCCGGGACGGACCTGTCGAGCTGCGGAAACCGCCAGCACCACCACCGCCGCCACCACCGCCACCACTATTTCCGCCGAAACTGCTTCTGCTGCCTCCATCGCCAGCGCCCGCCTCGCGGCCGTCCACCCTCCGTCGCTTCACGGGCCGATCTGCGCCCTCGGCCGCTGGGCTGTCGTTCTCGGGCTCGCCTTGCTGCTCTCGCTTGGCGCTTCGCTGCGCGCGATTCCGGTCGCGCCACTTGCCGCCCTTGAACTTGACCTGCTTGGTAACGGCCGCGCCGCCAAGGTCGAAATTGAGGAGCATGCCATCGTCAGCCATCTTGCTCGTTGACCTGCCCTGTTGCTGGGCGTTGCAGCAAATTCGTGTGGGGATGCAGAAAAAAAGTTCGTGGGCTCCACATGATAAAAATTCTGCCTGGAGAAACAGATAAGCAAATTTGGGCAGGCGGTGAGGCCTGGCTCGTGACCTAATGAATACCCATTTGTGGCTCCCAGGCTGCTAAGCCGCGCTAGGAGCAATACAGTGGAAGCGCAACTCCACAGGCCGACAACGTCTGTAAACGTTACCGCGATGTCCTATTCTGGGCGTCGCCGTCTGAAGCTGACCGTCGTGTCTCGCCCTTCAAGGCGTTTACGTATGTAACAGACCCACGGTAAATACTTTGGAGCTGTAGGAATCAACACGAGGAGTAGCCTTAGTGTTGGTGATCTTACATTTTATACAAATTTGATTGAGGTCGTCATTGGGTTTAATTGGTCAAGCTAGATTGACTACAGGACAAACTGAAGTTGAAAATCAAACAGAACCAAACAGTGAAGCAGGGCAGACTACAACAGAGGGCTACAACCATAGGCCGCGGCTACGAGTACGCTGCTGGCAAAGTCGATCAGAAGAACTCTTTCCAGCTCCGCTCAGCCCAATGGTGAAGGTTGGGGATGTCGGCCACCATGGCCTCGTACAGATTGGGCTGTACGGGGTAGGTTTCGCCCAGCATCGTGATGACGACGGGCGCGTGCACCAGCCGGGTCTGGACCACACTGTCGTCGACAGGCACCGAGCTGATGCGGCACAAGGCCCTAAAGGCCCACTGATGCGCGGGCGGCGTGAAGCCCACGATTGGAGCCTCCCAGGGCACCAAAGGAAAGGGGTCCGTGAGCCCTTCCGTCGAGTATCCCGGAGGGCAATTGTTGTGCATGAACATGGCGGCGGCCATGAACGAAAGCATCTGCGCAAAGACCTCGGAGCGGGGATCGCCCTTTTCCTCCCGGGCCAGGACCGCGATCTGGCCGGGCTGGCACATTTCTTCCCAAAAGGGGCCGGCGTCGGACTCGGCGCTTGCCTTGACCAACCACTCGTTCTCGGGCCGCCACGCCTCGAGGCCGGCCACTTGGCGAGCGTTGGTGAAGCGGCGGTCGTAGGTGCGGACGTGCAAAAGATCGCCGGGGTACACGGTTTGCCCGCCCACGTTTCGGTGCCGCCGCACATTTGTGACCCGGAGTATGCTGTTGACACATCCACCGTGGTCCTGGTCCATCGGAAGGAGGGCGCCGGTGATGTCCTGGTAGGCGTCCGGGAGGTAGGCGTCTTGCAACTTGACCCGGTAGGTTACGCGGGCCAGGCTGTAGGCCAGATCCATCTGCGGCGGCGGGAGGGTGAATGCGGGTTCCTCGGTAGAATCCTCGTCATCGATCGTGTAGTCCAGCCCGCCCTCTTCATACCAGATGGGTGTGTACGCCGGGAGGGCAAAGTAGTTGTCCTGTGCGCGAGACATTGTGAGAGGGGAGCGATGGTCAGGGGTACTTACAGGGTAGATCTGAACGAGGCGAGGGGCCGAGCTGTTGTAGCTTTGAATGCTGGGAATGCTGTGATCGAGTGCTGAGTGTAGCTGTTGATGCGAGGTGCGTTGTGAGTGTGACAGTGCAGCCTGATGAGGACGATGGCCGCGTATTAAGTAACTTGCGATCCTGTCTGCCCAACAAAGACATTCTCACACGAATAGTGAATAGAGATACTGTTGATTGTTAAGGGCACTGCTCTTTGGCAAGTCTGACAATGTCCGCGATGCGATGTTGTGCGCGGGTGGGAGGCCTAAGCCGTCCGAGGCTGGACGGTGCCATTGGGCGACATCCATCCATTGTTCTTGAAATGACAAAGAGATGCCGGACTGGACCGTCTAAAGGCAACAATGCGCCTTGTTGGTCTGCTGCGGCCAGCCACGAAAAGCATGGCAGCCATCAGAGGGTGGCGTCTTTAGGCATTGTGTGGAGGGACACGTCCTGCATTGTTTGAAAATAGCGTGTCTCCTTTGTGTCGTGTATGCCTTCATCTTGAGGACGCCTATGTGATGTGTTCCTGGACTATTGCGTCTTTGCTTGAAAGTTGCAGGGAACGGCGATGATGGGGTGGCCGGAAACGGACATCAGCTTCCCATGTCTCACGTGACATTGTCCGTGCACGACGCTGTCGTCTTCGAGGCGCTTTCAGGAACAGGACGCTAAAACGGCCGGGGCTCAGCTACCAGCTTTCTTACAGAGACTCGTCATATGCTGACGACTGGGCTGCATCAGGAACAATGGCATTCAGCCGTCGCAAGCTTGCTTCTTCGGGACGTGCGGTAGAATGATGGAACACTTTAAGCGGACTTGCGGCGTTCCGCTTTGAGGGACCGCAAGGCATTCCTGAGGAAAATGGAGCCGTGGAGATGGAACCGAGTCGAGAGGCGAGTACAAAAACAGTACAAATCCAGGATGCCGCGTACGAGTACGGAATAGTCTCGATAGCATCCAACAGCGACACCGAAGCTCACAATGGATTACGTGCACATCAACCTGCAGCCGCAATGTGGCATCTGCGGGACAGAACTGCGCCCAAAGGAGCCGTTTGTGGCGTGTAAGTGAGGAGTGAGGGGTGAGGGGTGAGACCGTGGAGATGGATGTGCCGATGGTGGCGACGACAGGGACGACGGTATGGACGAGGACGCACGCTCCTTGTTCGAGGCCGGCGGGCGAGCCTCGGCCGCATGGCGCATGAGCGCCAAGATGCCAACGAAAACGTGGTCTGGCAGAGCCACCATCTCAGTGGCAGGCTCGAGTGCGTCTTTGGCTTTGCGCACTTTTCCCTGGGGCACATGGCCGACGACGAGGTGAACAGCGACTACGAGGGCTTTGACGCCAACGAGGACGACGAGAATGATGACTAAGCCGAGACGCCAAAGAACCAGGTCCGATTCTGCGTCTGCATTGCGACCGTTTTGTCCGTTTGTCCTTTCGTCGTTTTTGTGGTTTTTCTCATGGCAGTCTAGAGTATTGCTTCTTCGCGGCCGACACGTCGTACCACTGGCGGTCCGTGTGCCGAGAATAGGCCGCAAGTCGATGGCGCCATTGCATCGCCGGATAACAACATGTACGCTTTTTCTCACCAAACGCCAAAAGTGCAACCGCTGGGCCAAAAACCGCCCAGCCCGTGTGCATGTCGGCCCCCATACTGTGCGAGCGAGCACGGAGTGTGGCCGACGCGTGGTGGTGTGCTCAGTGTCCATGATGGTGTGCTGTGTGCAGAGTGCTGCTCTTCTTCTTTTGTGACGCCGCCCCCTTTTGTCTCTTGTCCAGCACGCCCGCCGTGGACGGCCGGCGCCATTCCGCGATACGCCATCCTGCTGGAGCGGACACTGTGCGACAGGCCCGCCGTGGGCTCCGATTGGGGTTACGGCTCGTTGTGTGCTCCCTCCTATAAGAGTTTGACGCTTTCACGTCCTGGTGTAGATTTAATTCATACCATTGCCAAAGTTGCCCTCTTTCCACGATTGATCCCTTTTAATTTTCCTGTCCCAAATTCATACTCGCTTGCGTTCGCCCTCTCTTCGGCGTCGCCTCTACTCTCCCCGCCTCCCTTCTCTGTGTCTCTGTTCTTCTCCCCCCCAGAATGCCTGCTGCCGTCGAGACCGCACCGGCCGTGGCCCCCGTCACGCTGCACACCACCACAGCCGCCACCGGCGACTACAAGCAGCTCAACCCCTCCAGCTTCAGCCGCGAGGTCGAGGAGTCGGGCACCGACCAGTTTGCCCCAGCCCGCTATGCCCACTATCTGCCGACGTGGGACGCCACGGAAAAGTACCCGCCGCTGCTGCCGTTTACGCACGTCGAGCACGGCCGCGATGCCGACCCGGCCCTGCCGGACCTGCTGCCGGCGGGCGGCACGGTGCAGCGCCTCGACCTGACGCCCAACACGGGCAGCGAGATCCGCGGCATCCAGCTGAGCGCCCTCTCGGACGCCGGCAAGGACCAGCTGGCCCTGTTTGTGGCCCAGCGCAAGGTCGTGGCCTTCCGCGACCAGGACTTTGCCGACCTGCCCATTGCCGACGCCCTCGCCTTTGGCGGCTACTTTGGCCGCCACCACATCCACCCGACCTCGGGCCAGCCGGCCGGCTACCCCGACATCCACCTCGTCCACCGCGCCGCCGGCGACACCACCGCGCACCAGTTCCTCGCCACCCGCACCAGCTCCATCGCCTGGCACTCTGACGTCTCGTACGAGCTGCAGCCGCCCGGCACCACCTTTCTCTACCTGCTCGACGGGCCCGCCAGCGGCGGCGACACCCTCTTCACCAACGCCGCCGAGGCCTACAACCGCCTCAGCCCCGCCTTCCAGCAGCGCCTGCACGGCCTGCAGGCGACCCACTCGGGCCTCGAGCAGATCAACTCGAGCATCGCCCGCGGCAGCATCCACCGCCGCGAGCCCGTCTTCCACGTCCACCCGCTGGTGCGCACCCATCCGGCCACGGGCGAAAAGGCCCTCTATGTCAACCCGCAGTGTAAGTGTCCTGTCCTCTTCTCCTTTTCTGTGTTGTACAGGCCCTAACGCCCCCCCCAGTCACCCGTGAGATTGTCGGCTTCAAAAAGGAAGAGTCCGACGCCCTGCTCAAGTTCCTCTACGACCACCTCGCCCAAGGCGCCGACTTCCAGGCCCGCGTCCGCTGGGAGCCCGGCACCGTCGTCGTCTGGGACAACCGCGTCACCCAACACTCGGCCGTTGTCGACTGGGCCAACGGCGAGCGCCGCCACCTGGCACGCATCACACCGCAGGCCGAGCGGCCCTATGAGACGCCGTTTGAGCCGTCAAGGAACCCACAAGACCAGAGCTGAAAGGTCCGCACAAATTTGCCACATAGCGACATTGCGACATGATATCAAGACTTGCCCCTGTGTCTCCCTCTCTCATATACGTGACCGTCTGCGTAGTTGCTGTCTCTCCGTCTGCCGTTGCTGTCGTCGCTGCCGAATCGTCTGCATCAGGTCGTGTGCATTGAGGCTGTCGGGCGGCTCGTCGCTTTCCGTCTCGGCGTCGTCCATGGTCGTCTGTGCCGCCGTAGCACTGCTCGCCGTGGACGTAAACGAGACCGTCTGTCGTCGTGCAGTCGCTGGTCCATCTAGATCATCGTCATCATCGTCATCATCGTCATCCTCGTCGTCGTCCTCCGGGTCATCGTGGCCGTTGCTGGCTTCGGCGACCCCTCCGAGCATCGTCGCTTGCGCCGGACGGCTGTCCATCAGTCGACTCAGCGACGTGATTTTCGGTGCACTCGGCTCGCCCTCTGGGCCAAACGCCCGCTGCAAGCCTCGCTGCAGCTTCTCCGCCCGCTGCGCCGCCTCCTGCCGTAGCCGCACCCGCTTCGACGGCGCCTCTGTCGTCACCGGCCGCGAGAGCGACCGTATCGCCTCAGCGCCCAGGCTCGTGGCCGCCGTCTTGAGCCGCTGGTACTCGGCTGCATGCAGGTGCGCCGTAAACGTCTGCGCCACCGACAGCAGCTCGTCCTCCACCATGCGGTAGCGGTCGTCGTGGTCGAGGCCTGCAATCATGAACCTGGCATGTCAGTCGGGCAAGAGTAGAGGCATGGCCTGGTGGGCTCACTTTTCCGTCGGCGGTGCCGGCGGCGGCGACGTAGATGGGGAGCGGACTAGCGGCCATCAGTACACAAGCAGCCGACGGTCAGAATGGCGCCCCGAGTAGGCCTTACTTCGCCGAGCGAGAATGCTCGTTCGTGATCCCGGTGGTTGTTCTGCAGTCCGCGGACTGTCTGGCGGCGTCCGAGGCGGTGACGACGACCGCCGTCGCTTCACATTCTGCAGCTCCAGAGGGCGAGCCACTGGTCGATCCCACGGAAGCTTGCGAGCCATGCCGGCAATGACACGCGTGCGCGAGAGGATGGAGGACGCGATTCTGCGGGGTGGCGCCGGACAGTGCCAAAAGACCACGAGAGAGGCATGTTCGTACAGTGCAAATAGACACGCGCACTGTCTTTACGTCGTCTTACAAGGCCATCACAAGCACGTTTCTTGTCCTGCCGTCGTCTCAAATTGTCTCTGAGCTTCCGTACCTTTCGATCCCGTCCGCTCGCCAGGTTTCGAACGTGCACAACGCCTCACGCCCCTCTGTCTCGTCGTCCTGCCAGGACGGCCAATCGACCTGGACCCACCTCTACAGGTCTGGGGCCGCGACGCACTGATTGGCCAGGGCTGGTTCGTGTACATGCATGCTTTTCAATTATGCTTATAGTTGGCACGCGGCCCGACAGGCTGGCTGGCTGGCTGGCTCTTGTGCAGTCGCTTTGTTTGAAAAAGCATGGCCACAGGAGGCCTGGCGGGTCGAGGGCCATTCACGGGGTCTTGCTCAATGCTGCTGAAACGGGTCAAAGAGGTGGTGGGCTGGGATGTGGGGATGGCCGTCAGTTGGACAAACAGCACGGGTGAACAGAGGGATTGCACTGAGAACTGAACGGGAAGGAGCGACTGGACTGAATGGCAACAACCAGGAAAGTGAGGCCTCGTTCACTTTTGGCCCGACAATGGGCCACCAATATAAAGGCGTCACCCCGTCACTATCAGACCATCGGGCCGTTTCCTGGCATAGCATCCTCGACAATTACAGCCGGTTCTGCATCGAGTTTTCGTTTTCGTTTTCGGTTTTTTTCTTTGATCCTCTTGATAATACCCTTCTCTGGCCTCGACTACACACTCCCTCTTCTTCAGCACCTCCAAGCATCTTGCATCTACAGTTCTCTACGAGCTCATCATGCACGCTTCCTTCACCATCGTTCTCTCTCTGTGGGCTGCGCAGGCCGCAGCCCACATCACGCTGGCCAAGCCCGTCCCCTTTGGCACGCCCGACTCCTCTCCCCTCAGCTCGACGGGTGCCAACTTCCCCTGTCAGATCGTCGGCTCGGCCGACACATTTTACGACCGCTCGGCGGCTTCCAACAACACCATGGCCGTGGGCGAGACGCAAACGGTCAGCTTCAAGGGCAGTGCCGTGCACGGCGGCGGTTCGTGCCAGCTGGCTGTCACGTCGGAGCTGCAGCCGACCAGCTCGACTACGTGGCAGGTGATTGAGAGCATCGAGGGCGGCTGTCCCACCGTCGACGGCGACGGGACCAGCACGTACGACTACACCATCCCGGACTCCATCGCCGCCGGCGACTACGTCTTTGCCTGGACCTGGATCAGCAAGGAGTCGGGCGCCCCCGAGTACTACATGAACTGCGCGCCCATCACGGTGACGACGGCGGCGGCCAAGCGTGACTCGCAGTCGTCCGTATGGGCGCGCGACTCGACGCTGCCGAACCTGTTTGTGGCCAATCTGGACTCGATCAACGACTGCAAGACCACGACGGGCACCGACCCGCTCTTCCCGGACCCGGGCTCGAACGTCTTGAAGCCGAGCGAGATGACGACCAACTACGCGTCGCCTGCGGGGACCGACTGCTTCCCGCTGGGGGCGACGGACAACAGCACGAGCAGCTCGAGTGCGAGTGGCAGTGCGAGTGGCAGTGCGGGTGCCAGCTCGAGTGCCACATCCAGTGCCACGTCCAGTGCGAGTGGCTCGGCCGCTGGGAGCGCCACCACTGCTTCAGCCGCGACGACCAGCTCCAGTGTTTCGGTGACCGCCTTTACCACAAGTGCCACGGCTGTCACGGCCGCTGCCGCCAGTGGTAATGTCACGGCCGCCGCCGCAACCACCACTACGACAACCGCAACCTCCTCCGCCGCCTCGGCGACAGTGTCGGCGTCGGCCAGCACCAACGGCACAACAACCGGCAGCAGCCTCAGCGGTACGTGCACGGACGAGGGCGTGTTCAACTGTGTGGGCGGCACCGAATACCAGCAGTGCGCGAGCGGGACGTGGACGGCATTGCAGGCGATGCCGGCAGGCACCGAGTGTCAGATTGGCGAGAGCACGACGTTGTGGGCGCGCGACGGAAATGTGCGGCGGATGCGGCGGGTGCGGCGGATTCTGTGAGTGTAAGGAGGTTTCCGAAAAGACTACTATGGGTGTGGAAAATGAGGCCGAGCCTGTGATCTGAGAGTGCATGTTCCTATAGAATCAACCGAAATACCAACAATGACATCAACAAGCAGAAACGCATCTTGTGAACACATCCCTGTCGCCGACGCCGGGCCGTGTCTTGACCCCACATCGTTCTATTGGGGGCCGAATCCGTCTGCGTCGCGAATGCCCTCACGCCAGCCACAACGTCTGGCAAAAGAACGGTACCATGGACGAGACGACAGCCGCGGACAAGCTGCGCAACAACAAGGCGCGGCGGATGGTGGATGCGGCGTGGGCGGGCGGATACGCGATCGCGGCAGTGTGCGTGTACAATGTCGAGGGCATTCTGGCGACGGTGCGGGCGGCGGAGGCGAAGCGGTCGCCGGTGCTGATCCAGCTGTTCCCGTGGGCGGTGGAGTTTGCCGACGGGATCCTGGTGCACGCGGCGGCGGATGCGGCGGCCGGGGCGACGGTGCCCGTGGCGGTGCACATGGACCACGTGCAGACGCCGGACATGGTGCGGCGGGCGGCGGACCTGGGCGGCTTTGACGGCATCATGGTGGACATGAGCCACTACGAGCGCGACGAGAACATGCGGCTGAGCCGGGAGCTGGTGGCGTACTGCCACGCGCGCGGCCTGATGACCGAGGTCGAGCCGGGCCGCATCAACGGCGGCGAGGACGGCGTGGCCGACACGGCCGACCTGGACGGGATCCTGACCAGTCCGGAGCAGGCCGACGAGTTTGTCGGCCTCGGCATCGACTGGCTCGCGCCCGCCTTTGGCAACGTGCACGGCGCCTACGGCACCGCCGGGCCGCAGCTCGACTGGGCCCGGCTCGACGCCGTGGCCCGCCAGGTCGGCGACCGCGTGCGGCTCGTGCTGCACGGCGCCCACGAGGCGCACTTTGGCGAGGCGCTGCTGCGCACCTGCATCGACCACGGCGTGGCCAAGATCAACATCAACGGCGGCGTCAACCGCGCGTTTGTGCGCGTCGCCCAGGAACAGGCCGGCCACGTGCCGCTGACCACGCTGATGGAACGCCAGGTGCGGGCCATGCAGGACGTCATTGAGGAGAACATGGACTGGATGCGGTCGACGGGGAAAGCGGACCAGTGAGGCTGCAAGACTTGCGAATACTCGTGACATTTGAATGCAAATACTCGTGAAACTAGGTAAAAAAATACATCCAACATATCCTATCCGTCCTGTCCAAAAACCAGACCTGCGCCGTAACCCAAACCACACAGTGTTGTCCGGCGGCGGCTCGTCGAGAGCGCCCTCCCCTTCCTCATTAGAGGCCGGACGACCAAAAGTGTCCTCGCGGTAATTCCTGTAGCTGGTTTCCCGTCCTGGTATCATGTTTGTTTTTTGCTTCCTTTGCCGATTCGTCGGCATGGCCACCGGCCATCACCAGACTGTCGACCTTGTCTTTACACACCCACTTGCGACATGTGCGGCACGCTCGACGCGGCCGACGAGCCGCCGTAGCGACGGCGGCCGATGCCGCTCATGGCCGACAGCACGAGCGAGGCCGTCAGGGTGGCGGCCAGGAACCAGAGGAAGGCGGTGCTGGCCTGGATCTCGCGGCAGCGCTTCTCGTTGTTGCCGCTGCCGAAGCCGATCCAGTGGCTGCCGTAGTGCGCCGTCAGGTCGCCGCCGCAGTCGGCGGCCCGGAGCTTGGCAGCGAGCACGATACCGGCAATAAAGGTAAAGACGGCGGCGAGAGCGTCCAGCGCAATCACGGCCATGCCAACGACGCCGTCGGCGAGGTCGGCCAGCGAGGAGCCGGTGCCGATCAGCACGGCGATCCAGGCCATGATGAGCGAGAAGAGCGAGTAGTTGATGGCCGCCTCGCGGCCATTCTGGTTGCTGGCCATGACATTGCCAATGAGGGCCGTGCCGATCAGCACCCACAGGAACTGCACGGCACGAAGGATGAGTGGGATCAATTCCATGGTGGGTTACTGTGTGTTGTTCTTGTCGGTGGGAGAAGTGGGAGAACTCGATGTGAGCGGAAACTGAGGTGGAAATTGAGGTGGAAACTGGAGTAAAACTGGAGAGGAATCCAAAAGGTGGAACGAGATCGGAGATGGGGATCTGAGTTTTTATCTCTTGCAATATTTATAGCTTGCTGGTAGCTTCTGGGAACAGCAGGGTGATGACGGCGCACAAAAGACGCAGCGTGGCAACCGCTGCTTTTGTACTTTCGGCCGGCCGATGCGGGATTCTCCCTCCTTCCGTCGAACCTGTCGCAGCTTTTCCTGAATCCCGAGCCTATGACGTGACCTGCAGCGCCGGTTCCCTGGGGAACCGCCCATCATTGGCTGTGAAAAGCGGGACAGCCAGCGAGGCCGAAGAGCCAAAGAGCGGATGCATGCTGAATGAGCCGGGGTGAATCAGCGCATGGGCAATCGGGCCAGCGCTAGCCAAGCGCTGTGCCCACAATGCCCACCCTGCCCACAATGCCCACCATGACCGCTATGGGGACCCGGCAAAGCCCTCTGCGCAGTGACGCAGCAGCCGCTGATTGACTTTGGGAAACCCAATCATGTGCCGCCAGGCAGCTGCCCCGCCGAGATTTCGCCACGCTTGGCCCTGGGCCACAGGTTGGCCTCCCACCACCCCCCCCCTCCGGACGGCCCCGACCTATCGTCATGGCCGTTGTCCGGCCGTGCTGAAACCACGACGTGCTGACGGCATCGCTGCGCCGCGGCGAGAGGGGTGATGGAAAATGATGAAACCTGTACGGGCACGAGTACGCGTGCTCGCACCGCCACGACGTGCACAATCAAAAAAAGCATGGCAAGCGCTTGGGCCTGTTTCCAAGGCAGATGCCAAAGTATGATATTCGTACGCAATGCCAAGCCCCAGATCGACTCTTATGTGAGTGTCAGACGTGTGTCGGCGCGCGTGTCCCACCCGTCGCCCACAGCCTGTAGATGCCATTTGTTTTGGTTTTGTTTCGTCCGTCTTCCGTCTCCCTCCTCCGTTCGTATGTCTCGTCGTGGAGTCGTCAGAGCGTGGCCGCCTGGACGGCTCCTGACGCCGCGAATGATGCCTTGCTCGTCCACCGCACGTCTGCCTTGTATGCCCACTCCATGTAGCGTGTCCAGCCTGAACGGTCAGCGGGGGGGGGTTTCCCAGTCATTGCAGTCTTTACGGTCGTTGATCGCACGCGCCGGCCGCCCCGGACCCAGGGTCCAACTCACTCCAATAGGCAAACTTGCGGCCGAGGAACTTGCCGGCAAACGGCACGAGCATCATGGTCAGCATCAGCTGCAGCTGCTCGAGACTGGCCTCCCACTCGCGCTGTGCGTCCGAGAGCGAGTCCGAGCCGGCGTCGGACGGGCTGAGCACGCCCGTCGAGATGGACGGCAGCGAGTCGACGTCGCTGGCCGTTTCGTCGGCGTCGTCGTCGTCGATTTCGGCCGTCGGCCGCGGCAGCGAGCCCGTCGTGGCCGACGGGTCCGCCAGCACAAAGGACTCGGCCGTGGACGCAGACATGCTGGCCGCTGTCGATGCACTTGCGTCGGAAGCCATCCTGGGCGTTTTTGGGGGGCTGCGTATCGGACTTGGTAGCTCATTGTACGTCGTATCTTGCTTCCCCAAAATCAGCTCTGTGGGGGAGGGAACCGAATACGGCTCCCGATTGGCTGGAAGCTTTTAGTCAGGTGACGAAACCGCCCCTCCACTCTCACGGGGCGAGAGCGTGCTTCTTTTCTTCTCAGCCGGCGTGCAAGCACCAGATGCGCAGTCTTATGTTCGCTGCAGATCACGAGACAACTCGCAACAGGTAGGTGTGCCGGCCCCTCCTCCGTTTTCCTTACGAGGTCGAACGGGCGATTGGACGGTCGGTTGGCTCAACGACTGACTGTGATGGCCTAGCAGATCCATCCAGCACGCCAAACGCGCTACATTATCTGCTGTTCCCATTTCGGTGCCGGTTGTTCCCTTCCTCCACCGTCACCTATTTTCTCGCCCAGGTCGCCTATCGCCCGGACGCGCGAGATTTCCCTTTTGAGACGATTCGACGATTCGACGGTTTGACGATTCAGACACGACGGAACGGCGACAAAGACAACGGCCCAACATGGCGACGGAACTGGTGAGTGGCTCGCAGTGGTTTTTGCAGCGGGCGCTTGTATGAGTCATCCTGGAGGTGACCCCGCCACAGCACAGTGCCACTAGGAAGGGCTTTGTGAATTTTGGACACAAAGCGAAATAGCGGAAAAAAACGACGGGGCGGTTTGGGGCAGTTTTCATCAACATTTCGCTGACAGTCGGCATTTGACACAGCTACCGGAGCGCAAGGCTCGGAAATCAGTGACTTTTACGGACCAGGCTCTCCTGATTGCGGCAGACGGGACGGTCAGCATGCCGCCGACGGAAGCGATTAACGACGACAAGGACACGGCGGTGTCCCACAGCCCGCGGACGCCACCGCTGACGGCAGCGCTGGAGGCGTTTACGGAGGCGCGGCCGGAGGGGGCGGCGGAGGCGGGCGGGGACGATGGGCTGGACCTGAGCCTGCTCAAGAAGAAGAAGAAGAAGACGAGCAGCAAGAAGAAGGCGGAGGGCGAAGAGGGCGATGCGGCGGCGGCAGGCGAGGAGGGTGCGCTGGACCTGACGCTCAAGAAGAAGAAGAAGAAGAAGGTGGTCAAGGACAAGGGCGAGGACGAGTTTGCGGAGAAGCTCAAGGCGCTGGACATGCAGGACGAGGAGGTGGTGGTGGTGGACGAGGGCGACATGGACAAGGGGACGGGGATCTGGGAGCACGACGCGACGAGCCCGCCGGTGCCGTTTGCGCTGCTGCTGCAGCGGTTCTACCACGTGCTGGAGCTCAAGAACCCGGACCACGCGACGAGCGGGACGCGCAGCTACAAGATCCCGCCGCCGCAGTGCATGCGCGAGGGCAACAAGAAGACGATTTTCGCCAACATTACCGAGGTGGCGAAGCGGATGAAGCGCACGGAGGAGCACATTACGCTGTACCTGCTGGCGGAGCTGGGCACGACGGGTTCGGTGGACGGCAGCCGGCGGCTGGTGATTCGCGGCCGCTTCCAGCAGAAGCAGATTGAGAACGTGCTGCGCAAGTACATTAGTGAGTGGCTCGTGTCCTTTCTTCGTTGCCGTCATTGGGCCCCCGCTAACCAAACAGTCGAATATGTCGTGTGCAAGACGTGCAAGTCGCCGGACACGGAGCTCAGCAAGGGCGAGAACCGGCTGTACTTTATCACGTGCAACTCGTGTGGTTCCAGACGGTCGGTCACGGCGATCAAGACGGGTTTCTCGGCCCAGGTGGGCAAGAGAAAGAAGATGCGGTGAGCGGGGCCTGTAGGCGGGAGACGCGGACAGGGAGAGAAGAAAAACAGACGGGCAGTACGAGCAATGTGGACGGCTGGATGCAAATGCAACCCGATATTAGAATGCGTACAAAGTAGCGCTTTTCCCGCTAAATTCCGCCGCCATTGTGACCTTTTTAAGCCGGGGTTTGGTGGGGGGAAGAGACGGCCACCCTTTTTTATGACCTCTTTTATGACCTCTTTATTTTCGTAACTGTCATCACGACCATGACGATTCGCGAGGGAACCATGGGCCAGGACGCGTACGTGACGCCGTCGGCCTCGACGACGGTGCCGCCGCCGGCGGGCCTGCCGAGCGCTCAGCCGTCGGCCTCGTTTTGGCTGCAGCAGCCGTCGACGGTGCTCAAGGGCTTGCGGTCGACGGCGGCGCTGCCGGCGGTGGTGGACGTGGCGGTGGTGGGCAGCGGCATCACGGGGTCGTTTGCGGCGGACGCGCTGTCGGGGGCCGAGGGGCTGTCGGTGGTGGTGTTGGAGGCGCGCGAGTTTTGTTTTGGGGCGACGGGACGGGTGAGTGGGTGAGACCTAAGAGAGACCGAAAAGAGAGAGAGAGAGAGGACAGAGGGCTAACGGTGCAGAACGGCGGCCACTGCCAGCCGCAGGTGTACGGCACGCAGGCCGACGTGGCCGACTTTGAGCTGGCCACGTTCCGGTTCCTGCGCGACTTTGTGGCCGCCCACGACGTGGCCTGCGACTGGCGCACGCTCGACGGCGGCGTCCACGCGTACCTGGACGAGGACCTCTTTGCGGCGGCGGCGGCGCTGGTGGCGGCGCTCGAGCGGACGCGGCCGGACCTGGCGCAGCTGGCGCGGGTGGTGAAGGAGACGTCTTCAGAGACGTCTTTAGAAGCTTTAGAGAAACTCGCCGACTTTCGTCTGCGCCACGTCGCCGGCGCCGTCGTCCAGACCCACGCCGCCTCGGTGTGGCCGTACCGTCTGGTGGCCTGGGTGCTGGAGCGGCTCTCGCAAAAGGCGGCCGCCGCCGTCAACCTGCAGTCCAACACGCCGGTCCTGCGTCTCTCGCGCGAGGCCGCCGACGTCGACACGCCCTGGCGGCTGCACACGGACCGCGGCACCGTGGCGGCCCGACGCGTTCTGCTGGCCACCAACGCCTACACGTCGCACCTGCTGCCGGCGCTGGCCGACCTGATTGTGCCGGTGCGCGGCCAGGTCGCGGCGCTGGTGCCGCCGGTTTCGTCCGTGTCTGCAGTGTTCACCCCCGCCCGCCTCCAGCACAGCTACGTCTTTCTGGGCCACGACCGCCGCACCGACGACGGCGACCGCGACGAGTACCTCGTGCAGCAGCCCATCCTCCCCGACGCGGCGGCGCCGTCCGGCCACCTCATTTTGGGCGGTGGCCGTCAGCGGGCGGCCGCCCGCGCCGTCGGCGAGTGGCGCGACGACGTGGTCGAAGAGTCGGTCGCCACCTATCTGCGGACGCACCTCGTGCCCGTCCTGGATCTGCGCCCGGCCGCCGACGCGCCGCCGCCGCCGCCCCAGCAGCCGCTGGCCGCCGCGTTCGAGTGGACCGGCATCATGGCCTTTTCGCGCGACGAGATGCCCTGGGTCGGCGAGCTGCCGGCCAGTGCGGTCGCCGACTTTGGTCCCTTTTCATCTTCTTCTTCGTCAGGCCTCTTTCTCTGCGCCGGCTACACCGGCCACGGCATGCCGCGCGCCGCCCTCGCTGCCCGCACGGTGGCCTCGCAGATTTTGGCCAGTCTAGGCCGCCCACCCGCCCTGTCGCCCGCCGTGCCCGAAGACGCCGTGCCGCTGCCCGCGGCCTTTGCCGTCTCGGCCGAGCGCATCCAGCACGTCCGCGCCACGCACGGCTCCGTGGCCGAGGGCGACGTGCGCGGCCTGCTGGCCGACTTTCGCGACCAGCTGGCGTCTCTGGGGTAGTCAGAGACTGAAAGTCAAGAGTCAAGGCAGAATCACAATCCAGAGTCAAGACTCAACCAAAAATCAAAAGAACCAAAACTCAATCCATTCACAATCGTATACCGTCCAAAGAATGTTACACCAAGCCCGACTCCCGCTACCCAACATAATTACGTAAGCACATCCACACGCCCTTCAGTGCGTCACCACCCGCGCCGCCTGCAGCAGCAGCCCAAACAGCAGGCCGCGCGCCACGTCGGGCATCTGCAGACAGTCAAACACGCGGCCCAGCGCGTCCGCCGTGGCCGACTGGCCCATGACGCCCATGAGGGCCGCCGGCACGCCGCTGCGGATCAGCAGGCGCCGGGCCTTGGCCCGCAGCTTTTCCTGTTCCTCGGGCGTGGCCGGCGCCGGCCAGGCAGCCTGCTCGGCCTCGGTCGGCAGCGCGCTCGCGCGCAGCTGGCGCAGCTGGGTGGCCAGGCCGGTGTCGGACGTGGTGGCGTCGAGCACGGACGTCTGCAGGAGCGTCTGGATCGACCCCAGCGACGGGTTGCCCGGCCGCAGCAGAAACGACTTGGCCGCCGCCAGCAGCGTGCGCCGAATGTTCCACGCCGACGAGAGCGTGTACAGCTCGTTGATCACGGCAAACAGTAGCTCCACCGCCACCCGCGTCTCCGGCTCGCTGAGGCCGGCGTACTGCTTCGTGTACGACGTCGGCGCCGGCGCCGGCCGCCACGGCGCCCGCGGTGGTGGCTGAGACTGAGACGGCGGCCATGGCTGTGAGTGTGCCGTGGCCATGGTTGTGGCGCCTGTGGCTGCTGCTGCCGCTGCTGCTGCCGCCAGTCCGTCAACGCCGGCACTCCCGCGGATCGGCGACCGCACCGGCGACCCTGGCCCCGCCATTTCGTCGGGCTGGGCCAGCCGCGTGCCGCTCAGGCTGACTGTCGACGGCGACCGTGTCGGCCCCATGAGCGACGACGCCCGGCTGCCCCGCGTGCTCGGCCCGTGCTCCCACGGCTCCGTGCGGCCGCGTGTCGGATAGAGCCCGTCCTCGCCGCCGTCCAGCTGCTGCAGACTGTACCGTCGGTCCATGCCCGGCATGCCCGACATGCTGGACATGCTGGACATGCCCGACATGCCCGGCATCCGGCCCGGCTGCGTCGACACCACCGACGACCGCTGGCTGTCCAGACTGTCGCGCGACCGCGACGGCGTCGAGATCGACAGCCGGTTCGTGTACGCCGTCACGTCCTGCAGCGGGGCGGTGGCCGACGTGGGCGACACGGACGTGGCCGCCGTGGCCGCCGTGGTGGCCGTCGACGAGGTCGCCATCGACGTCGTGCTGCCGCCGGCCACGCTCGCCCGCTTGATCAGGCTCATGTTGCCCAGCACGCCCGTGACCCCCCCGACCACGACCTTGCTGCCCTCGGCCCACTCCTTGGGCGCGCTCGCCAGCGCGTCCAGCATGTTCTTGCCCATGCTCTCAAACGCCTGCAGCCCGCTGCGCGGCGCCGCCATGTTGTTGGCGTCCTTTTCCAGGAACCGCTTCATGCCCTCGCTCTCCGCCAGCGGCCGGTACCAGCACGCGTCGCGCACGTACCGCTCCAGCTCGCCCCGCAACGACCCGCGCGTGTGCAGCTTCCAGCTCGGCAGCACGCTGTGCTGCTCCGTAAACGCCGTCGATCCCGAAATCGTCGCAATCCGCCGCAGCACCTCGTGCAGCTTCTCAAAGTCCCCGTACTTGCGCACAATCATCCAGCCCGGGTAGTGCGCATTCGCCGGCTCAATCTGCACCAGAAAGTCCCACGTCGGCTTGCTCTTGAGCCGTCCCCGCTCCGCCACCGGCTCGTCGTGGATCGTAATCGTCGCGTTGTGCAGCGTCAGCGGCGGCGGCTGGCTCTGGGTCTGGGTCTGGCCCTGGCCCTCTGCGTCGCTGCTCTCCTCCTCGTCACTGGCCGGCGGCACCAGCTGGTCGAAGCTCGTGAATTGGGAAGGGGCTGTTTCTGCTGTCGTCGTTGTCGTCGTTGTCGTTGTCGTCGTTGTCGGTGGCGCTGCTGCTGCCCCTGCCGCTGCCACTGTCCCTGCCGTCTCTTCCCCCTTTGCAGGCGACGCCGCCGACCCCCCTGCCGATGACCGCGGCGTCAGCGGCGTCAGCAGACCGTCCGCCGTCCGCCCGCTCTCGTCGCCCGACATGCTGGCCTTGGGCGACATGTGGTCCGACACGCCCGGCGACGGCAGTCCGCCGTCGGTCCCCTCCCCCTCCCCACTCGGCCCCCCCTCCTTCTTCCGCCGCGCGTCCTCGTCCGCGATCATCTGGTTCATCCGCTTCATTTCCTCAATCGCCTCCTCCATCTCCTCGTCCGCCCGGCTCAGCTGCTTCCGGTGCGTCAGCGACTCCTTGCGGTGTCCCCTGTTCAGCAGGATGCTGCCCATGTTGCCGTCCATGTCAAAGTACGTCGCCTTGGCCGCTCCCCCACTGCCGCTGCCGCTGCCGCTGCCACTGCCACCGCCGGCTGCTTCGCTTCGCGTCTGCATGCCCACGTCGATCGCCTGGCTAAAGTCGGGCTCGCCCGCCTCGAGCAGGTACACAATCCACCCGTTGATCCAGTCCGCCTGCGAGCACGTCTGCAGCGTCTTCTCCAGCACCGCGGTGCTCAGAATCTCCCGCAGAAACGTGTGTGCCGGTGCAAACTCGTACGTCTGCCGGTCCAAGAAGCCCAGCAGATCGTCGGCCACCAGCCGCAGCTTGGCCGTCTGCTGCTCTCGATCCAGCAGGTTCGCCAGATTGCTCTCCGGATTCGCCGCCAGGTACCGCTGCACCGCGTCGGCCGCCTGGACCGTCGACCCGGACCCGGACCCGGCGCCGGCCCCGGGCCCAGCCGCGGTCCCGGTCTCGTCCGACTGCGGCAGCTCGGCAAAGGCCAGGGCCAGCTCCGAAAAAAAGACAATGACAATCGACGACGAGTTGGTCAGAAAGTCGAGGAACGCGTCCGCCGGTCGCTTCCGGCTCAGGTGGTTCGACACCGTCACCAGATACGACGTCAGCACCCGTCGACACGCCCGCGCAAACGACTCGTCCGCCGGCACAATCGGCGCATACCACCACTGCACGTACTCGCGAATCATCGCCTCCACCAGTCCGTCCAGCGCCAGCCGCGTCTCGGGCCGGAACCCGTCCAAGGCGTGCTCGAGGGTGCGGTCCTCCTCCTCCGCCGTCGTCGTCCCCGCCCGTGTCATGGTGGACCCGTCGGCTCCCTTGCTGCGTGCCTGGTAGTCGAGGATCCGGGCAATCGCCTCCGCCCCCGTCTCGCCCTGGACCGCCCGCGACACGTCTGCGCTGCGAGACTCCCACGCCGCAAAGAGCACCACGCCGCCAAACGCCCCCATCAGCACCAGTCCCACACGCCCCAGGACAAAGTAGGTCGTGGCGGCCAGCCCGACGCCGACGGCGCCGAGAGCGTCGGGCGTCGCCGTCGACAGCCACCGGAAGATTCGGGTCGTGGCATCGCCGGCAGGACGATCTTGACCTTGTGGCGGCGACGAGGCCGGCTGTGACGACGGGGAGAGCGGCGACAACGGCGACGGCATGCCCGGAAGAGGAGACACCGGTGAGGTCGGAGGCGGGAGCGGACTCGGAGACGGCGCAACGCTTGCATCGCTGCGCCCAGAGGCTGTGGAGGTCCGGTTCTCCGCCGTTCGTTTGGCCATCCGTTTTGCTGTCTGTGTCGTCATGTCGCAGCCGGGGTCGGCCGTGCGGTCCACCATCTTCTCCAAAGCAGCGCCGGGTCGTGTATCATCCTCTCGCGGGCCCATGGGGGTGTCTTCCGAGGCCAGGATCAGAGTCGCTTGGCTTGCTGTTCGTTTCGCTGTTTCGTTTGCAACGCATTCGAGTTCGATCCACCGATGCAGGAAAAGGAGAGATATGCGAAAATCTAAAATCCAAAAATAAGACTGCTTCGAGCCCTCGCCCCGGCACCCCTGTCCCCAACGGTACCAGTGCACGTACGAGTTAGAATGCTGTGGGTAATATTGCGATGGATCCCCCTTGTTTCGGCATCGAGGCTTTCATTTCGTGGCCAAGTGCAATCATACGCGAGTGATGTAACCCCTAGCTGGGACGCGTGGAGCCATTACCGATCGGGCTAGCGCCAATGAGCTACCCAACATTCCGCCAGGGCCTTGACGAATACGACGTATGAAACATTGTGATGAACAGCGCCGTCGGCCGCCCGTTGAATCCCGTTGAATCCCGTTGGGCGGCCCGGGTGGCTTGGCATGGTCACGCCCATCTTTTCCGTCTTTTCCGTCTATTCCGTCTATTCCGTCTACTCCGTAGTCTAGGCAATCGACATTTTCATGCCGCCGTTGGCACACACCACGCTGCCCGTCGTCCAGCCGGCCTCGGCCGAGCAGAGCATGTCGACGGTGCCGGCAATCTCGCTCGTGAAGCCCGGGCGGCGGCCGTGCATGTCTTGGCGCACGATGCGGTCGAACCGGTCGGCGTCCGCGCCGGCCAGCGCCCGCACCGCGGCGTCGCCGTCGTAGGCCGCCAGCGGGGCCGCGTCCACGTAGGGCTGGTTGATGTGCCAAAACGCCGGCCCGACCTGCGCGTACATGTCGCCCCAGGCCGGGCCCGGATTGACTGCGTTGACCGTCGCCCGCTCGGCCAGCTCGCGGCTCCACACGCGCGTCATGGCCTCGACCGCCGCCTTGCTGCCCGCGTACACCGACTGGCCCGCGTACCCAATCGACGACGACACGCTCGACACCGACACCACGCGGCCGCTCCGGTCCGTCGGCAAAAAGGGCGCCACCGCCTGCGTCAGCAGCAGCGGCGCCAGCACGTTGACCGCGTAGACCCGCTCAAACTCGGCCGCCTGGATCGCCCCGGCCGCCGCGTCGTTGAGCGTCTGGTTCGACGCCACCCCGGCATTGTTGATCAGAATGTCCACCTGGAAGGTGGCCCCGGCCGTCGCATACGACTTAAACAGAGCCCGTGCCGCCTCCACAATGGGACCGCACGCCACGGCTGGCTGCTGCAAATCGGCCTGCACCGCCGCCATCTGCACCGCGTGCGCCGCCGTCAGCTCCGCAATCAGCGCCTGTGTCGGGCCCGTCGACGCGTCGGATGTGTAGACCACCAGCACATGACAGCCCTTGGCTGCCAGCCGTCGAACGATTGCTTCTCCAATGCCTCCCATCTGTCAGTCGGACCCGAAATCAGGGGCAGCGTGGAGCCCACCTCGAGAGCCGCCGGTGACAATGGCCAGCTTGGACTCGTAGGGACGGAACGCCATAGTGTGCAGCCTCAATGGAGTCCGAGAGGGGGTGTCGCAAAAAGAAGAGAAGCAAACGAAGCAGACTGAAAACTGCTATCTGCATTGGGTTGGGGTAGCTGCCGGGCTTAGGAGCTGTCGCCTGCTCCTTCCTTCTTTCCCCCGCACTACTGGGCAAGACGCCCCACATGCATCACGACATGGAAGCTTTCAACCTCTTTGTTTGACCAGCTTTAGCCATCCTGCACGGCCAGGTCACCACGACTCCTCCGCGTCTCGCGGTCCGTCCCTTCTCGCTGCCGGAACACGCAGGCTCACCCCGCAGAAGATCCATGGCCGACCCACGCCCACCCTTGGAGACCACGCGGCTCGAGCTGTCGCCTCCCTCACTCAAAGATGTGGCTGACATCTGGGCTGAAGCTTTGCCGCAGAACTATGGTGTCTCGTCCGCGGCCGTGGTGGACTGTCCGAATCTGCGTCAGCCGCCGTACGGCCTAGCTGCCGAGGGCCTCTGCGGGTGTCAGGTGGTCGCCGACATTGGCGGCCAGGGCAACCTCTATCCGACGCCTCGCCTCGACAAGAACTATGGTCTGCTCGACATGGCCCGCCGCATGCAGCTGGACCCCACGCGCGGTCTTTTGATCGGCGCCGGCGCCGGGCCCAACCGCGTCCACGGCATCAACTCGGAACTGGCACCCAACCTGGGCTGGACGAATGCAGACCATAAAGACGACACAAACGATACAAACGATATAGACAGCACAGATACAGCCAAAAACTACAATGACGCCGTGGTCACCAACCTCACCCGCAGCATTCGCATCCAAGACGACGGCCCGGCCGGCGCCCCCCGCGTCCACTGTCCCCTCTCCGACAGCACCGAGTGCGCGCTCATGGTCAACCTCTTCGGCTCGCGCGGCCTGCCCGGCCCTGTGATTCGCGTGACGGCCCGCGGTCGTCATGGTAGCGCCGGCAGTTTGACCGAGTTTCTACGCGACAAGTTGCAGGACGCCTACGGACCGGACCGCCAGGTCTCCATGGGGGGAATGTTCGTGCTCAAGCGCGGTCGTGCCCGCTTCCACGTCATGCCCGACTTCCCGCCTGCCAGTGAACTGCCGTTTCCGAGTCGAGACGCGCTCGAGAGCTGGCTGACGTTTCACGACTTTGCCGGTCCTATTGTCTGTCTGTCCGTCTTTCACTCGGCCGATCCCCAACGGCTTGGCCTCCGCATGGAGCACACCCACTGCTTCTCGCCCGACAAACCCGAGGGCGGGCACTATCACTACGACCACTGGGGCGACGGCGAAGATGAGGTCGAGTACGAGGGCTACTTTAACGTGGCCCACACATTGGTTCAGATCGACCGGGCGCCAGCCAGCTGGGAGATACAGTGAACCGGTGGTTTCGATCAATGTCGATTCATAACAGTGCAGATAGTGGCCTTGGGAATGGGCACATTTCCATTGGTTCTCCCAACGAGTGGCCCTAGGGGTTGACGGCTATAGGAATTGAGGCATCGCATTCGACAGCTCCAGCAGTCCGAACCGGATCTACAATGCATTGTCCGCCGGCTTCAAAGCCAATTCGTACTATAACGCCAATCTGTAAAGAGAGAATTCAATTGTCCCTGTACAAGCTCTGTGACTTGTACACTGCTGCTACTAGTCATTGTCGGCCTCGGCGTCCAGACGCCCATCTACAACTATCTACGGCGCTACCATCTCTTGCCATAACATACAAAGAAGCAAAGATATCAAAAAGAGAAAGACCCGCATCTACTGATACAGCAACGGGGCGGTAGCGAGCTCCCGCCCGTCCTCTACCACTTGCGCAGCTTCCACGACGCCGTCTCCGACCAGATCCGAGCATACCACTGGTGCAGCTCCTCCATCCATGGCGGCATCGGGCCGCTGGTGGTTCCCTTGATCGAGCCCTCGCTGGGGAACAGCACGCTCTTGAGCCGCAGCTCGACCTCCTCGCGGGGCTTGTCGACCGTGGCGCTGATGATGAACAGGCCGTCCGACGCGCGCAGGCCCTTGTTGCGCGGCGAGTCTCCGCAGCGCACCGTGATGGACGTGGCCGTCTTCTCCACCACCTCAAAGTGGTCCGTGATGCACGTGCCCTTGTCGTAGTTGCTCGTCGCCAGCGCCTCGGTATCCCACAGCTGGCTGGCCGTCTCGGGGTCGCTGCGGTATTTGAAGTCGAGGTATTTGCGCTGAATGGCGTAGCCTGGGGGTTGGAGACGGGCCATTAGCAAAGACGTTCCGCGCGACCAACGCAACAGGCCCAGACCCAAACTCAAACTCACCATAGCCCCCCCAGAGCCCGCGGCAAAACTCCAGCGCCAGGGCGCCGTCCTTTTTCAGCAGCTCCGGGCGGATGCTGGACAGCGGCATGCGCTTGATGCAGACGTCCTGCGTCGGCGGGTTGCGCGAGGGATTGTGCTTCTTGTACACGCTCGAGCTGAAGACGGGATCCGACGGCGGCAGCGGTGAGATGACCGGGTTCTTGGCCGCAAGATAGGCCGCCGCGGTCGAGGTGCCGAGGAGGCCCGTGAGGATGGCGGTGTTCCGGAAACCCATGTTGGCGGCGGGGTGAGACGTGAATAGCGAGTGGGACGGTGGCGGCGGAGCGGGACGGACGTTTGACGGCGATCGTTGGAGACACGCAGGATTACGGAGCGCTCGTAGTTCGGCAAATGCTGGCCGCTCCCCGATATGCGGCGAGGCGGGGAATTGAGACGGTTCGCCTGAAACGCGCTAGTCCACAGCGGGGTGGTCTCGTGACCGCTCTTCTTCAATCAAGAATTTAGCTGCTGCCATTGGCGGGGGATCACTGGCGACACAAGCGGCTCTGGGGAAATTTGACAGCACATCTTTGCGGCCTCGTGCATTTTTCCATTTTAGTGGGTATAGTGCTGCATGGAGAATGCATCGGACGATCTGACCCTGTGTGGCTGCTTACTGTTCTCTTTTTTTTCAGCCTTCTTCAAATAGGTCTAGGGCGTCATGTACGTTGCTTTGAACTGGGCAATGCGATCTTGGAGGATCGCATGCTGCAAGTGTAGCCGGCTTATACCAAGCCGGTAAACCCATCTCAAATTTACCTAGTCATCGAGAAATGCCATGGACTCCTTGATACTGGCTCGTATCGACTCTACGTACGACATGCTACCGCCCCGTGACTTGACATCCTCCTGGGCCATCACGGCCCAAAACAACCGTGCTCGATCGGCACGAGAGAATATCCCCGGGGCTGTGGTGGGCGAGGCGGCCTCGCCCGAGAGGCAGTACTCGGCGGGAATCCCCATACAACGCTCCAGGGTCTGCACCTGGCCCTGGATGGCACCGAGAATGCCCATGGCATATCCCTTTAGCGGCATGTCCTGAAGCGAAGAGACCCCGGCGATGCGGAGTACCGATTTGACCTTGAGGGACTTGTACGACTCTGGCGGCACCTGGCAGGCGTGTTGGTAGATGCGCTGGAATAAAGAGTCGAAAAGCCTCATCAACGCGAGGTAGCTAGACAGAGCTAGGAGCACGACCTCGGTGCTGAGCGCATCTTCGGTCTGCGTATGCGACTGGGCCACCGGAGTCAGGCTCTGAATAATGTCGATGAATTCCTTGCTGCATGTAAGAAGTACCGCCGCCGGATTCTCGACGTCTTGGCCGGCGCCCTCATCTTTGCATTGCTGCAGGACCTTGGAGGCGTCCGAGTAGTATGCATCCGCCGTCGCAATGCGTTGGTCAATCTCCTCTCGGAATCCCGCCAGCGAGGTGGCTGCGCTGAAGCACCGTGGTAAAAGAGTCGTAGGTAGAACACTCCCCCCCAGGTCAAGGAGCGGATCCATATCCATATCAATGACAGTGCTAGAGTCCTCGCCCATGTGAAACATGGCGTCCAGTTCGTCTGCACTGAGAAGCTGTGATGGGCCGCTCAGCTGATCCGCCAGGGACAGCATCTCTTCACCCGGTGTAGGGCTTTGATCGATCAAAGTGGAGTCGAAGAAGGCAGAGCTATCGCCCGGCGCTGTCCAGAAATAGGGCTGTGGATCATGAGCGACCAGGTCTCTGTGCGAATGCGGATGCACCACCGACTTGGGAGCCGCAAGATCCAGTCCTGCGACGCCTTGTGGCCTGTCCTCCAGTGTCTGTCTGTCTGCCCGGCACCGCGATGCTCTCGCAGGCGCAAGCACATTAACTGCCATTGCGGGTGCATGGACCAAGGAATGTTCCATGTCTCGTAACGTTGCAGGCGAGGAGACGTCAGTAGGGCTCGCCACGGTGCCCCGAGGGGTGTTATCGCAGTTGGCGAGACGCTTCTTTGGCGGTCTTCCGGGGTGGCCAGCGGCGCCTGTCACACATCGCGCGCCATTGTAGGAGCAGCGGGCGCACGGCGACATGCTGTCTTGGGCGCGAAGGCAACGAACTCGCTTGGCCCTGCACGGGTCGCAGGCGGAGCGCTTGACTCCGGGCTTCAGCATGGTCTGTATTTCGCTTGAAGAGAAAGGAGAAAGGTAAAAGCGATTGCGAAGAGACCGAGCTGAGGAAAGGGACGATGTTGAGTTCTGGTGAATTCGTTCCAAGCAGAAAACCCTCCTCGGAGGTTTTGTGGCCAATCAGCAAAATGAACGAGCGGTCTCCGTCTTACTTTACAACTACCTATAATAATTAAATGGCACGCCCCAGCGGACCAGCAGCGGCCCTCAATATAATACAAAGGAGATAATTGTCAAGTAGAATAGAATAGAAAATATAATAATACATTGTCGAGCCGTGGAATCGCTCATCACTCCAAGGGAAATGGCGCCGGGACCTCCTCTCCTGTGGTACCTTTTGCCTCCTCCTCCGTAGGCTTGTCCTTCTTCTCCACCATGCCAAAGTCGGTGTTGTTTTCCTTTCGAAGAGGTACCTGCTTCATTACAGCCGCAGCGATAAGTCCCACCGCACCAAAGGCAATGGCAATCTGCCAGGACCGCTGGAGCGCCATGCTCTGCACAGAGACCACCTGAGCCCGCGTCTGTGCCGAGAGCGAGTCGAGAAAGTCGGCTTGAGCGGCCGCGTAGGCCCCGCCCGCCATGAACTCGGCGGCGACCGCTGCGTCGCTGATGGCGCCTGAGCCGGCCAGCTGCGCGGCCCGGTTGGTGTAAATGGTGCCAGCAATGGCAACTCCCCACATGACGCCGAAGCTCCGCATAAAGCCCCATGTGGCCGTCGCCAGCGCCGTGTCCTTGTCCGTCAGCGAGGCCAGCAGCGCCGGCAGTATGGCCGCCATGCCAAAGCCGGCGCCAAAGGACTCGAGCACCTGGAAGCCCACCCAGGCGCCCGTGCTCGAGTTCTCGTCCAGGAGCGTAAAGATGCCAAAGCCGACGACGACCAGGGCAAAGCAAAAGACGAGAATGGGCTTGTAGAGGCCAAACTTGCTGAGCAGCAAGCCGCCAATGATGGCGCCCAGGAGGAGAGCAAGGATGGTGGGCAACAGATCAATGCCGGAGTGGTACGCATCCACGCCGAGAACGCCTTGCAAGTAGACCGGGAAAAAGTAGAGCACCCACATCGTGACGATGCCGTGGACAAAGGCGAGGAGGAAGACGATGGAGCTGATGGAGTTGCCAAAGAGGTGGAGCGGCATGATGGGATTTGGCGTCAGGCGGGCATTGCCCTCGACCACGACAAAGACTCCCATCGTGGCCAGACCGACAATGAGCGGCACGAGGACCTGGTACGATGACCACGCATATTGCCCTCCTGCCCAGCCAAGGGCAATCAGCACCGGGACGGTGCCGCTGACGATGAGCGCGTTCCCCAGCCAGTCGAGGCTCGAAAACTTGGTGGCCAACGTGTGGGACTGGTCATACTTGACTTGCAAAAAGGCCACCAGCAGCACAATCGCAACACCGCCAATGGGAAGAGCCATGTAGAAAGCCCAGCGCCAGGTGCTGTAGCTGACGAGCAGCCCGCCAAAGAGAGGGCCGAGGGCGGCTCCGATGCCGACCATGCCAAACACGGCGCCCATGTAGGTGCCTCTCTCACGGAGCGGCACCAAGTCGCAGACGACAATCTCGCAGAGGACGCCGATTCCCGCACCTCCGATCCCCTGTACTGTTCGACCGCCGATCATCGCGGCCATGCTGGTGGCTCTGTGCATGTCCCTATCGTTAGCAAATACTGTGCGCTCCATGGGACGAAATGGCTCCCCACAAGGGTATTACGGAAGCACTCACCCGCCACAAACACCGCTCCCGATCATGAAGAGGGCCCCGGATATGATCAGGGGCCACCGGCGACCAAACACGTTGGCAAGCTGGCCGTACATGGGCATAAGAGAAGTACTATATAATGGAGTGATAAGTAACCAGAACCTGTGGCTCTCTGTCGCGAACGGACGGGGAGCAGGGAAACCCACATTGTCAAGAAGTATGCGTTTGAAACCCAAATGTAGTTGTCGCCCCCACCCAAATCGGCAACAAGCGTAGGCATGACCGTCGAGGTTACGGTGGCTTCCAGAGACGTGAGGAGACTGATGATGGAGAGGACAACGATAATGGCCCAGAATCTGGGCCCCTTTTCAAACTTTGGCGAGCTTTTCTCCATGGTCGCGTCTTGAACGTCGGTCGAAGCTCCGGTGGACTCCAGGGTTAAAGCAGCCGTGTCTTGTTGTGTCATTGTGTGTAAGTAGTAGGTGCCGCTGCGATGATGGAGGGAGGAGATATTCGCTTGCAATCTCGTACGAGGAACAGTATATAACTACCTATCAAAGGTGATGACCGTCCGGTAATTATGGGCACGGTTCGACTGATTCCGAGCTCTTGGGGCGAACGCCGCGGAGGGTTTCGTAGGATAAATGTGGGCCAGCCTCGCAGGGTTTTGTATTCTTGCGCGGCTGGCGCAAGTATGGATCACGAATATGGCAAATAATTTCGTCCCAGTCGTTTCGTTGTATTTATTTCCGTAGTAAAAGACTGGCCCCTGTCTTTTAGTTCGTGGGAACGGTGAAAGAAACTAATTGTTTCAAACTCTTTCCGATGCGCTCGGTCAAAATGGACGCTCATCACATCCAGCATATCTGAATGTTCTGTCCTCATACAATTCGATAGCTTCCCCTAAGCTAAGTTCTTCAGGGCCCCTACTATTATTGATATATATGAAAACGGAGCTTCTGTGTACGTCTCTGTGAGACTGATGCTCTGACTCCTTTCTACTATTAATAAGCTCGCTCCTTACTTTTGCAGGCATTTCCACACTGCGGGAAAGCCTCAAAATCCGTATAAGCGATGATGCATAAGAACAATAACCAGGCCGCTGCTCGTAAGTTGTCCACGGACTTGGACTCCTTATATTGCGGCAGCCTGTCCCTTAGGACAGCCGTTAGGTATAAGATAGTGTAAATACTCTTTAAAGCCACCTATATTAGGAGACAAACATCAACTGACTAATTGAAACACGTCGGTTCGAAAAACTCAGTAAGAATAGCACATTATTCCGAGTCTTTTAAAATCCACAACTCTTGCTGGGTCTTTGCCAGCACAACGCCACGGGTCTTGGCTGCATTAGTCAACACAAAGTCCGCGCATCGGACTTAGGACATGCGCCCCACAAAACTCCGACACTCCGACTTGGCTCTCCGAAAGTCCATGTATATGTGCGACTACTCCGTCGCAACTTCAGGACCAAATGCCTGTTTGAATTTTCACCCCCGGACATGCATACCTCTTTCGGACCCAGCTCGCCGTCGCTGTCCAACGGCGCAGGAGTCAGGAATCCTGCTACTCCACTGCCTCCGTCGGCCAGAGCGACTCGGCATCAGGTTTCGCGAGCCTGTGACTGGTGCCGCGTGCGCAGATCAAAGTGTGATAATGAGCGACCATGCCGAGCCTGTCAGCAAAGAGGGATTCCATGCGAGATCAAAGGCACGGACGAGCCACGGTCGCTCCCTCAAGCATTGCGGTGGGACCACAATCTCCTTTCCATGGCCAATGGAACAGGCGACTAACCCGTTCTCAGTGAGATTGGTAGACTGAAGATCCAAGTGAAGGAGCTGGAGGAAGAGCTAGAGGCGTACCAGACGTCCAACTGGGCCATTCCCACCCCGTCAGGGTCGACGGTCGGGCCGCTGTTGAGTACGAGCAACGCAAGCCCCAACAGCACCCCTTCCGGAGGTGCAACGCCCAAGGGACTCTTCACGGCGACCAGCACACAGTGGGAGGGCATCTGTGTTGCCACGGCTCGCTCCGAGCAGACGTCGTACTATGGTCCTGCATCGGCCGTTTACTACATTAGTCGCATGGGCACCTATCTCGGAAAGGTTTTGGAGCGGCCATGCCCGGCGCGGAACATGCAGCTTCGGGGCGCGAACCGAACTCTTGTCAATCCCACAGGTGTGGTTGAGACAAATTCCGGTCCTGCCAGTGGCCACGCTGGGGCCCTATCTCCATCAATGACGCGCACGCAGGAGGAGTACTTTCTGAGCAGGTTCTGGGAGTTCAGCCACTGCTCCCGGCCCATCATCGATGAGGGCGAGTTCTGGAAGCACTACAACTCTCTATGGGTGTCTGCATGGCCGCCCAGGAAGGACTCGGCCCTGGTTGACATTATCCTCGCCGTGTGCATCCAGTACTGCTACGCGCTGATACCCGCAGATACCTCGCGGCCAGGCGGACACCGAGGCACGGAAAATGACGCCTCCATTGCGGGACGGTGGCACTACAGGCGCTGCCAGTCTCTGCTTGCGGCCGACATGGAGAGCCCATCGCTCACGACGATCCAATGCCAAATCTTTTCTGTCGATTACCTGTGTTGCGCGTCTTTTATGAACACTTCGCACGCAACGTTGTCCAAGGCGGTCTGCCAGGCCGAGATCTTTGGCTTGCACCTCGAGCCCCCGTCGTCCATGCCGCGCGAGGAACGCGAGCTGCGCAAGCGCATATGGTGGGCTCTGTTTACAATGGACATGAAGATGGGCACCAAGTTCGGGCGGCCGTTTATCATTTCACTGTCCAATTTCTCCATCTCGCCCCCTGCAGACGACGCAGAGGCGGCGGCTCTGTGCGGTGCCACCCTCGGTCTATACGGCGACGGAGTCACCTGGCTCACGTACAGCATCCACTATCAGAAACTTGTAAAGACCACAAGCCTGATATACAAACAAGTATGGGATCAGTATGGACAAACCTTGGCCTCGAGTGGCCTCTCTTGTCCTTACACAAGTCCAGCAGCCGTGGAAGAGTGTGCGACGATTCTGTCAGCACACTTGCCGAGCCTCCAAGAATGGGTCAGCCAGGTGCCTGCGGGTCTCAAGACAGCTCGCGGCCGTGGCGGGAGGCCGTTCTCTCTCGACTACTCGCCTGTGGAGATTGAGACATTGGCGCCCATCTGGCTGCAGCGTCAGCGGCTGTACCTCGAGATGGCCTACCACACCTTGTCTATCAACCTGTACCGGCCCTTTATCTCATTTTACCAGAATATGGGTGCGCAATACACTCCGACAGCCGAGAGACATGCTTCTGCGTGCGTCAGCCACGCCATAGCCACGGTGCTCTTGATGCACCAGGTCGTCATCGAGACGGATCTCATGGGCGGCTGGCATCAGTACTTTGCGTCGCACTGGGAGGCCACACTGACCATAATCGGCTTTATCCTGGCATATCCAGTCCATGTATCGACGGCGCGGGCCCGCCGGGCCGTGGACAAGGCTGTCGAGGTGTGCGACCTCTTTGCCGTGCACTTTGGCGCGGCAGAAAGCGCGGCCTCCATTGCGCGGAACATGATTGCCACGGCGGACGATCTGATGAGCCGCGTGAGCAGTGGTATATTCCAACAGGGGCTGGGCATGGAGGACCTGACGGTGGCGGCAGACCGGGAGGGACGGAATCCACCGCTGGCCAATCTTGGGATGGAATGGCTCGAACCGGGGCGGATGGAGGATGCCGAATCATTCTCTGGGTTTATGGACTGGGCTTTGACGGTAGACACATTTGGCAGTTTTGAGGACTTTTTCTCCACGTCGAACCCGGCGCCATGAGGCGCCGTCCCTGGTAGAGGAGCTCGATGGGGTCTACTTTTGATTAGTTCTTGGAAAGTGGCAATACATGATCGTCAAAATTAGCATCGTCCTGTAGCTTAATCCGAACGAGAGCCTTGCTCTGGCGGCCAAGAAAAGGCACACAAATGCGGATCGGCGATATGCGGCCGACGGATGCGGAACCAGTCAAGTGGCTCATCAACAGACCCACATCCGTGACTCCGCGTGCCTCATTTCTTTCCCGGACGGAGTATCGGAGCTCTCTGCGGTGGGCTGAACCGTCAACTTACAAATACGCAGAAAACTAAATTGGCATTTATTATAAAGCGCCTGTCCTCTCCTTGCTCTTGTTATTTTGAGTCACTTTTATTTCTCACTCTTCCTTACTGCAAATATATATTTGTTGGCAACTGGAAGCACAATCATGACCGCCAGATCATCCTCCGAGACATTGTCCACGCCCAAAGTCATGGAAAAGACGACGTGCCATCCTCCCGACGAAATGGCGACGGAGGCGGAAACCGACACGGCGGACGAAAAAGGCCCCCCAACAGCAATAGATACCACCGCCACTACACCCGACTCGCCGCCACAGCGCACCATCCGCGGCGTCCGCTGGCTACTCGTCTGCATCGCCGTCTTCTCCGCGAACCTGCTCTACGGCCTCGACACCACCATTGCCGCCGATCTCCAGTCCGCCGTCGCGCTCTCGCTAAACAATGTCACTGAGCTGGGCTGGCTGGGCTACGGCTTCTGCCTCGGCGCCACCGTTGCCGTCCTGCCGCTGGGCAAAGCCTATGCCGTATTCGACGTCAAATATGTCTACATTTCCTCTCTGGCCATGTTCGCGGCCGGCAGCGCGCTGTGTGGCGCCGCACCGTCGATGGGCGCGCTCATTGTGGGCCGCGTCTGGGCCGGCTTCGGGGGGGCGGGCATGTATCTAGGGTACGTGGGAGGGCGCTGAGAGGAGAGTAAGGGTAATTTCTAACTTGCTAGAACTCTTAACATCATCACGACTCTCACTTCAGCAAACGAACAAACCTTTTTCGTCGCCTTTGAGGGCTTCGTGTACGGTGCCGGCTGCATCTTGGGACCCATTGTCGGCGGGCTTCTGGCCGACAGCGCGGCCACCTGGAGATGGGTGCGTGGAGATCCTGAGCTGACCTTTCCCTGTGGTCGTTCCCGTTGGCTTACCTGCATCTCATGAACCTCAGGCTTTCTACCTCAACCTCATCATCTTCGCCGTCACCACGCCCCTGTACATTTTTGCACTGCCGGCTATGCCGCGCCAGGCCGACACGTCCGCTCTCACGAAGCTGCGCAGGATGGACTGGCTCGGCGTCGTGCTGAGCGCCGGCACCTGCACCTGTCTTGTGCTGGCCTTTAGCTTTGGCGGCGCGGTCTGGCCGTGGCACGATGCCCGCTTCATTGTGCTCGTCGTGCTCGCAGCCGTCTTGACCGCTGCCTTTTGCCTGTCCCAGCGCTATGCCTTGGTATTGAGCAAAACACCAAAGCAGGACCGCCTGTTCCCCTGCCACCTGCTGGCCGACCGACAGATCGTGCTGCTCTACGTGACCATGGCCTGCACCGGCTCGGCCCTCTTTGTGGCCATTTACTACATTCCGCTCTACTTCCAGTTTGTACAGGGCGACTCGGGCACGCGCGCTGCCGTGCGCCTGTTGCCACTGGTTGCCTTTTTTGTCAGCACCGTCCTCGCCAACGGCTACCTGCTGCCCCGCACCGGCTACCACCACGCGTGGCTTTGGTACTTGGGGTCGGGGCTCGCGCTGACGGCCGGCGGCGCCGCCATGTACACAGTGCGTGCCGACACGCCCGCTAGCCACACGTACGGCTTCTCGGTCCTACTGGGCCTGGGCTTCACTGTGACGCAGTCTGGCTACTCGCTGGCCGCTCACCGCCTCGTTGTCATCTTTCCCGAGCAGGCTGCTAGTGTGCCCGACGCTCTGCAGCTCCTCAACATCGCCCAAGGCTCCTCGCAGATGTTGGGCCTACTGATTGCTAGCGCCGTCTTCCAGAGCGAGGCTTTTGACGGCATACGGAGGGTGCTGGCCGGCCAGGGATACACGCGTGCGCAGATCCGAGGGGCCATTGCCGGGTCCCAGAGCACCATTTTCGACACCATGGATCCGACACTGCGGCGGCAGTGCCTGGACGTGATTGTACGCACGATTCAGCATGAGTGGATCCTGGTGATCACGGCCGGTGCCCTCCTAACCGTTTGCTCGCCGTTCTTGTCCAGAAAGCGGTGAACAGCAGTAGGCCGGGCCAGCATATCCTCTGTAGCTATAGCTGCTCTGTTTCCTTTGTTCACGGTAGATTTGATAGAAGCTTGCATGGATTCTAATAGTAATATCATTACATTACGGGGCTGCCAGGATATTGCAAAAAAAGAAGGCAAAGACGCCTCTCGTCCCTAAACAAGTCGATCCCCTCTCTCTTGAGTTGTACAGAGAGAAGTTTTCATGGTAGTTGTCCCTTCTTAGAGTGAGATGAATATTGTTTTTTTCGAGTAGTTGGCGTATTTCTCCGGGTGGTTTATTCAGGCTTCTGGGGCCGTCGCCGCACAGTGGCATAGATCTTAGAGCTGTTAGCGAGATTTCGGGAGATTTTTCAGCTAGAGCCCTGAAGATGCTCCACAGCGAGAGGGCCAGAGTACGTGGGTGTGATACGAGGATCGTAGGGTAGATAAAACATATTCGCGGTTATATCAACTAGGAAAAGTAAGGGACTGTGGTATGAATAAACTGTGGAGGGTGCACAAGCTGTTTGTATTTTTTGTCGAGTACTACCGTGAGCGGTGAAAACGCGCGCAAAAATATCCCCAGTAGCTATCTGGGTTTCCTCATCCACATTCGAGTCAATAGCCTGGGTGTTCCCATTGGTCTCGGACTTCATCTTCCGAGGACTGCCTGAAACGCATCCATCGATATGTCACCGTTAATCTGGACCGCATCGTCTCCTGCCGTAGCATCAATGTACATTGTACGGCTGGCAGGCTTGCTTGGTGCTCCGCCAACGTGTCCGTTAATCTGTCGCGCTCTGTCGTGCACCACCGATCGAAAATACTTTAGGGAGACTGCGTCTTGCTTTCCTTCTTTCTCCTCGCGATCTTCAAGCTTGACTGCATGTGATCGATGTGTGGGGGCAATTCTGGGTGACGCCGGCACCGACATCGATGCTACCGCCTCCTCCAGAGGGGCAACTTTTGCTGGACTGTGCATGCTCTGCAGGCGTTTCTCAGACAGGTCCCTCTGTGACTCCAAGGTGGTAAGATGCCCCGACATCTTCTCTAGGTTGACCACCCAAAACGACAGGTCTTTGATAAGTGCCTGGAATTTTTCCCGGCCTCGGATAGCCCAGAGGGATTTGAGCGCAAAAGAGCCTTGTCGATGTCGCCGATACGAACGTGTGTCCAGCACCTCCTGAAGCTCGTCCAATGTCGTTAGATGCGCCCACTGCTGCTGCTTCCGTTGCTGAATGGAGGAGTTGTTGTTGAAACCTAAATTGATCTCTCGCATCAGATCTCTACGTCTCGTAGAGATAGCTGGCCTTCTGCTGGACGACCGCTGCTGCGTCGAATCCGGGAGGAGTTTCAGATCATAGGTGTTCTCCAGCCGCTGTCGATCCTCGATGAGCTTTTTTATAGCCACGAGCGAATTGCCAATCGCTGCCTTAATTCGGTCGGGCTGGTCACGCAGGGTGGTGTGCGATGGCCAGGCGGCAGAGTCGGACTCCTGGTCACTGCCGCCGTAGGCTGGGTCGTTGTAGAGGCCGAGAGTCTGTCCCCAAAGGCAAAAGCGCAGGCGGATGACGTCAAACTGGACGACTAAACGCTCATAATCCTGGCCATACCCCTTGGCAAGCTCAATTTTGTCGTAGGCATCCAGACAAGTCTGGAAGAGTGTGAAGATACTGATGCCGCTAATTATCAGTCCCGTAATTTCCGCCATGCAGGTAAGACGGAGATGTGATAAAATGAGGTTGCAGGGCGTTGGAAGCGAGCATTAGTCTGTCTTATTTCAGCTTTGTAGACAAGAATAAGAAAAAATAAAAAATAAAAACAAAAACAGAGGCGAATGTCTCGAAAAGCAGATGAGGGGCGAATGTTTCCAAGGACAAAATTCAAAGTGGCGTAGTTGCTAAGCCGATAGGCTGGAGGTCCCATATCACATCTTATGCTGCATGCATATTATGTACGACGTAGAAGTATCCCTGGCCAAAGGGCTATGTGAATCCAGCCGCCACGGCCAGGCCTTTGGCGGGGCTGTGGTGCGATAGATAGTGACACAAGTTAAACCATGTGTACGAGTATGAGACGAGGAGCCCTGCTGCGCGGTGTGCTTCAGAATGGACAAAGACGCATATACGAAATACGAAACGCCGGCTATTCTTGCACAAGCAGCTGAGTGCCATGAACCGGTGAGCTTGAGGCTCAAAATGGTCCATAAATCAGAAATTTGACATGGCGAGGCTGGACAGCATCGCCGCCTGTCGCCTTGGCTGAGAAGTATTTAAGATAAGATACTAGTCACGATCACTTCCAGTCATACTAACTGTCTCTCATGCACCCCATCTCTTCCTCCTTCCACATTGTTGTCCAGCCCGTTTCAAAAGCGCAGAATGCACAACCACAATAACCACCACCACCACCACCAACCAGTTGCTCGGGGCCATGGGCATCAGCATAATGGGTGAGTGGTCCAATTTCTTTACAGTCAAAGACTGAATCTCTAATTCTGTCGTGTTCACGCTACAGCCACCGAAACTATATCGCCCAAGGCGGCAGTATTGTCGAGTTCCAGTACGTCATGGACTCGGAGCCGCTCAACCAGACGCGAGAGAGAGTGGCAGTCCATGGGTTTCGCATCGATAATCTCAGTGCGTCTCATAACCAGACCCGACGCAACCAGCAGTTCCTGAGCCGCCAGGCAGCTGAGCTGCAGCGCCGCCAGCAAGAAGAGTCCCGGCGCGAGTACGAATTTCGCCAGCACCAGCAGGCGCAAATGCGGCAGCAGCAGAGGGCACAGGAGTAGTTACGCCGTCGCCAGGCATTTGTCTCCCAGCAGATTCAGATGGAGCAGAGGCGGGAGCGTCAACTGGAAAACCGTGAGCACATGCTGGAGCAGCAGGAACAACGATTTGAGCACAGGGTGATGGACAATATGAACCGTCGGCGCAACTGAGAAAGGAGAGGGAGGGACAGTATGGTTATGTTACTAAGATGAAAGGACTATCTAGAGTGCTGCTGCACTGGAAATAGACTGAAAAGATTGGGCAGAGTGCTGCTGTATTGGCTGGTTTATCTTCCGGTGGCTTGTACATAGCCTCGCTATCCGCCCCAAAGGCACGCCGCCACCGGCCAGTCCGACTATCCGGAAGCCTGACCACCGTAATCGTACCCTATCCTTGGAGGACAATGTAGCCCCCCTTTCTTTCTTCTTTCTGTTCACCGCCATGTGCCCGGTCACGGTTTCACGCGCACCCAGATTCGGGGGCCATTTATGATCCCACAGCACCACGGACCCAGCGCCACAGCAACAGTGCCTGGGCGTGATCGAGCACATATACAGAGCGAGTGGATTTCGGGGTGGATGCGGTGCCAGCTAAAGCTATTTCGCCGTCGTTCACGGCCATATGATGGTTTGCGGGGAGGCGTGGCACGTTCTCTCTTCCCGCCCACAACGCGGCATCATCCTTAAGTATATTGTGTTTACAAAATAATCAGCTCCTCATCGCAAGGTATTGAAGATAGACTTCTTCAATGCAGACAGACGCCGACGAGAAGAATCACCACACCCCATCGTTTCAACAACGACCTTACCACCGACCCACCAACCCACCAAGCTACTCCTCCAATTGCCTCCAGAGCTTCTGCTCTACATCCTACGCTACTTGGACCCGGAATACTTTCACTAAGATAACTACTGCCTAACAATTTTGAAGCGGTGGTACGATTTGGCATGGGAAATCGCTGCACAAGATCTAAAGTTTACCGCAAGATCCCTCCAAAGATTTACGCGCGGCGAGGCAATCTTTGCACGGAGTCAACCCTACCTTACTACAGTCGAAATATATTTCGAAGGCTACGATTCTTCTAGGCCGTTATCGTCAACCGACCGTCCAGTGATACAGCCTGATAATACCGACGCCGTTGATGAATGGGCTGCTCAACTAACAGCCTAACTGGCTACAATGTTACAGCGCAGTCCTAATTTGCGGCGTTTGTTGCTTAAACCGAGACCAGAATTCCCTGAGCTAAGTCTGCAAAGGCAGGGTCGCCCAAGGCTGTTCCCTGTCAAATTTCAAGAGCAACATCCCCAGGGTGGCCGTCATAGCTAAATATCATGGGGCCATGTGAACGGAGAGGTGATTCGTATCGTACACCGCAGGCTTCCCTTTTAATGGCCATCACACGTCCCCAGCAGCTGTACGTTTCCGTCACTCCTTCTGATGTAGTTCTGGCGTCCAGCCTGACCCTGCCAGACCCACCTGACGGGCTGGCTGGTCGGTAGTATAGTTAATCGAAGCGAGGATCGCTGGTATTTCAAAATTTTCCCGGACTGTTTGCGGAATAATCTCTCTCATTTGGAAGTGACCTTATTGTAGAACTGAGCTTGCGAGAAAGGTCAAATCAAGGAGACCTTGCAATCATGTTGTTTTAGCTTGGAGGGGGGATTCAATTGTTTTTCAATTCGGAGAGAACGAACAGGACTTCTATCCCATACACACGCAGACTCGAGAATATTGGTTCTACAAAATGAAGGGCGAGTGACATATTTGCTACACACATTGTCTCCACTAGTTACCGGAATCCTTTGAGCACCCCGTCTCGCCCTTCCATGTCTCGAGAGCTTCGGACCTCCACGTCTCCCACTCCTTGTCTCCGTAGCCAAATGCCTGCCTAAGTCCTGTGAGGAGGTCTTCAGAGGTTTCTTGGTCTTCAGAAGAACAGTCCGGCCCGAGACTAAAGAAAAACCTCTGTATCTTCCTTCCATGAACGACATAATTGGCGAGGTCCCCACGCCCCCTCTCCCGAAATATTTCTGCTAGTTGCACTTCCTCAGTGGCCAGAACGTTAGACCCCTTGTAGAACTCGTTCACTGGCCACATCATGCACGGAGAGGCAAACGCCTCTGCCTTGGAAACGGTCCGGGTCCACTGCCAGTCAATGACACCCGTGATTTCAAACGTGTCGTTAACAAGAATGTGGTCGCCCTTGTCATCTGGATGCTTGAGGAAGAAGCGGGTTTGGGTTGGGGCATCCTTCCAGAGACGGTCGACGATGCCGAGGCGAAAGAGGTGGCTGAGGTAGGCATTTGTTGGGCAAGAGGGGGATAGCTCCCCGTTCGCCAGCATCGCCAGATACAACTCCAGCGACGCAAGAGAGTCCTCTTCCAAAGAAGAGAATGGACCAAGCGGACCCTGCCCCCCCATTCGAAATGTCGGCTGTTGGGCCAGGCCCTGCACCTCGAACCCGGTGTCATCTCCAGCTGAGTAGGCCAGCGAACCCAATTTGTCAAACGGGTGCTGCTCGATCTCAAGGTAAATGTCGGCCAGTTGCTGCAAGACTTTTCCCCGCTGCTCGCCAGTTGCGGAATACCAGTCTAGCGGCTTGCCGTCCAGCTTCTCCATTAGGATGTAGCCGACCCCTAGGGGGTTCATAGGATCCGACTCGGATGCCCAGTCAAAGACGCTTGGTACAGGAATACGTGTGTTCCGTTTAAGATAGGATATGGTGGTAGCCTCGCTCTGGAGGATCCAGTCGCGGACCTGGCGTGGTGGTGACGAGGTCTGAGGGAGAGGGAAGCGTGCAAGCCACTTGATACCGTCCTGAAATGTAATCTCCGCGTGGCAATTCTGGCCCCCCATCATGGCAGACAACTTCCCAGGCGACAGCTCAACGGTGCAAGGGACGCCTCCCCTTAGCATGGACGCGCGGGCGCACAGCTTGGAACCCTCGACCCTATTACACAGCTGCTGAAGGTGACGGGTCTTGGTGGCGGCGTATTGGGCCGAGTATGACTCCCAGTCCTCCTGGAAAGTTAGTGTCCGGTGTGGGTAGAGGAACAAAGCTGCCGTAGCCTGGGTAGCCGGGGCCGATCACATACCTCTGGCTGGGGACATTTGTGCCACGGCTCGCGCAGATGAGTGCCGCAGAGGTGTTTATCACACAGTGGACAGTCTCCTGCTCGCTGCGCCGCCGGCTCTTTGCAGCCGGCCGAATCACACGACCACAGTGGCATAATGATGTCTTGATGTTAAAAATGATGTAGATAGGTGAAATCAAGTCTTGCTTCGATACAGTTAAGATGCGTTCAAATGCGTACCGGAGATCACGTGCGTATTATCCTGTCTCGATCACCGAACCCCCCCAGCCAGCGGACGTAGAACTAGCGGGGTTGCTGTAGACAATCCTGCCACCTCTCGTAGTACAGCCCATCAGAATGAGAGGACACCTTGACAGCTAAGAGCAAGTAATGGTCTCCATTAACGCGCCAGCGCGTATTCATACCCCAAGAGCGATTCGGCAGCTGCAAAGGCCTTCTAAGTGACTAGCCAACGGACCCCGACTCCCCAAGGCCAATGGGGCGTACCGCCTGAAGACAATGATTATGTGGACAAGGGTGCTGGGTATTTCCAGTGCCTAGCCTCCGGGTAGTTGGTTGTTGGTCCTCGGCAACAAGGGCCCCATACAGGAAGATAAACATAATAAAAGGCAATGCTTGATAACCGAAAAGTTGTACGTTAAGGACGAAATACTTTAATCGTGGGATTGTTCTGTCTTGTCACGTAGCCGCACACCTATGCTCCCGGGGAAAAACTGCGGAAGACACGAAATGAGAAGGCCTAGATGTTCACCACTTTCGATCTCACTTGCGGGACCAGCTTGGTCGTGTGAAGGTCGTCCTCCCTACTAGAAGAGGCACCCGTCTCATATACCACCTCCCCATCGACCTTCTTTGTCTGCTTCAACTTGAGCAAGTACGCGAGTGCGAAGGCGCAGATTATTTCCACGATCCAGAAGCCGGCTGCTGTGAAGTTTCCCGACCGAACGGCCGGCTGATTGACATTCTGAAAAACAGCCAGCGGGCTAAAAGGATATGTCAGCGGGCACCGAGAGGCTGGAAGAGGGGAAACTCCTACATTGTGGCAGCAAATGTCTGGGACCAGACCTGCAGGCCGGCACCGCCAAAGGCACGGGTAGCCGGGTCACCAGCACTGTAGTTTGTTAGCGGCGCACAATTTCATAGCTCTAGCGTCCTCAAAAGGGGGGCTTGCTTACAGAATCTCGTTTGTCCAAGCCCAAAACATGCTTTTGAATCAGGTTAGCTGGATGCAGTCACGTACAACGCATACAATAACATACACATTTGAACACTCTCCGACGCCGGTCAGATAGTACAGAAACCAGCGGAAAGCTTTCTCCTTGGGAAAGACTGGAATGGTGGCCAGAAGGATGCAAACAATAAAGTTGAGAAACGCGGCCACTACAAGAATAGGCCATCTTCTGCCTTTTAGAACCGTGTCGCCTAGATCTGTCAGCAGCTAGCGAAAGAAGAGGGAGGCATTTATCCGCATACTGATCCAAGCAAATGATGTAGTGACGAGAATATTGACGGCGTAAATGGGAGTCGTGTAATTGTCTATGCAGTTTTGTTAGTAGTTGTGAACGCTTCCTTAAGGGCCATTTAGGGTCAACTTACTGATTTGTGCAACAGTATACGACCCTGGCTTGATTTTGTTCCAGGCCTTAAACCAGAAAGCCATGGACTGGTGGGGGATATAGCCAATATTCTGGGATCTATGAGATGTTAGAAGGCTGAAGGTAGATATGGATATGAGATATCAAAGGAAGACTAACGCGGCAATCAACCAGAGAATCCAGATCTCGGGTGTTGCAACCCATCGGATAACCTGAAAGCTGTCAGTGATCTCCAAGGCCGGCTTGACCCGTGGTCTGTCTGATATATACCTGCTGCTTGGTAAATCTCCCTTGTCTGACACGACCTTCTTCGGGCTTCCTGTCTCTTGCGAGCTCAATTTCCTACGGACGTTAGTGTTATCCGGTGGCTTGTACGCGATAAGTTGGACATTATCAATCGTACCTCTGCCGAAAACATGAAATTCGGCTTCAATCTAGCGGGGACTTCCGGGAGAAGGAAAAACTGAGGAAACAGGATGCCAAGAGAGATAACTCCATCGATAAAAAACAACTAGGTCGAGTTAGCAGTTGCGGCTTGTCAGGAGAAGCAATGGAGGAGCTTCATGTACCCAACGCCAACCAGACATTCCTCCTCTTCCGTCGAGTCCGTTGTACGCAGCGGCTACAGACAAATGGTCAGCAGCGATCGTAAGGTTGGATAGATAAGGAGTCTGACTGGCGTACTCTGGAGATAGGCACTGAACATCGGCGCTGCATTGGCGGCCATATTGACAATCGCGAGGCGCTGGAGCACTGTCAGTGGCAAGCCTTTGTCCTTTTTCTCTCTCGGGGATGATTCCTACCCGTGCCAATTCTGATTTCTGGTACCAAGATCCACAGAAGAACATAACTAGATGTTCAGTACGGCATCTTCCCGCTGTGGGAGGTGGCAAGATACGTACCAGCAGAGTAATGGCCACTGCGATATTATGAGTATACTTATTGGTGATATCAGAGGTACCAGGATCACTTACGTTTCGCAGATGGATAGCAGTGCACGTAGAACGTACATCTGCTTGGCATTTTTCATTTTCACTTGACCAAAGGTGCTGTGCTGTTAGTCCGCAGTTATCAAGAAGCGCAATACAGGAGTCGACATACCATATCGTCCATGCAAGCTCCAGAGACCTGTATGAATGTTAGCTGGAACCGAGCATCCGAGAAAATTGGTAAGGTGAGGGCGCACGGAATGAAATATTTGGGATTCACCCGGGTCTGTAGTAAGTTGATGGGAATGAGCCCAATGATCTGTGAATGTTATTAGCGTCTATCTCTTCAAGGACAGGAGGATGTAATTACCGCAGCGACTGAATATGCCGTCTTGGGTTGTTAGTGTGTGTTCAACGACTCGTCTGGTTATGCCATTCCCTCACATCAGAATAGTTGAGTTCCTACACACGGCAAAGTTAGACAACCGGATCTTGTGAAAGGGCTATTTTGATACGCACATTCCCGTAAAGACCCAGCTCTTCTTTCATTCCCGAGACGTAGGCGGTGGCCAGGTTTTGTCTGTCGCCGTCAGCATACAAATGATCCCAATAGCCGAGGACAAATCTGAGAGCACACCTGTCCAGAAACTTGATAAAGGTGCCCAAGCAAGCAAATGTCATCAGGGTCAGGTCCACTTTGCGAATCAATCTGCGCTCCTGTATTGGTGTCAGCACTGCTCGTCATGCCAATAGCAAAATAACAACAATAGGAAAGGCTGTACGGACGGCTGGACTCTTGTCCCAGGTATCCCAGAGGTAGCTCTTCCACGATGCTTTTTTTGCTGACACATCGCGGCCGTTTTGGATAAAGACGGGCGCCTCGTGCTCTATGTTGAGCCGGGGCACGTTTTCCTCAAGTGCCTGGACAGCCATTGGTGCGAGGGATCTGCGTCGTCCAGTTTCTTGCCGTCTGATTGGGTCTGTACTGGTGCTTGTAGCTACGACATGTAGCTCTACGGAAATGTAATACGGCTAGATACGACTGGATTATATTGTAGCAGCGTGGGCTGGTTGGGCCTTGAGCCTGTCGGGCCATGTTCGGCTTGCCACACTTTTGCGAGGACCTGGTACCGACACCACGTACTTTGACCATCACGACATTGCACTATGTCTGGCAACATGCCGACCGCCAAAAGGGGGGCATGATAGTCAGAGTGGTGGCCGCGTCCGGGCGACGGCTGGCGTGGGGGAGCTTGGTATGACGACATCTGCCTGATTAGTACGACATTTGGACTTGACCAGGGGCCGTGTTATAGTGGTTTGAAATGCATACTTTCAGAGCCACTTGAAATCCTTCATGGCTCCGTTGCGGAGACTAGACCTCGTGGCCTAGTCCACCCACCCCAACTAAGAATTCATAGTCTTAGTATGATAGTGGCCCGTGTATCCCGACGCCCCCATCGGATCGAGACTGCGCCCGATGTCGCAGGAAGCAGCCTAATTAAATTGCCAAGTTGTATCCAACTAGGGGCCGCAAAGCGAGCATGAACAGGCGAATTTGCCAATACATGAAAGAACGTACGTACCTTGCTCGCCCCGTACTCGTACTTAACGCCCACACACAATTTTAGGCCCTCCACCTTCAGTCACGGCGCCATCGAAATCCAGGCCAACATGTCGTCCTCTACAGAGCGTAAGCCCCTGGCCTACTCCGGCTCACTGGATGCGTACAAGTCGTTTGATGTCACGCCCATTATCGGACGGGAATTTCCCAATCTCCAGCTTAGCAGTCTGCTATCAGACGATGTCAAGATTCGGGACCTAGCAATCTTGGGTAAGTGAGGTGGCGTGGCTGTTTCCTTATAAACATCAATATTTGTATGAAATAGCAATATGCTAATGATAACCTTTACCCCCGACAGCATCGCAGCGTGGGGTCATCTTCTTTCGCAACCAGGACTTGCGGCCGATTGACCAGAGGGAGCTGGTGCAGAAGCTCGGCCAGCTTTCCGGCAAGCCGCAGACGTCCACGGTAGTCGATTATGCTGCCAAGTCTACTTAATCCAGTCTGCTGACTTATCCCAGATTCACCGTCATGCATCCGTAGGAAAGGCGGCTGCAGTGGCCGGCAAGTCTCTTCCGGACGGTGAGCCGAAGCCGGATGAAGTGTTGCTGATCACGTCGGATGTATGAGCTGTTCTTCCCAAGTAGGAAGTACGAGACAGAACTAACCTTGAAGTGAACAGAATGCAAAGGGCTTGCAACACAAGGCCCATGGGTCTGCGCTGAAACCTCTGGCCAGCACGTTGTGGCATGCAGAGTGCGAATTACCTTCTTGCCGATGTTTCTTGAAGAGTAAACCCCGACTAACACGACACCACAGCATCACGTTTGAAAACGTTCCATCCGACTATGCCATTCTCAAGATGAACATTGCCCCGGAAACCGGCGGCGATACGATCTGGGCCTCTGGCTATGAAGCCTATGACCGTCTGTCACCGGCTTGGAAGGAGCTGGCCGAGGGTCTGACAGCAACCCATCGAAACGCAAGTGTTCCTTGATAGACATGGTCAGCAGGCAACGTACTGTTTGCTAACTCCCCCACAGCTTTCGCTCAAAACGGCCGCCAAAGAAGTGGACGCCCAGTACATTGAAGAGAACCGCGGCTCGCCCGACAACAAGGGCCTCGATTTTGAAGCGACTCAGTAGGATTTCTGTTTACGATCCACAGAGCAAGCAAATGCTGACCTGTAGCCCGGTGGTGCGAACGAACCCAGTGACGGGCTGGAAGAGCCTGATGGCAGCCGGGCACCAACTGCACGACGGCGAGTTTGTCGGCGTAACGCCACGCGAGGATGAGATTCTCAAGGCCTACTGTGGGTCAAATCCCCCCTCTCTGATAAAATGTCCCCGGACAGGCTGACCATGTTATCTCAACCCATGTAGTCCTCCAGATCATTGTCGAGAACCACGACCTACAGGTCCGCTTCAAGTGGAACAAGAACGACATTGCCATCTGGGACAACCGTGTCTGCCTGCACACCGCTACCTTGTAAGTCTCAAGGTCTTTCAAAGCTGCCTGCATTTGCTGACGCGACCTAAGCGACTACAACGCGAAGCGACAGGGATCGCGCTATGTCTCCATTGGTGAGAAGCCGTATCTGGACCCGCGCTCGGTGTCCCGTCGTGAGGCCCTTGCCAAGCTGTGAGGGTACTCCGCATAGGAGGCTAAATAGGAGTCTAGAGTGGGTATAGAGTGGGTATAGCTAGATTCCATCCTTCGATATAACCTCTCGATAGCTCTGAAATACAAAAATATGATACAATGCAGCGCTGTGGCGTATCAACACTTGTCCTATGAATTGCGCCTTCGTCTTAGCTTAAGCTAGCCATTCTTAACTCATCAATTTTAACCGAAGAGACCGACATGCGACCATGCATGCAAGCTGATGTGTGTGCAGGGAGGACTAGCTCGCTTTCTTCGGTCTTGCTGCGAGCAGCATCGGCGCCCCTTCGAGGACGTGCCTCTTTAGCATACATCGGAGCATGGACACACAGGCACATTGACGTATTGGATAAATTATCCGCGGCGAGATCGGGGGTCGCTTCCTTGTGCAATTCCAAATTCTGCTCCTGGGAAATTCGCAACTATCAGCTTCGATGGTGTCATCTTGCGCAACCCAATGGCGACCCTAGCCCACCATGCATACATAGTAATATACAGAGTACGCATATCTCTGTACACCATCTCCATGGTGCTAATATTGCCAATCTTCACGTTTCAGCGTAGCTTTCCTCATAATGGCACCCACAGCAACGGGAAGCGTTCCTTCTCCTGCGGCCACGTCCAAGAGCTCGCTGCCGGCACCGTTGAAGCTCAGCGGTGTTCTCGACCAGTTCAAATCCAAGGAGCTGACGCCCGTCATTGGAACGGAGCTTTACGATGTCGACTTGGTTGATTGGCTAAATGCGCCAAACTCGGATGAGCTTCTCCGTGACTTGGCTATCACAGGTATGTTTTTTAGCCACTCATTCCTTGCCCATTTCTTGTTTCTCTTCCGGCGCTTTTATCTTAGCCTCTCTTCTTCCCGCTGACCGTCAAGTCTCTCGTCGAAATGTCGTCGTCTTCCGCCGACAGGGTGGCCTTGACAACGACCTCCAAAAGGTGCTGGTCCAGCGGCTCGGCGAGCTCGCAGGCAAGCCCAGCACATCCAAACTGCATATCCACCCGACCGTGAATATTGGCAAGGACGTGCCCGGCGCCACCAAGGACAAGGAAATCAGTGTGATCGACTCAACGCGCGGCCGCATCATATTCAAGGGCGTGCAGGACCGCGAGACCATCAAGGCCAGCAACACGGACCAGTGGCACTCGGACATTACCTTTGAGCGCGTGCCCAGCGACTATGCCATATTACGGCTGACCAAGCTGCCACGCACCGGCGGCGACACACTCTTCGCCTCGGGCTACGATGTCTACGACCGCATCTCGCCCTTGTACCAGCGCTTTCTCGAGGGCGTCACTGCCACTTACGGTCAGCCCAAGTTCGCCACGGCCGCCGCCATCAACGGTTACGAGCTGTATACGGAACCGCGTGGCGCGCCCGAGAACGTCGGCGGCCTACTCGAGGCCGTCCATCCGGTCATTCGGACAAACCCGGTGACGGGCTGGAAGTCTGTCTTTGCCGTCGGCCACCACGTGCAATACATCAACGGCGTCACCGAAGAGGAGAGCTCGGCGCTGCTGCAGTGGTTCCTCCGCCTCATTGTCGAGAACCACGACCTGCAGGTGCGCGTGCACTGGGAAAACGAAAATGACCTCGTCATCTGGGACAACCGGTCGACCTACCACGCAGCCACGCCCGACTACCAAGGCCTCGGAACACGCACGGGACAGCGTGCTGTCAGTCTCGGCGAGCGTCCCTACCTCAACCCTGAGAGTGTATCGCGTCGGTACGCCTTGGCCCAAGAGGGCAGCGAGCTGGCCCTGCTGAAGCTCACAGTGGAAGGTGACCAGCAATAGCGATAGCTCGTTAGAAACAAAGTAAATGAAGAAATGAAGAAATGAAGAACACATCAGAGCCTGGACTTTGCTTGGAGAGCAAATGTCATTCAACCTGCCTAACGTTAAAGTGTCATTGCCGAATTTCCTAATCCGGGGTGGTCTAACCCGAAATGGTTTCCCTTGGTAGACATGAAAACTACAAGCGATATTTACTCTAGCAGTGTCCTGTTTTCTCTAAGAAGGACTTGCGTACTCGTAGTTCTCGCCGCGGCTGCGTGCATTCGATCGGATCACTGAACCGGATAACGTGCTGTACTAGCAGCTCTCGCAAGCCAAGTGGATGTGTTTGTCCAAGTATTGGCTTCATAATACGACGCGTATTTCTCCGCAGTCTTGCGGTAGTGATAGGGGCTTCCCAAAATGGGAACATGTCGGGGATGGAGTCCATTTCCAAGCGGCCATATTTTCCTAGGATGCAGTTGCTTCAATGGTGTGCTGCGAATCCGCGATGGTGTAAGACGCACAGATAACCCCTTGAGTAAATAGCGCGAGCCAATAGAACTGCACGGATTTGCCTGCTCCGACCGTCGGTGCAGAATTTACGACCTAGCCATGGCGACATCAATACCAGTCGGTCACAGCGCTGTCAGAGCGGCGTGTCCGGTAAATTTCTCGGCAGACGGTCGGCAATGCAACGACAAGTCGGCCGTGCCCGACGATTGTGACTGAGCGGGTAGAAGACGAGACCGCATAGTAGCAAACCCTCAGAAGCGCACGACAGCAGGACAACAGAGCAGAACCGCAGGACAAGACGAACAAGCTTCACTTATGGCTCCTACCATTGAGCGTGTCGCCATTGTGGGCGCAGGCCCGGCGGGTGCCATCACGGTAGACGCTGTCACAAGAGAGAAAACGTTTGATACAATCCGCGTGTTTGAGCGCCGCGAAAAGGCTGGCGGTATTTGGTAAGGATTCGAGGATTCAATCTCTTTCCCCAGCTTGTCCCTCCCTCTCTAACCTCACCAGGATCAGCGATGCCCACGAGGAGCCTAAGCTGCCGTCTCTGCGCGACCTTGTCGAGCAAACAGCTGACCGGCCCATTCCCATCCCGCCCGTGCTGCCGGCCCTGACTCGCCAAGAGGCCGTGGTCAACGGCAAGGAGCATCGCTACACATACACGCCCGTCTATCCGGGCATGATTAGCAACATTGACGAACGCATTATGAGCTACACCGAGGAGCCGTTTCCGATTGCCAACGCGCACGGCGTCATTGACCCGCATATCCCCTTTCGCGACAGCGAGGTCATCCGTGAATGGGTCGAGAGCCTGCTGGACCGCAAGGGCTACCGCCAGCTGGTCGAGTACAACACAACGGTGGAACGGGCCGAGAAGCACAACGACGAGTGGGTTCTGACTCTCCGTAAAGCCCTGCCCGGCGGCCAGCACAACTACTGGTGGCAAGAGACGTTTGATGCCCTCATCGTCGCCAGCGGCCACTATAGCATCCCGCGCTTCTCCGACGTGCCCGGCCTACTCGAGTTTGAGCAGAATCATCCGGGTGCGGTTGAGCACAGCAAGATCTACCGTGGGCCCGAGCGGTACCGCAACAAGACCATTGTCACCGTTGGCGCCTCTGTCTCGGCCACCGACATTGCCCGTGCCGTCGCCGCCGTGGCAAAGAGTCCGGTTTATGCCTCTGTCCGCACGCCTCACCGCAAGTACGGCGTCATCCCATTTGAGCACCCGCGCATGACTGTCAAGCCGACCATATCGCGCGTGTCCACCGAGCCCGGCAACCGCACCGTCTACTTCTCCGATGGCACCGAGGTCCACGATGTAGACCACATCATCTTTGGCACCGGCTACGACTTCAGCCTGCCCTTTCTCCCCCACATCCCCATCACAAACCGCCGCATACTCGGGACCTACCAGCACGTCTTCAAACAGGAGGACCCAACGTTGGCCTTTGTCGGTGGTGTACGTTTATATTTCCACTTTTTCCTTCTGAAAGTCTGTATTACCATATTTTTTTCTAACCACACGCAGGTCTCTGCTGGCTTCACCTTTCTCGTCTTTGAGTGGCAGGCCGTCGTCGTGGCCCGCTTCCTCGCCGGGCGCATCCAGCTGCCCTCGCCACATGAGCAGAAGAAGTGGGAGACCGACCGGTTAGCCCGCGTCGGCGACGGCCAGCCTTTTTTCAAGGTCGCTCCAGACTTTGAGGAATACTTTGAAGCCCTCCGCGTACTGGCAGGAGAGCCAGTCCCAGGCACAAACGGCCGCCGTCTGCCGAAATGGAACCCTGCATGGCTGAATGTGGCCGACCAAACCCTGGCCAAGAGAATTTCCCGGTGGCAGGCCACCGCCCTGCTTGCCGCAAAAGAGCTGACCGAAGAGGAGGCCGAAAAGAACCGCAAAGAGCGCGAAGGTCAAGCACGGCTGTAGACGAAGACTGGTTAAGGGTACCCTATGTCTCCATAAAAATGACTGTAATCACTTTCACAGCTTATAGATATATATCTACAGAGTTGAACAAAGACGGCCATTTCGCAGAGCAGACGTGGGAATGGGCAGTCACTTGTAGCAGTACGCATATATCACGAGAATGCACTGCTTTCGATCGGTATGGCGGCAGCCTCGGCAGTTCGCAGAGAAACGTAGGCAAATACCATTGCTCTAAAGAAATATAACCTTACAACCTGACAGAAACTAAATACACCAAAACGCCGCATCCCGTGAGACCTCTTGCTTGACTTATGTATGATGTGAAACAACAGAGAACAAGACGGCATCATCACTTGAAGGTTACTCATGGAACAAGCTCTGTACAAATGAGCCTGTTCGACAAACTTCAACTAGATAATGAAGAGTCCAAATCCGCAACCTCCACAATTGCTTCATCAAGCCGCTGCTGCGTATCATCATCGCCTCCGGCCACCCGCAGACCGGTCTTATAGAAAAAGCTCGATCCCATCACAATCCTGCCAGCAGTCGCAAGTAACGCCTGCGTATTGTCCACCCCTTCTGTCTCTGGGATGGTGACTAGCTTATGTATGTCGAATCCGAGCCTGTGATTGAAGAACATAAACTTTGCAAAGCTAGATGGCAAGATACTGGTCACAGCAAAGTCAATGGCGGTTAGACCGCCGTCGGAGTCGATCATAAAGTTGTCGGGATACCAGTCCGATTGTAAAAAAACCATTGGCTCGCGTGCCAAGTCCACAATGCGAATCTTTTTCTTGTAAGTCCTTTCCAAAAACTTCCAAGTTCATTGTTAGTCTGTGCATTATGCAGAGTATAAGCGGAGGGAAAATAAAACAAACATAATTGATGTGCTCCTCAAGTTGGTCGACATTCTCGTAATGCCTTGGCGCATCTTGATCATCAAAGACCATGTTGCGGATTTTATCGCCGTTGATCGCCGCCGGACGCGCTCCGGCGGCAATAGGGATGCGAAGGAGCTCGTTGAGACCATGGGCAATCATGCCTCTAATTCTCTCCGTCTCTGCTTCGTCATCCTTGCAGTCCTTTAATAGCTGTCCGGCCGTGGTCCCACGAACGTACTCCATCACAATGAGAACCCTCGACTGGTTCCGACATGCGTAGCATACGCCGGGGGCGCGAACAGAAGATCCAATCCTTCGAAGCTCGCGATAAGCCATGACCTGGGCGGCCACCTCAGTCCAGTAAACAGAACATCCGAATTTGATGAAGAACGCGGGAGAATCCGTCGGGTACTCGAGGTAGCCCCGGGACGGCTCGGTGGAGCAAAGGCCGAGAAGCTCGTCGCCAGTGGGCAAATGTACACCAGGAGGGGGCGCAATGCCGTAAAACTCCTCGCATATCGGCGAGTCCGAGTAGTCTGACCACGACATTGTGGTATCTTGGCGTGACTTCGATCGGTGTCAAAAGTTTCGGATACCAGAAAGCTTAGTGGGGAGACACAGTCAAAACACAATGGAGCGGTTCGCAGACGGGATTTAGTGGAGCACAAGAGTAAAGTCGCCACGTGACTGTGGATTGCGTCACTGTTAGACAGCACTCTTCTAGACCTAGACTGTACGTCGATAGAAATAGCTTACCAGAACCAAGTGTATTGTCATGTAGTGGCCGTAGGCCTTTCGAAGATCTGAATATTGGTATGTAGGCAATACGGAGTAGGTCGTTTCCTTCTTGGGTCTGGAACTTATTATGTGCGATCGGGATGGTTGCGTAGATACAGTAAATCTCTCAGTAGATCGCGTGGCGCACTTCCGCGGATCCACAGCTTTCCTGCCATTCCTATTTTGGTACATGGGTTATTATTATCTCAACAATCCAACATCGATCGGGGCAATGGATTCAAGCAGAGATTCGCGCTGGACGCACAGCCACGGTCGTTTGGCGGCCGGGACGAACATAAGTACAAAAGAATAGAAAAAGTAGAACCTGTTTCAAATCTTTGCAAGAGCGCGCGGCAAGAGAACTAAAGGTGGAGCGTTGGCCACACATGGCGGCCGGAATAACCAAGGACTTTTGTTCCTCGGGCGCTAATTCGAGACCAATATCAAATGAAGGCGTACTACAGGCTATCAGAAGTGAGGGTCGGCCCAAGGTGAATCCACGGAAACTTCTATCTATCTGAAAATAGTGGCATCAGGCGCGCGCGAAACTCCACGGGTGGTTATTTTGGTCGCAGCATGGCGACTGAAAGTTTGTTGGACCCGGAAGCATGCCGACCGGCTCGCATTCTACGCCATGAGACAAACGGTGAACTGCGCGGGCGCGGGTGACGGAGGAAAGGTAGGGCAAACAGTACCAGCGCAACCAGAAAGCCTTTTCTTATAAATATATCCTCTCTCGACTTGTTCTTTTCTCATCTTCGTTCCGATCAGCACCAAGCTTCTACATCACTGCTTATAACTCCAGAGCCCCCAACCCAGTACTACGCTTTTGAAGCCGAGCCCACGTCCCAAGTCATCATGTCCCCAAGATATCGTGGCCGCGGCGAACAGAGCTCGAGCAGCCGACTCAGCCACGGGTCCTCATCAGGCGCCGGCGGAAATCAGCAGGTACCACCGCTACACTTTCCTCAGACTGGCTACGACATCACCAATGGCGCTCTAAACTATGTGCCCCGCGAGTTCGTCGAAATGCGAGTCCAAGCCGTGCATCTCGAATTCTTGAAAATCAACACAGAAGGAATGCCGGTCGAGCAGCGAAACAACGCCAAGAACCATGCTGTATTCAAGATCGACTTCACGACTAGGTACGGTAGCGGTTACGAAGGTGTGCGTCTCTCAATGGAGCCCAACTATGAACAGGGGAGCACCGGTTCAGACTACGGCGGCCATGCAAGCTACAAACCTGGTCAGCTGCTCATGAAGCCGGTGCGGTATCCTGGCCGCTCCTTGAGCTCGGCTCGCACATGCCTTCTCCAGCTTAGATACCAGGGTCTCACCCTCAACCATTTTCTGGCAACGATTGCCAACTTGAGGATGCTAGACTTCCACTTTGTCACCGTGAACGACAAGTACTATGGCTGCCGGGATTATGTGTAAGTAATCAGGCGCTGCCTCGCTTGTCCAACACCTGCCCCTCGGACAGACTTGATATAATTCTGGTTGTTGACTCTTTTGGCTTTTACAGAACGCAGGCTCTCTACCAGTTTACACTGGTTGGCTACTTGAGCCAGTTGATTGTCGAATCTGTACCTTACGAGCCGCCCCTGACAGTAAATAATGCTTTTTTTGCGTTGGGAATGCGCTTCTTGATTGAGCCTCTCGGACTTGGCTATAACTGTCATGTTGACATGGGTTGGTTCCCTGGATACCATCGGGTCATGACCGCTGAGATGAGCTACAGGCGATAGCTCCAGCGGGGGCCTCCGGTGCCACTTCAGCTGTAACCATATACCCGGTTGATAGCAGTACCACCAGTGTATGTGCCTCTGATGTGTCTTGTCGGTACAGTTGGCCAAGCTCCGGGTTGTTGGTTGTAGGGAAGCACCCTAATTGCGTTGTAATTAGTAAGCTCTCGCCAAGTTATGTTTCAAGCAATGTTACCGTATTGTTTCTAGCTATTTTTCATATCTTTGAGAGGTACTGTCTTTCATCAAGGTTGCTGCTTGCTGTGCATACGGTTTGTTTTCTATTGCTTCTCGTCTATAAGTATAAGAAGAGTTCTTACTCGTTGTCAATTTCAACCTGTTACGCCAACAAATATATAAAACCTAAAACTTTGAACTCTTTGTATAAGTATATTGCTAGCATTACTTTTGCAGGTAGAGGCATGGATAGAGTGAATCATTGTATTACGTTCGAGTTTCCTAGAATAATGCAGGACCGGCCTTTCTCTTGGCTGCCAAGTCAGATAGCGACATCTGCGACCATGTCTACACTACTATTACTGGATCGACACAACCTCTTCGGCCAATGGCTTTGTCGGTCCAACAAACGCCGTGCATCATGAGCGATCTCGGTACTGTATCCGAGGCCGTTCTCAAGCAGTCCTTAAAAGACGGTGCTGGATCGGAGGATAGTAAACAACTATCCTTCTAATCGAGTTTTCCACTGGGTCCTATCTAGCTTCCACATTATAAAGCACGTCGTGGAGAAGTCTAGCAGCCTGTTTATCAGGCATAATATCCAATTCAATATCTATCTCCTCTTCGGCAAAGGTAGAACCCTTCACCACCAAAGAAAACCGTACATATCTACCAAGAGTCGTGCGATTTGCACGCAATTATCAACCGTTATACACCGTACGAGACCAGCCTCCGAGGCTTCTGTATTTCCAAAGCACCTTTACAAATGGATTAGTAAGCTGCGTGTGGCATTATCTGACAGCTCATAAAAGCAAATTCCCACTCTGTCCCTCCCAAGCCCAACCATCAGCCTGACATTTAGTACTGTCATCGATCCCGGTCTTGGTTCTCCCCGCAGCCATGAGGCTTATCAATGTCAACACGCTGCGTTTGCGCGAATTTTTCGGCGACATTCCGCGTTACGCAATCCTTTCGCATACTTGGGGCCAGGATGAAGTGCTGTTTGCCGACATGGACGTCGAACGAGACCGCCCCGCGGGGAAGAAGAAGGAGGCGTTTGCCAAAATCGAAAATTTCTGCGCCGTGGCCGAGGCCGATGGCTTTGAATGGGTCTGGGTTGACACGTGCTGCATCGACAAGAACAGCAGCAGCGAGCTATCCGAGGCAATCAACTCCATGTTTGCCTGGTACTACAACAGCAGCACATGCTACGCCTTTCTCGAAGATGTCAAGGGCCAGCTGAAGGCTATGCCGAAATCGGGCACTGTAGGCTATGGAGACGACGACAGTGATGCGGGCGAACATGCCGAAACACAAGACCACGACAGATTTCATGGCAAGGCCGTCCATGTGACTGTGGGGAAACTCGACCTCGACCACAGCCGCTGGTTCACGCGCGGCTGGACGCTACAGGAGCTGCTTGCTCCAAACGACGTCATCTTCTTTGACCGCCAATGGCGCGAGCTTGGCAGCAAGCACACGCTGGCCGACCAGCTTGTGCGTGTCACGCGCATACAATCGGCCGCCCTCTTTGATCGTTCCTGGGACCACTACAGCGTGGCCCAAAAGTTCAGCTGGGCGTCCTCACGCTTGACCACACGCCCCGAAGACGAAGCCTACAGTCTGCTGGGGCTCTTTGGCGTCAACATGCCGCTGCTCTACGGCGAAGGCCGTAATGCCTTTCGACGTCTTCAAGAAGAGATCCTGCACCGCTCCACTGACCAGAGCATCTTTGCCTGGATACCCTCGGCTCCAGAACATTATACTTCCGACCTGTCCAGTCTGCTAGCAACCTCGCCACTCTTTTTTCGACATTCGTCCGAGTTCAGCATAGCAGGCAGCGCAAGAAACCGAAAAATCTTCAAGGAAGACTCCTTGATCCCAGTGCCGTTGGATTCCCTTGCCTTTATGCATGAACGCATGCAGACGTGGATGGACCTTTATATCAACCCCTTTGGACTACTCCGCAATATGATCGCCCTTCAGCAGCCAATGATAGGGCCGCTCATGGGAATATGCACTGCTCCAGTGGCACACGCCAGTATCTATAGATTGGTTCAAGTCTTGGGCGTGTGCTTCAGGGATGGCCACGAGCCTCCGTTGATGTCAGTAGAAGAGAAAGAAGCTGAAACGCTATCCCCAGAGGCTGCAAGGACGCTGCGGCAGCGGCATCCCCCGAAGCCCGTCTTCGAAACAATCAAAGCCCGGCCTGCGCCGATAGGTGTCCCATGCATACGCATAATTTCGCCAGAGGAGGAAGAGCCACCCGAAGCAAAAACTCCGATGGCGGAAAGCTCTTCAAGTCTATATCCAGAGTTCATATCACAAACGCCCACGATGTCAGGAGACGACCCCCTACAGAGCTTGAGTGGCTATTTTGCCTCGTCTGGCGATGCCATTGACTGGACAAGAACATGGACATGGTTCCAACAGCCCTTTTTCATTCTTCCTCTTTTGTGCACCTATGAAAACAGACCACTCGGACTGCTTCTGGCCGAGTCGGATGGCGGCAGTACCGGCGATAGAAGCAACATCCACTCGCCAAACGTGCTCATGCGGATACACGCACCGTCGCTTGTGTGTTTGGACCCATCTCTCATCTGGATGCTGGCACCGCGAAAAGCAACATATATTCGTGCCTACACTCCACTAGGAATGACTTCGGGGAGGGACGACCACTCAAATACCAAACGGGACGCTAAGCCCGTCCGCAAGAATACTCTAACTGTACGTATCAAAAAGCTGATTCACGCCGACTATGCATTCGTGTATACGGCAGTTCAGACGCCACCTAGGTGGACGTATAATAGCGAAACATGTCTGTTTTCCTACACTCAGCTAGAAGAAGAGCTCGGGGGTTCTTCCGGAGACGCGTCTCAGATTGTTCTACTTGCGCACCACGAAGACATTATGGAACATAGACGAACGCTCTACGATGTATCAGGCTACTCGCCGGCGCAACGGCAAGTTCTGGACCGCTTGGAAGAAAGAGGGGATATGGGAGCTAGCGCATTTGACAAGTACGAGGCGGCAGCAATGTTGGACGACAAGGATGCCGACAATGGCAGTTTGCTCAGCATTTCAGGCAGAGACGGCAGTCGTCTACGCCGGCAAGAACAATGCAAGATTGGGCACGTTACGTTTGAAGTCTTGCTATCCGAAAATGGCTTGGCTCTCGTGGTTTATAAAAGCATACACGAAGCCATCACGTCGCGGTTAGGTAACGCTGGGCCAATGACGACGACACGGATCGACTTTGACGAGTCTACCCGTATCGAGGTGCCGGGTGGGGAAGATTTGGTTGTTGTTCTGCGCAAACGGAAAATTGGCGAGCAGTCCTGCGTTGGGCTCTCTGTAGAGGAAACTACGTGGTCGAGTCAAGACGTCGAACAGCCTAGAGCGATAGGCAAGAGGAGGTCTGCGGCGGGCATTACCATCAACGTAACGTGCGAATAATCGCAAGACAAATACACTCCCCAATAAGCTATTGTTATACAAGGATATGTCCTGATATTGCTCTTCCAATACAAAATGAGATGATCTGATCATTTGTGTAAAAAATTGCTCGGTAAAGGAGAGAGAGCAAGTCCAAAAAAAAACGTACAGCAGCGGGTATTCGCTGGTCGTCACCGACCCAACTACTAATCCGCCGATTACTGGTTTAACTAGGGGAGAGCGGACGGGATCCCGTGCTTTCCAGTATCTATGGCCGTACGTGCTGGATTTTGTGTGAGTTGAGCTTAAAAGCAATGAAGAGTAGATTGCGTCGTCGTGACCATTTGTCGATTTCAAGCACGTCCAGACTCGGGCCGGGCCGTGTCCGCTGGGGCTAGGCTGGTGCATGTCCGTCGCTGTAGCGGACGATGGCGCTGCAATTGGCGCGATCGTCTAAGCCGTTGGGTCAAGTGGCTGACCCTCCGAGGGCTGGGGCTAGGTTTCTGGGCAGGCGGCAACCAGGGATGACATCGATAGAGGTATGGGTTTTGCATTCTATGTCTCTCTTAAAAAATGGACAGACGCCGTGTAACGAAAACAACTCCTAAACCCTGCTTGAAAAAACAATATGATGCAGTCATTCGCAGGTCCAGTATCCCATGCTCTATACAATCCGTTCTATTTCCACCCCATCGACGGCGCATGACTGCTCGTGGAGTGCGTGTCTGAAGAAACCGTAATCTGGGTCGTCCGAGTCACGATCAAGCCGTCATCACCCAGCTTTCCGGCAGCGACTCGGTCACTGCTCTCATACTCCCGTCGCAGATTTTCCTGCGACTCGGACCTCTCCTGGTCGACATCCGGCTCCAGATGGTAATATGGGTTCTTGATGGCCCCGAGGCCCGCGCCTTTGGGCACAGACCCCGGAGTTGCCGTGACTGTTCCGCCACGGTTCCCCCCTGTCCGGCTGAGGGCATAGGTGTTGCTGTTCCCCAGCGTCGAGGACTGGCCGTGGCCGCTGCTCAGGCCCAACAACGACTTGAGACGTCGAGAGAGCGACGATTGCGACAGCAGCTTGGGAAGGCATGTGACGCTGAGAATAAAAAACGCACAAGTCATCTCGCCGTCAGCCCAGAATAGCAATGGGCCGATGAGGTACATGGTGTCGGTGCTGTGCGCAAAGACGACGGTCTTGTCGAGGCGGAAGCACGCGGAGATGAAGCCGAGCAGGCCCACACCAAAGACGAGCGACACGCCGACACGTTTTTGCCAGGTGAGGTTCAGGCCCCAGATAATGTGCTGCGGGAGCAGCATCATGAAAAAGTCAGTGGCCACCTGTGTGCTTGCCGAGGCCAGCATGACGGACGGCAGGTTGTAGCACTTGGACGGCAGGTAGAACTTCCAAATGGCCTCGTGCGGACGGCACTGCATGTTGAGCAGCAAGATGCAGGCGACACCCCACACGCATTGGACGCCGCCAAGTATCATGGCACCCCACCAAAACAGGCTGCGTTTGCGCTCGCCCGGGACGAAAATACGGCACCAGTCGAGCAGGATGGCCGTCTTAAGGAGGGGCAGCACGGCCGAGTAGCAGCAGCCGTAGATGAGGATGAGGTATAACGGGAAGATGAGATCGCCATAGTGTAGGTTCCATGTGTGGACGTAGAAGCCGGGGGCTCTGATGAGCTCGTAAGCGGCGTAGTTGGTGCCCCAAAACGCGCCCTGGGTTTGATGTTAGCTACTTTATTTTTTTGCCTACTGTTCTTCGTTTTTTCTTTTTTTTCAATTTGGCGTCGTCGATGCTGAACGTACATAGGCCAAAACCATGAGGACTGCATTTTGTTAAAAGAATGGCAATCAGTTGGAATACAATGATACGTACTTTCTTCTATCCGGATGCCCTGGCCGAGACGCAGCTTTCCGATTAGGCGCAGTAAGACAAAAATAGTCGATAGGACGGCACAGAAGCTTGTGACAAACAATGCGAGGGTGTTTTTGTTGGGCGGATTGTCGAACTGGGCGGTTACACCTGTTGGAGGCGCAAGGGCCGGCTCCGCTAGCAGTGCCGCCAACGCTGATGAGTTGAGGGACATGGTAGGCGGAGCTGCAGGAAAACAAGCAATATGGGAACCAAAAAGAACAAATGCCGGGTGGGCGTCAACGAGAAGAAATAAACCTGCGCATTGTACGAGTTTGACGTAAAAGGCCACCCCCGACTAATATGCAGGCATAAATACCGTAACCCTACTCGTACACTTTCTCCCTGTCAGACAAAGAGCGAGGTTAGATACGAATACGTGCTCGTACCAGGAATATCATGTCGGCGGTTGAAACGACGAGGTGTAAAAATGGGACAGGCTAGGACGGGGCACGTCTTTCCGTAGACATAGTAAAGGGGCATACGGTACAAGCGGCAGTTCCGATGACCGGGAGTAAGAGCCGATCAGGCGGAAAATGTACTTTGGCATTGCAACGGATTACCACAATCTTACTGTACAAGTACGGGGTACAAGAAGAGAAAGGGCTGGGCAGGGTCCACTGATCCGGGGCGCACTCTGCTTGATTCGTCTGCCGCAGCTGGGCGATCACTGCGTTCTCGTACGAGTTCTTGTACCCTGCTCGAGTTTCTGCGCAATGGTGGCCTTTCCCAGCCTAAGAGTCCCTAGGCTCTCCATAACGGCCCGGGGGATGGCATCCGTAGCAGGGGTAAGGCTCTTGGTGGGGTACTTGCCGCTGCGGGACGGCGCAGGAGTTTCTAGCTAAAAGGTCCGAGCGGCTTACAGAGGGGGGCAGTTTTGCAACCAAGATACCACGGCCGCCAATATTCTCCCGTGACAAGAAACCGCACCGGGCCTGCTGACGGACTAGCCTATCTGCTCGTACTCGTGCTCCCTGGTCGTAATCTCCATGTTTTGGACATTTCATGTACTCCGTGTACGACGTATGTATCTTTTTCGTACGGAGTAGCCACCGCGTTTCTTCCTTCTTCCCCAACTCCTGCATCCTCACCTTGCCCACGTATCTTGAACGCTTGTCCTGCTGGCCGAATAAAAGTGACTATCAACTCGCAGCACAGTTTGCAACATGGCAACTACACGTAAGTGCTGCTGTTGAATGCATCCATTTTTATGCAGCAGCTGAAGGAAAATATGCATAGAGATCCGCATCCCCTCCGAGGCAGAGTTTCCGCCGGCTGGCGATCTGCGACAGCTCATGGCCGAGCATGCCCTGCCGCAGCTGTCAGCGGCCACGGTGGCCGCGGCTCAGGCTGCCATGGACGCCGGTGGGCCGGATGCGGCCGTTGCGCAGGCCAAAACGGCGGTGCAGCAGCTAAACGTGGCTCTTCATGCGGGCGATGCAGCAGCGCTGGCAGCCGTTTTCTATGCCGATCAGGCCTTTTTCCGCGACCAGATTGTGCTTACGTACGAAACACGCACGTTTACGTCGCCGGCTGTGGCGGCAGCGGCACTGATCGAGACTACTCGGCTGCGACAGCTGTCACCTGCTGGCTTTACCGTGGAAGGGCCTGCCATGTACCTTGCCGCGCTGCCGACACTGGTGGGTGGCCCCCTCTTTTCTTCTTTGTTTTTTGGGGGGGTTTTTGTTTTTTTGCCACCCTAACCCCGCAGGTTTTTATTGATGCCTCGTTTACCTTTCACACGGAAGCCCCAGGCGCTACCGGTACCGGTCGTGTGGTCTTATTGCCCGTACTTTCGGACCCCAACGGTCCCGTTACATGGAAGATTTGGATCTGGAGCACACTTCTCGACAGCTTCGACGGCTTCAAGGAAGACGAGGGCCGCCTCAAGGGGCCGGCAACTGACCCTGCCAGCACCGAGGGTCCCATTGAAACAGATGTACTTGTCATTGGCGGAGGCAATGCGTACGTCTCGCTAGTGCCATCCCTATTCTTCAACACCAACACCAGACTGACCATTCTCTAGCGGTGTCGCTTTGGGTGCCCGTCTCAAGGCGCTCGACGTCCCGTACCTCATTATCGAAAAAAATGCACGTCCCGGCGACAATTGGGCGCTGCGGTATGACTGCCTCCAGTTTCACATCCCGACAGCCTTTTGTGAGCTGCCTTACATTGGTACGTTCCTTTGCCCCCGTGTTCGCCCGGTACAACGATAACGCTGGGCTGACCATTTTAGATTACGACAAGGAACTCCAGACCCCCCATCTGCTCACTCGCCAGGAGCTGGCCGCCCAAGTGCAACGTTTTGTCAAAGAGTTTCCTCTAAGCATCCTGTACCAGACCACGATCCATTCCACCCGTCTCGATACGCGGAACGGCCAGTGGACGGTGGAGCTGATCACTGCTGGTGGGGCAAAGCGCACCGTGGTCGCCAAGCACCTGGTGCAGGCCACCGGCTTGGGGTCGCAGGTGCCGAGCAAGCCGACGCTCGCGGTGGAAGCGCCCTACACCGGCACAGATGTGCACTCGGCCACATTCACAAACGCCCAAGCTTTACAGGCCGGGGGGGCTCGCTCCGTGGCCATTATCGGCTCGGCCAACACGGCCTTTGACGTGCTGGCCGACTGTGTCAAGGCAGGCCTGGCCGCGACCATGGTGGTCCGCTCACCGACGTACCTGATCCCGGTCGAGTACGTCTGCGACCCGCGCAGCCTGGGCATCTACGACGTCATTGGCGTGCCCGCCGGCGACCGCATGATGCTGACGCTGCCGTCCTTTGTCGACGGCCAGTTTGGACGGGGCCTGTTTGCGCACATGGCGGCGGCCGAGCCCGACCGCTACACCAAGCTCGCCGCAGCCGGCTTCCCCGTCTTTGACAGCGCCGCGCCAACGGCCTCGCTGCTGCACAATCTGCTGGAGCGGGCCGGTGGGCACTACGTCGACGTCGGCGGCAGTGACCTGATTGCAGACGGCCACGCCGCCGTGCGTGGCAACGTGGAGCCCGTTGCCTACACGGCCGGTGGACTGCGTCTCTCCGACAACAGCACGCTCGATGTCGACGCCATTGTCTGGTGCACCGGCTTCATCGACAAGGACGTCCGCTACGTGGCAGAGGCCATTCTCGGAGGCAGCAATGGACCAGACAAGAACGTCAACGAGCCGTACATTCTCTCACCGCCCGCCATTGCTGATCTTCTGGACGCCTCCTGGGGCTTGGATGCCGAGGGCGAAATCCGTGGCACTTGGAAACGGCACAGTCGCTTGCCCACGTATTGGGTCATGGGCGGCTACACGCAGCAGCACCGCTTCTTCTCGCGCACGCTGGCACAGCAGATCAAAGCGGCGCTCAAAGGCATTCTGCAGCCTGCCTACCGGGACACGCCGGTTGCTTAGTTTGGGATGCTGATCAGTGGAATCGCTGCGGATGCTGCAATATGTCAACCCAGTTTGAAACATGGAACATGTCGGTCTCCTCTTTTCTACCAAGTATTCGTGAATGTAAAAACAACTTGCACTTGGTTGCTGCTTTACGCTTGTCTTGATGGGAGTTAGCCTTCTGGGGCCCTTGTGAACAATTGTAACTTCAAACTGCTCATACGAGAGATCTACAGTAGCAACCACTCGTAGTTCGACCACCCTTCAAGGCCCCCCAGAACCCCTGATGTTACCCAGGAAGTATGTACTTGATGACTAGCGGAAGCCAAACCCACTAGTTACCCCGCAGGCCTCCTTCGGCCGAGCGCCGCTGCCACAGTTCAGCCGTTGTGGAGACTGCCAGACTTTAGAATGTGACGCGTGGTCACTCTAACTGCAAGTACTCGTAGGATACCGGTATGGCGACCTGATTGGCCAGAATTTGCAAGGGGGTACAGTACTCGTACTGCCCCTGCCAGACATGGAATCAGTACCGCAGATCCCATGGGAGCTCGTATGAGTATCTGCAGGGGTGAAGGGCTTTGTCAGAAGCTGGTTTATGACTGATCAGAAGTAGAATACCCGTGCATAGCGGTGAGGAATTCCGAGTACAAGTAAATACGGGTGGATTTCTCAACTTTTCCGGTGCGCCGTTGCGGGTTTGCCCAAAAATGGCTACATCCCGCTGCAGACTTGAAAAGTCTGTCGGTTTTTAATTCTGATCTGCATCCACGTTGCTCGTGCTCAAAATCGCCCCCTTGGCAAACTGCAGCATCACTGATGTCATAATCGTCGACGATGGCTGCCGCATTCCTCGTACGAGTACCCGTGCATGAAAACTAATCATGTTGATACCTGACATTTCGAGCAGCAATACGTCCACAGTTAGACCAAGTTATAGCGCCAGTCTGTGCACAATGCAGTGTGACCACGACGCAGTGCGGCAGCTATCAGTAACACCACCTTTGAGAATATATCACCAGATCTCAGGACGACATTGTCTCTACGCAATCAGCGCAATTCGGACTGCAGTCGTATACGAGCACTACGAACGGAGTACTCGTAATGGTCCTGCGCGTTTGGTCCCTTCCGAGCACGGCCCCTCATTGTAGTCCTGTACAATGAACTGATGAGCCACGCTCGGGGCGCACTTGAGTGACCAAATAGGTACCTGCGATGGTGTAGAGTGCAAATCATAGTAGGTGCTAATGTAATAATGGCACGTTTGATGGTCTAGGTATTGAAGCTGGTATCTATGATGCAAGCGTTGTATAAGACGGCTTAAAAGTGCTAAAGGGTAATAGCTCGTTGTGACTATTTCCAGAAAGCAGTTATTGTGTTTCAAATGGGTGATGTCTGAGAGTTCTGTCTCAGTGCGGAGCGGAAGTGTGTGTAGCGACTTGGGTGCGAGTGTAGTTGAGTATATTAAGCCTCGACTACTGTGGCAGACGGTTAAGTTGTCCAGCATTGGCCAGTGGTGGCATCCGGGATTACTACCTGCCTAGTATTCAACACAATAGCCACCGATGCAGCAGGAGGACATGGAGGAGGTTGTCGTATGAGGCCGGCGTGCTACTTCGCAGAAAATATGTTAAGCCATCTCGTTTATAATAAGGCTCGGCAACCAACTACTGGCTGATAGGCAGGATGCGTAAGTTTAGTTTATTGACACGTTTGGCATCGGTCCCTGCTCTGACACCAGAAAATACGGCTGGCGGCCATGTCGGCTTCGAGGGGCAACCCTCTTCAAGTAACTGGTCAAGCCTACGCACAAGATGGGAGTAATTATCAGAGCAGTGATCTGTGTATTCGATTATTATTTTATTATTTTATTATTTTATTATTTTATTATTTTCTTCTCTCTTTCTCCCAAAGCTCGGCAGTCTCTCTTTTGTCTTAGCCGCCGCCATTTTTTTGAAGCCTTGTCGGCTGCAGTGCTAAGTTTCCGATTTTTGGTCGACGTCCGCTTTCAAAAAGCGACCTAACACATCTTCACAGAGGCAGAGGTTCTAGCGCCCACAAAAGTATCAAGCCTAACAACGGGGGGCCAAAACAAAACTCGCGGGCCAGCGGCGTGCCACGCGATCCCATCACGGTCGTCACCAAGCTGTGGGGCTACCGGTCGATATACGAAAGAGCCTCAATAGAGACTGGAGAAGATAAGAGTCAGACTTGGATCAAGGGTTACAAAAGAGTTTGCTTAACTACAGTCTAACTGAGCACCAGCCATGCTGCGAGCACCACAAAATTTATCCATCAAGGGGTGTACTATGTACATTAAATCTGAAACCGCTACGTTTCTAATCTCTAGACTCTTCCAACAACTTCATGCGCAAGCCGGTTTCTGTGCGGCAATCAAGCAGGCGATGCAACTCCGGTTGGCATATGGACGTAATATGCTAGGGAGCTTGGCTGCCCCGCTCATTGTAGCGCAATTTTGCCCTCCTCCAGGGAGCCGCAAGGTAGCATTTGCTACACCTTGATTCTTTCTCTTTGCAAGCAAAGCAAGCCTGCAAAACCACCATGACGGTACTTTGCCAGCTCTGTGCGGACATGACACTGGACCGTCTTGTAGAGCTTGCAAAGAAAGAGTTTCGTGCTGGCTTTTTCCCGGAACGGGATTTCTACCCCCACCATCGCTCCTTTGCCGAGCTCGAGCAATGTGCCACCGCTGCAGGACCAGCAGACGGCGGTTGCGACCTGTGCTGCCTGATTCTGAACTGCTTTCGAAATGCAACACACGACAACACCAGCCCGTACTGGCCGTCGGCGGAGAGGACGCTTCGCATCGCCGATGATGCCTCCGGGCCGACAACGATGAGCATGTACACGGCTGCACATCGGCTGGCTGCATCAGACGTGCGCATCGCTCTGCGCGCCCGACACCTCAGCACCGGCGCATTTCTCAAGTCGGTGCAACTGTTTGACTTGCTGATGGTCCAGCTCGGGGACCTTGACCTGTTGGGCCCGGCCAGTCCGTTGCGTGTGCCGAATTTGCCGTTGGTCTTGCGGCTACCACCGAATGTCCCGAAACCGATCCGCGTCGCCGGGTTCGCCGTGGGCTGTGCCGTGGCAGACCCGGACCTCGGATCGCCAGCCAATTTTGCTCTCGCCCGCCGCTGGCTGACCACGTGTCACGAAACCCATCCCGGCTGCGGTCTGGGCCGTGTCTCAGATAATCACAACCACAACATCTTGCCGCCCATCTTGCCCACAAGGGTGGTTGACGTTGGGGTCAACCCCCCACGCATCGTCCACGCTGTCGACGTGCACGCAGAGGACGCACGCCTTCAGGGCCGCGGCGAGTATGTGGCTTTGAGCCACTGTTGGGGCGGGCCCATCACACCCCTTCTCGAGACGACCACGCTCGATGCCTTTGTCCAGGCTCTGCCGCCGGACTCGCAGCTGCCGGCCAACATCCGTGACGCCATAGCCGTGACGAGGGGTCTCGGCCTGCGCTACGTCTGGATCGACTCGTTTTGCATTCTGCAGGACTCGCAATTCGACTGGCTGAGCGAGTCGACCAAAATGGGTGACGTCTACGGCCATGCTACCGTCTCACTCCTGGTCATGGCGGCGCGGGCCAGCACCGACGGGTTCCTACATAACCAAACGTCTACACCGTCCGTCACAGAGGGACACAGCATCACCATCGATGTGGTGGATCCGGACGACGCGGCTGGCGATTCCTCTCGGCATTGCGTCTCGCTTTCCATCACCCCCGCCCGCCATGACGACGAGAACCTGCGCCTGCTCGATGAGCGTGGGCCCCTCTGCAAGCGCGGCTGGACGCTGCAGGAGCTCGTTCTGTCGCCGCGCATTCTCTACTACGGCCGCAGCCAGCTCTATTGGTACTGCGCAGGAGGGGGCTACCAGTCGGCCGAAGGTCTGCCGCCAGGCAACGCCTATCCCTACGAAAAGTACCCACACCTCAGTGATGGACTCTACGCCGAGCACACGGATCTCACGGAACCGAGTCTTCCCATGAGCGTGGAAGTGCCCCTTGCCCATGTCGACGCCAAAATCGAGGCCATCCTCAACGACTATTTCAACCTCATCACCGCCTACACCCGTCGAACGCTTTCGTTTACCTCGGACAAGTTCCCGGCCGTGTCCGGTCTGGTCCAGCGTGTCCATGCGGCGCTGCAGCGTGCTGATCTTGACCCTGTGCGCGCCGCACAGTACCAGTATGTGGCGGGCATCTGGATCGGCGACCTGGCCCGCGGCCTGCTGTTCTACCCGGAGCGCATGCACTGCCCACACGCTGCAACACAGCGTTATGGTCGTGGGTACCGCGCACCCTCTTGGTCCTGGGCCGTGACTGACGCGCCTGTCGTCTTTACCACACCCTACGCGTCCCTGTTGCATCATCCACATCCGCTCAATATGCAGCTGATTTCCTGGGCTGTAGAGTTGCGCGACCAGAGTAATCCCTTTGGTGCCTTGTATGCGGCACATCTCGTGGTCCGTGGACGCGTGGGCCGCTTGCGCCGCAGCCAGCAGTGCTTAGTTGGCACCTACACCTGGGACGAGGAAGAACAGGCTGGCACGGCCTGGTTTGATGACCCACCAAAGGGCGTGGATATGGACATGGTGCGAGATCCACACTCTCCTCTGTTCTACCGGAGGGGAGGTGATGTTGCAGACGCCGATACAGATTCGGATATGCTTCTGTCCACATACGTCTATCGGACGGCGGCCACCGCTGCAAGCCAGGAGCCATTGTCTATCGATATAAATGGGACCGTGTGGGAGGACGAGGAGTATGCCGTCCTACTCGTGAACATGGGCGGGGATGACGGTAGCGACGATGACGAGGCGGACGGAGACTCGGATGATGACTCGGACTGGGAGTTTACCGAGAAGCTGATCCATTGTCTGATTCTCCGGCAAGTCCCAGGCGCTGCAAGCGACCAAGAAGACGGCGTGTTTGAGCGTGTCGGCTGTCTTACTCTAGACTGGAAAATCCATACACGGATGCAACATTGGCGCTCGATGACCATGAAATTGGTCTAAAGGTGGCAGCTGTTTCTGGCCATTCTTTCCAAGGAAACGGCAAGAAATATAGAACTTCTGATGCCTAATGAGCAGTGGAGGCTGACGGTTAAAGATCGTCGCCGTTTCTAGTGTTGTCAAATGGTCCCCCAAGTGGTCACCTGTATCCGAAAGGAAGGCGATTGGCAAAGGACGGCGATCTTACAGATGACTCGTCACGATTCCACGTCTTACAAGTCTAATCGAGAAGTTGTGTTCAGTAGTCCTAGTTACATTTGTCACCACGATCGCACGTACATGGCATTTCCAGATTGGGTTTGTTCGATCCACTCCAGGATCTTGCTTTTGCTTGCATCGTTGTTCATCGCGGACAAGATCGATAGAGCTAAAGTACTGCGATCGCAGCCCAACAGACGCGATTGAGATATGCCTTGCATTGGTTGGGCAAAGCTGGTTTGCCTAACGTAAGCTCCTCGGAATTCGGGCACCTATGCAGGCAGACACCGGAAGGAAAGCAGGGATTGCTTGCAAAGCCTTTGTATAGATCTGATGGCTAATTACGCTGGCTACCAAGGCCGATCCTCTGAAAAAACTGCCCATTTCCAAGAATGATATGTTTGATGTGCTTGGAACAACCCGGTTCAATCCTCCAAGGTCACGTCGATTACGGAAAAGAAACTGTCAAAGGGTTTGTTCACAGAATTGATCTTGAGTCTCGGGTCCACGGCCGCAAAGAGCGCCGTCCAGTCGGCCAGGTCGCGTTCCATGGAGTTGAACAGCTGCAGCATGACGGTGTCGCGGGCGCGCAGCACGCGCTCTTCGACCGAGGGCACGGCGCCTGGCACGGGGAGAACAAACTCCATAATGAGGACATGGGAGTCCTTGCCCATGGATCCGACAGTGTTTTTCAGGATCCGGACAGAGTTTTCAAAGTCCCAGTTGTGAAGGATCTGCCGGAAGAGGTACACATTGGCACCCTTGACGGGCTGTTCCTTGAAGAAGTCGTACTCTTGAAACCGAATGCGTTCGGCGACAGCAGCGCTGTTTTGGCCGACAATCTTTTCGCCCTCTTTGACGACGTGAGCAACGTCCTGGATGGTAAAGTCTAGCTTTGGAAACGCTTCAGCCAAGGCTACACAGCTGTGCCCGGTATTTCCACCGACCTGTACAGGAGGTTAGCAGGAGGAACAAGTCAAGTTCGAGCCCGATTGCCATTACATCAATGACCGTGGCCGCTCCGAGGGCCTCCCACGCAAAGCCGTCCACCAGGTGCTTCAAGCCGCTCCGAGGGCAGGTGGAAAGGCCGTGCATCACGCGGCCAAATAAACGATACAGCTCGGGCTGCTTGGAAATATACTCGTACATGACCAGGTCAGTGTCGAACGCGGCATTAAAGGCGGTGCGGTTGGGTGCGAAATCGTCGGGCCATCGCTCGTGTGCCGTGACCATGGATGCTATGGAAGGGGCGATGATCGTGCTCATCCAGACCCGTCGATCGGCCATCAGGCTGTTTGTCACCAGCGCCGCCGATGTGGCCGAGTGGGCAATGAAGCCCGGCTCCGGCTCGGCAAACACATGGCTGGTCATGGCCATGCGTGCGAGGGCTCGCAGCCGCTGCACGGGAACCGCAGCCTTGGCGGCCAGCTCGACATACGAGATACTTCCCTGCAGGGGCACGAGCTCGAATATGCGAAAGTGGCTCAACCAGCGGACATTCTCCATGAATTGGGACTGGGTCGTCAGAGCCTGTGCGCTCATGGGATCAAACGTATGTACTCACGTGGGCCTGGAGAGAATCGACATACTCGCTGGGGCCGGCGACCAGCTGGAAGATCTGCAGGGCATGTTCCATGAGCTGCTCGCGGGCTACCCGTATGGCCTGGGGAGCCTCTGGTGACAAAACAGTAATGGGCGCATCACGGTCGAAGCTGGGCTGGGGAAGCTTGTTGGCCCGGAGGTAGTCTGTGAGCGTCTTTGCTTGCTTGCCGAGATCGCCAACGAGGAACTCGAGCGGCGACGAGGAAACATGGTCGTTTGAAGCCATCTTGATGTTTTTTTTGGCTTTATTTTCGGTAGCGATGAAGTTGAGAGCGGATGTGCAAGGCAGAAAAGGTCTCGCTGTGAAGTAAGGCTACGGAGTTCGGAGTACACATGGGGAAATGCAACTGCTTCTCACCGGTCAGTTTGTGTAGCGACACGGCATGTATCAAGACGGCCTTTTTACATTTTGGTCTTTCCGTCGGCAAGCAATAGAAGCCGAAACACCAGTCGGTCAAAGCGATGGATACCGTCGAGTTTGAGAAGAGTGAGGTTTCACGACTAGTACCATTGACGCCAAAAGGTAATTTTGTCCACGTTTCTCTCATCATATGCCTACCCCTCTTCTTACCCTTCCCCCCTCCACATCCTGCGTCCGGCCGAGATCGGCGTGCCGTCGCCCGTCCACGGTCCTCTGTCGATATATACTGCATCCTCGTTGGTCCATTCTGTGACAGCTTGCAGCCATGGCTGCGGTGCTACGGCGGCGCTGTGCATCGGCTCTCGGTCCAAATGTCGCCGTAGTTGAAGTCGGTTCGACGCTCATCTTCCGCCTCTGGCGTCGGTGATGGTGAAGACCGAACCGTCGGGAGGTTTGCACCTCTTGGCGGGCTTGGCGCGTCTTGAAGCTTGTGGCGACATTGTGAGCCCGTGGGCACTGGCACGGAGACGGCCTACAAGCTGCAAGAAGTCTTGTGGGAAATGGCACAAGGCGATCTGGTACTTGAAAGAGGTATTGTAAAATGAGAGTACAAGGCTGTAGCACCAACGCAGCGGATTCACGACGACGGTTCCAGTCCACCTTGCCGGAGGGTGAAAAGACGTAGGCTGTGTCAGGTCAGAGAGTTAAATCAGCCTGGATCAAGGTGCACGACAGCATTAGCATACACCATACACGCACTTTGTCCGCTGCCTCTTTCGCTGCGGCTCGAGCCTTGCTGATACTGGACTTTCCGTTTGCTCTTCTACACACTTTGCCACTTCTATGGTTATTTGTAGACAGCCCTCGTCTCTCCCTCTCGGCCGTATGACCACAAAACGAGTACATTTATTTCTTGTTTATATTTGAGCCTTTCCTCGGACGTTCTCAACACTGCCATTCAGCAGATACTCGTATGATATTAGTCAGCAAGACGGTGCCACAGTGCCTCCCCACCGTGCAAACCGCAAGGCGCCACCAGACACTGTCCTAGAACGAAGAGGAAGAGGGGCACGCTTAAGCTGGCGGTGCAGCTGCTGGAATTCCCCGTTGGGCCACTCCACGCTACTTCTCCCCCCTCTTCGGAATTGTCGTCTGCTCTCTCCAACCACCCCCCCATCGACCCAAGCGACCGAACTCGACGAGACGGATCCTGGCCACCACATCTCTCCGCCTTGGGGCATCTCGAAAGCACGTGCCTCGCCGCTCAGAAACGACAGCCGCCCGCCATGGGCCCCAGCCGGCTGGAAGACGAGGAGCTGTCGATCTCGCTGCCGCGCTCGCAGAGCCGGCGCTCGCACACGACGCTCACCGCCGCCGGGCAGCCGCAGCCGCCGCCGCAGGTGAGCGTGACGGACTACGGCGCCGATGCCGGCACCAAGGGCAAGGCGGCGGCCCACCACCTGCCGGACCGCATCAAGTCGACCGACGCCCGGCTGGACCAGTACAATGTGATCCGCACGCTGGGCGAGGGCTCCTTTGGCAAGGTCAAGCTGGCCATCCACAAGTCGACGGGCCAAAAGGTGGCCCTCAAGATCATCTCGCGCAAGAAGCTCATCAGCCGCGACATGACGGGCCGGGTCGAGCGCGAGATTGAGTTTCTGCAGCTGCTGCGACATCCGCACATTATCAAGCTGTACGTTGTCGTTTGGCTTCTTTTCCGGCTGCCGTCGTCCGCTGACCTTGTAGATACACCGTCATCAAAGACTCCAACGACATCATCATGGTGCTCGAGTACGCCGGCGGCGAGCTGTTCGACTACATTGTCAAAAAGGGCCGTATGACCGAGCCCGAAGCCCGCCGCTTCTTCCAGCAGATGCTGTGTGCCGTCGAGTACTGCCACCGCTACCGCGTGGTGCACCGCGACCTCAAGCCCGAAAACCTGCTGCTCGACGACAAGCTCAACGTCAAGATTGCCGACTTTGGCCTCAGCAATATCATGACGGACGGCAACTTTCTCAAGACGAGCTGCGGCAGCCCCAACTACGCCGCGCCCGAGGTCATCAACGGCAAGCTGTATGCCGGCCCCGAGGTGGACGTCTGGAGCTGCGGCGTCATTCTCTACGTCCTGCTGGTCGGCCGCCTGCCCTTTGACGACGACCACATCCCGAGCCTGTTTGCCAAGATCGCAAAGGGCGCCTACATGCTGCCGTCGTGGATGAGCCCCGGCGCCGCCGGCCTGATCAAGAAGATGCTGGTCGTGAACCCCGTCCAGCGCGCCACCATTGACGAGATCCGCCAGGACCCGTGGTTCCTCGTCGACCTGCCCGACTACCTCAAGCCGCCCGCACAGCCGTTCCTCACCACCGGCATCGACCCCGACCGGGCCATCAAGCCGAGCGACATTGCGCCGAACGCGTCGCCCAAGGTGCAGGAGAAGCTGCACAACGAGGTGACGGAGAAGATCTCCAAGACCATGGGCTACGGCCGCAAGGACGTCCAGGAGGCGCTGGAGGCGAACGAGCCGTCGGCCATCAAGGACGCCTACATGATTGTGCGGGAGAACAAGCTGATGCAGATCAACCGTGAGTGCTTTGCCATGTTTTTTTCCGTCGTTGTTCTTGACGTGTCCGGCTCACCGCAACAGCCTCTCTCGGCGTCGACAACCCGTACTTTGCCACGTCGCCCTCGGGCGAGACCGGCTCCGGCTCCATCGCCGTCAACATCAACAGCAGTGGCGAGCTGGACCCGGGCGCCAGCCCGCTCGGCCTGTCGTCCAACCGGTCGATCCACTCCAACAGCACCAACGCGTCGCCGCGGCCGTACGTGTCCAAAGTCGGCATCCTCCCCAGCAGTCTGCCGGCGTACCACAAGGACTACATGGCCGGCAACGTCAATGCCAACGCGACGCCCTCCTTTAGCGAGGCGGCGCCGGCCCGCACGCTGGCCGAGCAGGAGGAGACGGCGCGCCGGCTGCGGCCGCACTCGCGCAGCCAGATCCGCCTCGACGAGTCCAACAAGCGGCCGCAGGGCATGACGCCGGTCAATTTGCCGAAAAAGTCCAAGCAGGTGCGCTGGCAGTTTGGCATCCGCTCACGCAACGTGGCGTGGGACGCGCTTCTGTGCATCTACAAGGCGCTGAATCGGCTGGGCTGCAGCTGGGTCGTCGACGAGGACTTTGACAAGTACAGCAATGAGGACGAGGATGGGTGGGTGTTTTTCTTTCTTTTCGAGGGACATGTCTGCTAACGTGTCAGCCGCTCCAGAGACGGGGACGGCAGCTTCGACGACGGCTACGGACGCTCGCGCCAGAACAGCAACTATGACATTACCAAAAAGTACCGGTTGCCGGCAGACCCATGGCATCTCCAGGTCCGCTGGGAGACGGAAGGTAGGCGGGACGGCGTGATGGGGGACGGGCGAAGAGACAGTCAGTACTGACAGCAAACAGGCATCCGGCGATCGGCCGTCGGGACCAACGTGGCGACCGCCGAGGAGATGGCGGCAGACAAGCTGCGGGTGCACAAGACGGACGATGACAGCACGGTGCAGGTGGTGGCGATGCGGCTGGACATTCAGATCTACGAGATGGAGCCGTCGGTGTACCTGGTGGACTTTAAGTGCAACGGCTACGAGACGCCCGAGGGCCACATTCTGGAGGACAAGGAAGTGACGAGCGCGTTTCCCTTTCTAGACCTGGTGGCGAAGCTGATCCTGATGCTGGCGGACGGTGAGTGAGGCGGGGCGTGGTCTTAGAATAGAGGCGGAGAGCGTGGAGGACACGAAATTCGGTGGGAGAACCGGGAGACCGCTCTTGTTTTCGAAGCTGTGCGTCGAGAGAACGCAACTTACGGCGTTTCGGGATACCTTTTAGTACAAGGAATGGGTGACGGGAGGGGAGGGAAATCGAAATCTTGCGCTCAGAAACACTGCAAACGGGTCTTTGTGTGAAATGTGTATGGGTATATTTGTCCTGTTTGTTCTGTCTGGCTGGCTTGTCCTGTTTGTCCGCAAAGTGCCTTTGTTGCCAATGTCCAATCGCCACGGGCACATGGATGGCTGGCTGTTTTTAGGTTTCGGCATAAAACTACTTGAACCAGGCGCATGTCTTCTCTCCATGTCTGGAGGCCAACATACTGTCTACATGTCCTCAGTCGCCATGCTTCTGCCGGTTGCCCTTTCTGTTCCGACCATCTTGGCCATCACCCTCTATCAAATCATTTTCGCTTGCAATCCACTCAGCTCTTTCGCTGTGCTGTATGACGGATCCGAAAATGAGTGTGTCTACCGCACCAAGGCCACCAAGGCCACCAAGGCCACACCCCCGACCCCAACTGATGTGCCGAGGCGGCGGCCCGTCGCCGAGGCGGCGAATGAGACCACCATTGGTCGTCTGTCTAGAGACGCCAGTCCTGTCCGGAGGCTGCAGGCAGTCTCCAGCGCGGGCCTGGCCGACGACTTTCAAGACCTGACGGCCAGTCTGTCGGAAGCACACGCGTGGCCCCAGAGGCGGGTGACGCTCAGGGAGATCCTGGCGGAATACGGCCGCCGACCTGTCGGTGGCCACCACGCTGTCCGACCCGACGAGACATGCACGTCGTGCGACACGCTGATTGACGTGTCCGACGAGAACGTGCCGCCTGTCCGTCGCAGCTGTCAGGACATTCTGGACGCAGTCTTCGCGCCGGCCCCGATTGACGCAACGGTAGGAGGGGCTGACTCTGGCACGGCACCAGAGAGCCGGTCCGAAGACCCCGTAGGCCACGTGGATCCGTGGTCGGCATTGCTGGAGCGGCTAAGACTCGCTGGCAACCGGCGGATGACCAACAAGGGGGATGGTGCTGACGACATTTCGGAGCTGTGCCGGCGGCTGGCCGGACTGCGTCTCGGGCCGGCGGAGACGACGTCGGCATACTAGGATAATGATGACTTGTAGTCCCTGTATGTATCTTGTGTGCCTTATCTGGCTCCGCCAGAGCGATTCCGTAGTTTGGTCCAGCCGCTGGTGCCGGTGGCGCGGGGTTTGAGGACGGCGTCGGCGTCGGCCAAGATGGTCGAGACGCTCTCGACGCCAAAGAGGCGGCGGTCGGGGGTGCCGGCACCAGGTCCGGCGACGCGGGTCTGGACGCCGTCCTCCATGTTGCCGTGGTCGTCGGCGGTCCAGGCGTCGTGCGAGAGCAGCTCCCAGTCGGGCAGGGCGCCTTCGCTGCTGAGGCGGGCGCGCAGGCGGTCGGCCAGGCGCTTGGAACTGGGGATTTTCAGGTTCTGCAGCACGTCGTCGTCGAGAAAGGTGTGGGAGGTGCCGTGGGAGATGCGGCCCATGGAGCTGACCTCGGCGGGCCGGGGGGTGCCGCCGGGCGAGGAGGTGGTGGCGGCGGAAAAGATGCGGCCGGCCGGATTGTTGAGCATCGGAGTGGCCACGAGCAGGCTGTAGAGGTTGCGGCCGAGCTGAAAGACATCGTCAAAGGAGGGGGCGGCGCGGTCGGAGATGGCGACGCCCTGGGTGCTGCAGAGCCAGGCGACGTTGTAGGCGAGCAGGGCGACGCCGTCGAGCACCATGTTGTAGGCGACGCGGTCGTCCCGGGCCAGGGCGGCGAGGGGCTTGTCGAGGAAGAGCGGACGGGCGCGCGGCACACGCTGAAAGGGCTCGTGGTCGTGGGCGGTGATGGCGCCGGCGGCGCCGTGCGAGGCGGGCTGGAAGCTGGCGGTGCCGGGAAAGGGCACGTCGCCGTGGGCGTAGGAGGAGGCGAGCGAGAAGATGGTCGGCCGGGGATAGTCGCGGTGGGGGAGCGTGATCTCGGCGGGCAGACGGACGGCGAGGTAATGGCAGGCGAGCATGAGAATGTGCGAGACGTGGCCGAGGCTGGTCGAGACCTCTTCGGGGGGGGTGCCTTTGGGGGGGGTGGGCGAAGAGGTTAGGTTAGGTTTAGGGTAGGGAGGGGAGGACAGAGAACGGCCAAAAAATTAAGAGAGGGGAGGGAGAAACACACTGCCTATCCGGTACGGATCCACAATCTCGCAGTCGCCAATGCGGTAGCGGACGGCGCCGTCGCGCTCGACGCGGCGGAGGCCGTAGAGCCGGGCGGCCTCGAGGCAGAGGAAGCTGCGCGTGGCGGCCATGGCGTCGTAGCTGCGGTTCCACTTGAACCGCGTCATGGCCATGGCCCGGTCGGCCTCGTCCAGCAGCCGGGCGCGGCGGCCGGCCGTGCCGTTCGAGGCCGCGGCGAGGCCGGCCCGACGTCGTGCGAGGTCTTCGCGGCGGCGGTCGCGCGCCTGGCGGCCGGCGGCCAGGTCGGCGCGGAGTCGGGCAGCCCGGGCGGCCAGGTCAGCCGTGCGGTCGAGGACGGCCTGGCGCTCGGGGTCGTTTTCGCGGGACGCCGTCTGGTCGATTTGCTCGATTTGCTCGATTTGCCGCTCCAACTCTTCGTTGCGCAGCACAGCCGCCACGTGGCCCACGCGCAGCTCGTACAGTCGGTTGCGTGCATCGACCGGGCACAGAAACGGCAGCCGCCGCGCGTGGTGGTGGCGGCCGCAAATGTCGCAATTCATCGTCGGGAGCGCAGACTGGAAATGGGAACAAGGCTCGAGGCGCACGGCCACAAAGAGGCGGCAACAAAGCAACTGCGACGGCTGTGGTGGCCCCCAGTGCGGCCAGTCCGTCGCAGCAGCGGCTGCATGTTCCAACCGAAAGAGGCCGGAGGGTGTGACGACGAGTGCGCGGTGGCTGGGTGGTTTCCGTCGGGAATGCGTGGTCAATCTCGAGTCGTAAAGGGTGGACGGTGATACGAAGGGAAAAAAATAGGGCAGAGAGCGAATACGGACGAGTTCCAACAAGAGGTTAACAGGATAGGCAGGCGGCCAGTCACGTCGCGGCTGTTCAGCTGCCCGGTGGCCAATCAGGCGAGTCGGCACAAATAGGGTGGGGGGGGGCGATAGTCGTAGGGAATGGACACGGAGAATGGAAGCAGGCAGCGACGCAGAGCAAGTCTTGCGTCTCTACTATTCGTATTAGTTTACAGAGTACTTCACTGTATTCTGTACTGCACAATACGAGGACGCAAACGCCCATATCGGCACTTCCCCGCGCTAACAGGCGGCCATCATCCTGGACACTAGCAATCTCCCCGCCCAAAACACGTGAATGCAAGGAAGCCCTGTAATTGCACAGTCGTAATCATGCCTTGGGCGCATGCCAGTGCTGCACGCGCTAAAATGCACGCCTGCCAAATGTCATCTGACAGCGCGACAAGGTTTCCACCTCCTCCATCGTACTCTAACCCAAGCCCCTCCGAGTCTTCCCGCCTGACCTCGACCCGGTGACGGGTCATGGCCCCTGGACCGCCTGCCTCGCCCACACCGAAGCCCTCGGAGCCACTTTGTGCCGAAAGCAGCATCGCCGACCCGACAGCATCGTCGTCCATGGTCGTGGTCGCGTCCGACGCCATGGGTCTCGACCGCGCCGCCGCCGCCGCCGCCCCGGATGGTCCTGGCCCTGACGCGCATGTCCCCGTCCGCACGCCCGAGGTCCGCACGCCCGAGCCCGAGCCCCAGACGGCCCCAGACGGACACCCGGATGGCCTGGCCCTCCCCGCACCCTCGCCCGGCGACGGCACCATGCCGGCCTTTGACTGGGACGACTTTGAGGCCCGCTACCAGCAGGCCCTGGCCCATGTCAACGGCGACGAAAAGGAGCTGCTCGAGGAGTTTGACCGTCTCGTCTCGGTACGGCCGCGCCTCTCCCCTGCCTTTTTTTTTTTTTTTTTTTGCTTTTGCAGTGCGGCCTCTCACTGACCCGTGGCAGTTCTTTAATGTGTGGGCATCGGCCGCGTCTGCGCACGACGACGAGCGCGCCATCAAGCGGTACGCAGTCCTTGTTCTCTTTTGCGTCTCCTTTCACACTGGACGCTCTCTCTTTTCTCGTCCGTCGTCTCGTCTTGTTGCTAACATCGCCACAGCTTGCAAACCAGAGAGCGCTACGTCCGCATCGCGGAACAAAGCCTCGGACAGAGAAAGCAGCACCGTGAGTCGTCTCCCCTCGCTGCCCCCATCACACCGCCTTGCTTGTCGCTCACCGCCATCACAGTGACCGAGGTCGTCCGTGCCTTTCAGAGCGCCTTGGCCTTGTTGAGCCAGACGTAGCCTTGCTACATGCCACGGCTTGCTTTGTCTCTTTATGAACCCTAGTGTGCCCCCGACGGTACGCTGTACTTGTAACGCTGTACTTGTACACTCTCAGTGGATGTATCTTATGATTTACGATCTCGCAATTGTCCTGGCGGCTGGGCCGTGCCTTTCATGTTGGTAGCACGTGACCACGTGGCACCTACTTTTATTTACAATTTCCATCAAATCTTCCTCTGCCCGACCGTTTCTTCCAAATTACATCAAATGGCAACGCATGCAGACATGCATGTGCCCCAGATCGCACAGGTCAGCACCCTTGCCCCCCCCATATAACGATTCGATCATCCCCTCTAACACCGCAAGAACAACAGGCAGAACTGTTTGCCTTTCACGAGGCACACTTCTCGCAGCATGCCATCGACCGCTTCAAGGCCGCCTTTCTAGACGAAACGCATCCTGGTGCCCACGCGTATCCTTATCCACTCGATGCGGACGACGCGCTCGACGCAGCGGCTTGGGCCATTCCAGACTCTGAAAGCCTTGGCCCAAGCAACGGCCAGCAAGGCATTGTCACCAGCCAGGCTCCTAACGAGAGCACACTGTGCACCGCCGAAAATCTGCTCGGTGAAGCTCTAAACGGCACGGGGCTAGATGAGGAGCACGTCGACCGGCCCGCAGAGGCGGTAAAAAAGACCGCATCCAAGAAGAAGAGGCGGCGCAAGAACCTCAACAATGCCAGGTGGCCTGTAAAGCCAGACTTGCGAAAGCGCACCTGGGACGTCGTTGACACCGGCCTGGGCAGCTTGGACTACGACGACATGGAGCAGAGCCAAACTTTGGATCCAGCACCGTCTCAGCGCCGGACGGTCACATACGAAGACTATTGATGTAAGTATTTCATTTCAACTCTTTTCCTTTCCTTTTTCTGTTTCCTCCTGCACATGATGAGAAAATCGTATCGTCATCCTTAGCCTGAAAGCCTGGGTTCGCGCAGCCGGCAACTTGTTGCTGGCGGAAACGTTCCCTTAAAGGTACATGTTGAGATAATAATCTTCTCTCTGATGCTGCACAGTCCTAATTCCTGTCCCGCGTACTTCTTCCCGTCCCTTTGCTGACTCGCCTCACGCGTTAGGTCTCACGCGTTAGGTCTTACGTCCGTTCCCCGCCCATGCATGATTTTTTTTTCATCACGGTTCCCTGTAGAGTTTTGTAATGCAGTAACGAATATACGATTGCATGCCGACGACTTTCTATAGAAGTGTTGCGAGTCCACCGCTTCGGTAGATGTGAATGTAGCCTCAGCCACACCGATCCAGCCACCGCGTGATTTGTCAATTCCTATAACGTATACATGCATATTTATCGCTATACTGAAGCCTCAGCCTTCCCAAAGCGTCGGTCGTACCGAAATAATCTGCGCCTTTGCCCCTCCTCTGCCTTCGTCACCTCCTCCCAACCTCGCCGGCGTCCGACAAGCGTCTCTTGCGCTCGCCGTGTTCGGTTGATTTCTCCGGCTTGGGACACGCCGACACTCATCCGCATCGCATTTCACGGGAACCGAGTCCAGCAGCGGACACGGCCTCTGGTCTCGTGCTGAGCAAATCGAAAGGTGCCGGTCACGATTCTCGGAAACCGACGACAGGAAACAGCAACATTCCAGCAACACCCGAAACCCCGTCAGGGAAAACGCAAAGATGGCGCGAGTGTACGCGGATGTCAACCAGAACATGCCGCGGTCCTACTGGGACTACGACAGTGTCAACATCAGTACGCAACGTCCTGGTTTCGATGGCTTCAATGGCCCCTTTGCGCGCATCATGCTGACAGTGCGCTCTCGCAGGTTGGGGCGTCCTGGAGAACTACGAGGTCGTTCGCAAGATCGGTATGTTGTCGCGATCCAAACGACCACGCGCTCAAACTAACCGCGACAGGCCGCGGAAAGTACTCTGAGGTGTTTGAGGGCATCAATGTGGTCAACTACCAAAAGTGTGTCATCAAGGTGTTGAAGCCCGTCAAGAAGAAGAAGATCAAGCGTGAGATCAAGATCCTGCAGAATCTGTCGGGCGGCCCCAACATTGTCGCCCTCCTGGACGTCGTCCGGGACTCCCAGGTATGCAGACCCTTTCGGTCCCAAAAGCGCGGTTCGATCGAGACTGACAGCCGGAACAGAGCAAGACCCCGTCGCTCGTCTTTGAGTGCATCAACAACACCGACTTCCGCTCGCTCTACCCGAAATTCACCGACATTGATGTGCGCTTCTACATTCTCGAGCTGCTCAAGGCGCTCGATTTTTGCCACAGCAAGGGCATCATGCACCGTGACGTCAAGCCTCACAATGTCATGATTGACCATGAGAACCGCAAGGTAGGTCCCTGCTCACCCCCGATCCAGACCTCTCCTGTTCTGACCCAGACCAGCTCCGCCTCATCGATTGGGGTCTGGCCGAGTTCTACCACCTCGGCACCGAGTACAACGTGCGCGTCGCGTCACGGTACTTCAAGGGCCCCGAGCTGCTCGTCGACTTCCAGGAGTATGACTACAGCCTCGACATGTGGAGTCTGGGCGCCATGTTCGCGTCCATGATCTTCCGCAAGGAGCCCTTCTTCCACGGCAACTCCAACTCGGACCAGCTCGTCAAGATTGCAAAGGTCCTCGGCACCGACGACCTGTTTGACTACCTGGACAAGTACGAGATTGAACTGGACGCCCAGTACGACGACATCCTGGGCCGCTTTCAGAAGAAGCCCTGGCACAGTTTTGTCAACGTCGAGAACCAGCGCTTTGTGAGCAACGAGGCCATTGACTTCCTCGACAAGCTGCTGCGCTACGACCACGCGGTATGTGCTGTTCTTGCGCCCGTTTTATGTCTCTTGCCCCCTTTCTAACCCTCTCCAGGAGCGCCTGACGGCCCAGGAAGCCATGGCACACCCCTACTTTGACCCGGTCCGCGACGAGGGCACCCGACAGCGGTTGCTGCTGAACCCGCCGACGAATGCGACCCCAGCGTGAGACAAAAAGTCAGCATCGGATCCCACGGATCCTTTACGTGAGGCGCAGGATCTGACAGGACGGTTAAAAATGGGTGCCAACTAATCCATAGCCCCTGCAGCTGGAGGCTATTTTGTCGCAGGTGTCTCTCCATCGGTTGTTTCAGATGCAGTTCTCCTCTTTTTCCTACTTTATATCATTTTTCAAGTTTTAAATCTGGGTATCGCGTCCATGAATGAATCTACGCAGTTGCATGGGAATACATGTCTTGTAGACTCGATATTCAATCATGGTAATAATGTACATCTACAAGCACCGAAAACAAAAGTCTCGGTCACACTTGAAGTCATCCTCACCACACCGTCGGACGGAGCCGCCTGGTGACTGGATGGGCGACCCCATGGGTATATCCCCCCGTTTGTTGAGCAATGGCGAGGAAAACGCCATTGCCATGGGCCGACTAGCCACCGTGTCCGGACCTCTGCGGGGTCGTTTCGCCGTGTAGGCTCTCCTTGCGGAAACGCGGCTCGCCTGTAGAGGCGCCGTCCTGGTCGGCGTGTGCGTGTATAGAGCACGAAACATGCCGCCCGGTGTCAAGTCGTCGGGCCCCAGGGACAATTCATCGTCGTCGGCCGAGTCATCCGACACCATGGAGATGATGCTGCTCGGGTGGCCGCCTGATTTGGCATGCTGTGCTGGCGTTCTCTTCCGCCGAGGCGTGCTCGGAAAAGGAGTCGCCTTTTTCCCTCGCCTTCTAGTTGTTGCAGCCAAGGGTGCCTCGGTGTCGGTCCTGTCTAGCAGTGAGCCAGCATCCGCGTTGCCGGGCTCTCCGCCGTTGGCAGGGACTTTGTTGACGATAGAACATTCAGTATCGACAGGCTGATCGGTATCGATGGTCTTATCGGCGCAAACGGTCCTTTCGACAATGGCTGGCTCCTCCACCTCGGGTGATTTCTCGACGTTGACTGGCTCCTCGACGTTGGCTGGCTCCCCCGCGTTGGCTGGCTCCTCCACGTCGACCAGTTCCTCCACGTCAATCGGTTCCTCCACGTTGGTCGGTTCTTCAACGTTGGTCGGTTCTTCAACGTTGACCGGTTCCTCCACGTCGGGCTGTTCCTCGACGTTGACTGGTTCCCCCACGTTCGGAGGCTCCTTTGCGATGACTGGCTCCTCCACATTTGGCGGCTCCTCCACGTTCATCGCTTCCTCCACATCGGCCGGTTCCTCCAAATCGACCGACTCATCCATAGAGACCGACCCGTCCATGTCAACTGACTCGTCCATAGAGACCGACCCGTCCATGTCGACTGACTCGTCCATAGCGACTGACTCGTCCACACCAGCCGACTCCTCCACATTAACCGGCTCCTCCGCGTCGACCGGCTCCTCCGCGTCGACCGGCTCGTCCACATTAGCCGGCTCTTCCACATTGGTATGCTCTTCCGCGTTGGCCACTTCTTCCGCGTCGACTTCCGCGTCGACCAAATTCTCCACGTCAACGGCGGTCACTTCCGTGTTACCGACATATTCTTCCACGTCGACGAACTCTTCCACGTGGACAAATGCCTCTAGGTCGATAAGCTCTTCCATGGAGAACTCGGTCTCTCCCAGGCTGACGGGCTCGCCGGTTTCTTCCACATTGGCCTGTGTCTCTCCCACATTGCCGTCCGACTCGTCAGCAGCACTAGGCTGTTCAACGGCATCGGGCTCTTCTATGTTCGCAGAGTCCGCCAGCCGTTCAGGTTCCCCTGGTGCAGCCAGCTCGCTTTCTGAGAGAGGCAATACAACTGGATCGGGCCCATGCACCTCCTCCGGTGCAGCTGTTGCCGAGTCCTCGAGACCACTCGCCTCTAGCACCAGCTTGTCCCTTTGCGGAATCTTTCGTGATTTCAGACCCTCGTTCTCGTCGTCAGAGAAAGCATAAGATGGGTCCACAGTATTTCTTGCAAAAGGTTTGGTAGTCCCTTCAGTAGTCCTTTTGGTGACTACTTCGCCGCTGGTGTTGGCATCTGGCGGGCTCGGTATAGCGTCTGGCGGGTCGGCACTGGCCAGGCCTGCTTCCGCAGAACCAGAATTTTCAGCCGAGTTAGGGGATCCTTCGGAGCCTGAGATCTCAGCAGGCAAAAACGACGGTGCCTCATGAAATGGGTGTCTCCTCTCGACGAGCTCTATCACCAGAGCGGGCCTCGTTATAGGGGCACTCTCCTTTGGGCTTTCTTCTTCCGCCTTTGGGAAATATTTCCGAGGTCTCCCTCTCCGGCGTAGCCCTGGATTTGCAGCTGCCACTTTCTTGTCTCCTAGCTTCGCTTCGGGCGAAGATTTGGCCAAGGCAGGTCTCCCCTTTTTCAAGCCGCCGCTGCTGTCCCTTGGATGGGGTGGCCGCAAAGCTGCCGGTTGCGTTAGACTTGTGGTGAGAATTTCATCACTATCCGTGTCGGTCTCCATGCCAAACGGGAGAGCTGCCCGGAGTGCCTTGTGTGCGACAAGCCGGCCTTGGAATCCTTGCAACGGCCGGTACTGAGGAGTTGCCAGTCCCCGATTCCTTGATGGAGAAAACGCGCCCACCGGAAGCTCAGGGACCGCCCATGCTGGGTCTATCGGGACACCAGGAAACCCGGGAGGGATCAAAGCCCCAGCCCTGCTAAAAGGGCTTGCAAAGGAAGACGACAGGCCCTTGAAGCCGGACTTTGGAGTCAGTCGCTTTTGCCCCGGCGACGCCCAAGACACAGGCGGGCGAGGCCTATCGGCCTGCTCCTCATCGCTCTCTTCCGTGTCCTTAGCAGACGGTGAGCCGGTGGTTGCCGCGTGTATGTCGGGAAGCGAAGCAATATGGCCGTTGTCCACTTCAATCTCATCGGTGTAAAAGTTGATCTCGTCGCCCGTGTCGCTAAAGTCCTTGCCGTACTTTTCAAACAGGTCCTCGAACGCAGACTTGAGCTTGTTGTCGGCGGCGGCGCGCGACAGCTCGAATCGATAATTTGGGTCTTGCTTCACGGCGAATTCGTCGGGGTCCATGGAGATCTCGTCCTCGTATTCATCGTCGAGCGCCAAGGGATCAAAGGGATCAGCCGGCGCATACGCGGTCCGGGTGCGCTTCTTGGGCGGCTCCATCGTGCTGACTCCATCGGCTGCCGGTGGTTGTGGCACAGAAAACGAAGCAATCGCGAACCGAGCGAAGCCGGATGTGGGGCTCGCGCCGTCTTTGCGACACGTGACCACGTGACACGTCATGTGGCGCAAGTGGGGGGGAGTTGACGAGTAGGCAACCAACGACACAGCTTCCAGTCGATCTGACTGCAACCAGACGCTCACAACGACGAACCATGCAACGACGTTCCAGCCATGTATTGCCAAAAGTGCCGATCACCCCTAAAGCTTGACGGCTCCCTGGATAATTTGAACCCTTCCGCTTATGATTTGCTCATCGGTATGTGTTCGCATGGCATTTTGAACATCTCAGTGCAAGATCGCTGACATGTGTGATGGGACCAGCTACAGCGTCACAGTCTCCCGGCCGACGGCGGACCGCGGCGCGACCAGCCAACTCCCCGGATGCCGACCGACGAGCGCTCTACGACCAAGTCGCCAAGAATGCGAGCCCGGCAACGTTCAGGCGCCACAGCGGCGGCGGCTCTCGCGGCGATGCGACGGCGCGAGACAACTCGGCCATGTCGTTCGTCCTGCTGTCGGACTCGACCGTGGCGCCGTCGGGGCCGGGTGTTGGGGGGCCTGAACTGCCGGGATCGGCTGGCGTCCCGTCCGGGGCAGAGCGGCGGTTTGGTTCTGGTTCTGGTTTGGGCGAGGGCACAGGCACAGGCACGGACGAAGAAAGCTCGGTGACGCTGCAGGGTATGGAGCGGATCACGAGGCTGTTTGAGATCTTGTCGGCGCGGTCGGATATCGATCATCCGGTGTGCGTCGAGTGCACAGAGCTGCTGGTGGAGGGCCTGCAGCAGCGGCTGGACGCGGCGACTCGCGAGCGGGACGCATACGTTGGCTTTCTGAAGCAAGCACAAGCCGATGCACCGACCGAGGAGGAGCGCAAGGCGCAGGCGGCGGCGCTCGAGACGGCGCGACAGCAAGAGGCCGAGGCGATGGCGGACTTGCTGCGCCTAGAGGCGGAAAAGGCGGCGCTGGACGAGGAGGTGCGGCAGCTCGAGGCCGAGTCCAAGGAGCTGGACCGGGACGAAGAGCAGTTCTGGCGGGAGCGCAACGCCTTTTCAGCCAAGCTGGCCGACTTTCAAAACGAGCGCGACAGCATTAACGCCAAGTACGACCACGACGCGCGGCTGCTCGAGAGTCTGCAGCGGTCCAACGTGTACAACGACACGTTTTGCATCAGCCACGACGGCACGTTTGCGACGATCAACGGCCTGCGGCTCGGCCGGCTGTCGGCGCGGCCGGTCGACTGGCCCGAGATCAACGCGGCCTGGGGTCATGCGCTGCTCCTGCTCGTCACCGTGGCCGCGAAGCTGGGCTACCGCTTCGAGGGCTACGAGCCGGTGCCCATGGGCTCGACGTCGCGCATCATCCGCTGGGACGTGCCCATGTCCCCTTCGTCTAGCCAGCTGGGTGGTGGCGGCAGTGGTGGTGGTGGGGGGGCGGCCACCTTGCCGCCGCCCAAGCGCCACGAGCTCGAGCTCTTCTCGTCGGGCGACATGCCGCTCGGGCTCACGTTTATGCACCGCCGCTTTGACAACGCCATGGTGGCCTTTCTGGAGCTGGTGCGCCAGCTGGGCGCCTTTGTGCACCAGCAGACGGCCGCCGAGGGCATCCACACGCTCAGCCTGCCGTACCGCATCGAGGGCGACAAGATTGACGACGTCAGCATCAAGCTCGGCATCGCCCAGGACGACGGCTGGACCAAGGCGTGCAAACTGACTCTGACGTGCTGCAAGTTCCTCCTGGCCCACGCTAGTAATGTGAATTCGGCAACGGCTCGGAACGGATGAGTAAGCGCAGAATCGGCAACGAGACAACGGCGGGAGAGGCGTTTGTGGCTGCATATTGGGGGAACCACCGGAGACGGTCCTGTGCGTTTATTAGATTCGAGTACAATAATACCACATGTATGATTATGGGTCCAGGGACAAATCGTGTATTCATCCTCCCAGCATGGGCCCGCCGCCCTCCTGTGGCCGTGCTCATGTCTATCCTTGCACGGCTCTATGCTATGAACCTGTGGCCGGCCGGATCTCGTGGCCGTACCTGTGCCTTTTTTTTTTCAGTTCCTATCAAACGCCAGACGCCATTTCATTCGTTTCGGCCAGATTGAAGCTGTCTACAGAAGCAGAAAAGAGCAACACCGCCTGCCAAAGACCGACAAATCAAAGCCGCAACCCGACATGTGCAGTCCAATTAGGCGTACAGCTTCTTCTCGTACGACTCCATGTTGACGTTGCCCTCCAGCTGCGCGCTGGCCGTGCGGATCTCAAAGCGCACAGAGCCGTCGGACACGCCCTCGTGCAGCTTCTGCAGGCTCTGGATGCCCGAGTCCTGCAGCGAGTGCTTCAGGCCGGCCGAGAGGTACGGCAGGAACTTGTTGATCGAACTGTGTCCGGCGTTAGCAAATCCGGTCTCTCCATCACAGCAATGAAACAAGCAGAGACTCACCCTCTGTGGGCCACCGCGCCCGACACGCCCTGCGCCACCAGCACGCTGTCGCCCTCGGAAAAGTAGCGAGCCGTGCCAGCATTGCTCTTCTGGCTGTCCTTGCCGCCGCCGCCGGCCTTCTTGTCCTGCATGGCGTCGATGCTGCCCATGCCGCGGTACGCCTTGACCAGCTTGCCCTCGCGCGACACAAACGACGTGCCGGGCGACTCGGTCGTGCCCGCCAAAAGGCCACCCATCATGACCGTCGACGCACCCAGCGACAGGCCCTTGACAATGTGGCCCACGTTCTGGATGCCGCCGTCGGCGATGCACGGCACGCCGAAGCGGGCGGCAAACGAGCTCACGTTGTACACAGCCGTCGCCTGCGGGCGGCCCACAGCCATGACCTCCTGCGTGATGCAGGCGCTGCCGCTGCCCATGCCGATACGGAGACCGTCCACGCCGGCCGCAATGAGACCGGCGGCCTGCTCGCGGGTCACGACGTTTCCGCCAATGACCTCGAGGCCCGGGAGCTCCTTCTTGACCCACTTGATCATCTCGATCTGGTACATGCTGTTGCCCTGGCTGCTGTCCAGGATGACAATGTCCAGGCCGGCGTCGACGAGCTTCTTCAGCCGCAGCTTGTCCTCGGGCCGCGTGCCAATGGCAGCGGCACAGAGGAGCTGCTTCGAGTCCGGCAGCTTCGAGGCCAGCGGGAAGTGGAGGTTCTTGGTCAGATCCGACCGCGAGATCATCGACACCAGGTTGCCCTCCTTGTCCACGATGGGCAGCTTGCCCTTCTTTGACTGCGACAGGATCCTGTTGGCGTCGGCCAGCGTCACGCCCGACTGGGCCGTGATCAGATCCGTCACCATGACGTCGGACACCAGCTTGCTGCTGTCGTCCTCGAACTGGATATCACGGTTCGTGACAATGCCCAGCAGCTTCGAGCCGATGCGGCCAGTCTCTGCAACGCTGTTAGCCGTCTTGATCATGTAGCTCAAGGTCCAAACAGTGTGTTTCGAGTTGGTTCATAAATCTTTTTCTCCCCAGGACGGTTAAGTCTTTACGGTGGAACGAAAGTTAAAAATAAAAGAGAAGTAATCATAACCATCGAAAGAGTAGCATGTTGCCACGGTACTACCGCGTTGCATGCAGACAACACGCGCAGAAAGAAGCACTTACCAGTCACGGGGAAACCACCAAACCCCCACTTCTCCTTCAGGGCCTTGGCCTCCTCAACGGTCGTGGTCCGGCTGATGACAACGGGATCGCCAATGAAGCCGTTCTCGTAGCGCTTGACCTTGCGGACCATGTCGGCCTGGGCCTCGGGCGAGCAGTTGTGGTGGATGACACCCAGACCGCCCTGCAGCGCCATGTGGATGGCCATCTCGTGCTCCGTGACCGTGTCCATGGGCGAGGACACAAACGGCGTCTTGAGCGATATCCGCTTCGTCACGGGCGAGTCGAGCGTGACCTCCGAGGCCGGGAAGCCAATGTAGCCCGGCAGCAGCAAGAAGTCATTGTACGTCAGGCCGCCGTGGACCTTGGCGTCCATCAGGTCGTTGATGCTGAGGCCATCGCACGAAGCGTACTCCTTCAGCACGTCCACGGCCTTGGAGCAGTCCAGGAACTGGGACGTTCCGTTGACGGCACCGTTGGTGGAAGGCATAGTGAAGATGAGTCAAATCCTGTAAAGCAAAGTCAGCGTGCTGCTCCCCCGCCTTGGTCGTTTCTCCTTCTCGACTTGGGTTTCATCCTGGCGTACCTTTTTAAAGTGATTCGAAAGGGCCGGTGGCAAAGCTTTGAGTTCGAAGACTTCCAGCGAATTTGGACTTTCGACCAGTGGCAGTTTCACGTACCGTTCGTTGTTGTCTTCTCCCCATTAAAAGAAAGAAGGAAAAGAGAAGAGAGCGTCTCCCCTCCCACTGGCAAATTTTTTTTTTATCGTCGCCCACTTTAGCGTGGAGAGCGGTCGACTAAGCCGTAAGCAGCAGATGAAACTAGCGCGGCCGGTGTAAGATCTCGAAGCCCACGTTCGCGTGCGCTGTCGGTGTGCGGCCAGTTTCGATTCGGAAAAACTTTTTCGCTTTACGAGTACAATGGGTAGATGCTCGTACAATCCCCATGCAAGTTGTTTCCGGAGAGGCGATGACCAGTCGGGATTTCCCAGATTCAGACTGACATACATCGTAGTATTAGCAGGCATTCACTCTTACGAGCTGCTCGGGACAGCAGATCACTATTAAACTACCCTCTCATTTGTACGAGCATCTTGTAAATACGCTCACGTGATTCTGTCCACCGCTTTTTCTCGCCAACACGCGTGCGGGTTCTCGTACGCCGAGCGTCGCCACTTGCCACAACCAGCCAATGTGACGTCGACGGCGTGGTACGCTAATTTTTGGCGTGCAGGGGTGCCAAATTGCGATTGTAAACAAACAAACGTCCGATCGCTACGGTGACAAGCCGCCATATCGAGAAACAGCGCCCCTCATTCCTTCCTTCCGAAAAAGGCACGAAATTATTGCATCCGAGTTTTCGAGATCATACATCGTCAGATACCTCATCGTCACTATTGGCATGCAAATCTCACTTTCCGCCATCTCTCTCACCCATTCCACCTGTTGATTTCTTTTCTGGCTGAAGCCAACCCACTCACGATCGCGCCTGCGCTCTAAAGAGTTGGCGGACACAGCCGGCGCAGGCTTGTGCTTTTGATCCCGCAAAGCTTTGTCCACCATCTGCGAATGGCCACAGATCTCGCCGTCTTCTATTTACACATGGAGGCCGATTTGAAGCGACATCAATAGGTATGTCGTCTTGCATCCCCATTTCGACTGGCGGTGACGCTGACCGCCGCCCTTGCTGCGACTGCTCCCAGTCACAACCCAAAATGTACGGGCAACATCCATTGAGGCAGTCTCAAACTCTGGACTACCCAGTCGTGCGGCAGCCTTCGACGGCCTCCTCCTCGGCTTCTTCGGGCTACTCATCAACATCCAACCACAGTTCGGTTGCGAGCAGCATGACTTCTCACGCCAGCGCATACTCGTCGCTTGGCCATAAGCGTGGTCAGAGTGAAGCGAGCAAGCTCACATCCTCCTTCTCCGGCCTCGGCATCACAGCATCCCCGCCCAAGTCGCCGCCAAAGACCGACCCCAACAACATCTACAACAGCGCGCGACGGTCTTTGCGCCCACTCCCCCAACCGCCAGCAACGAGCTCACCACCAACGTCGCCCACAAAGACGCCCACAAAGACTCCCACAAAGAGCCTCGTCCGCCATGACCGCGGTCAAAGTGTCGACACCGGCCGAGCAGCCGTGTCGTACGAGAATGACCGGTTTGCCGTGACCACATCGCCGCAGTCTCGTCTGTCGCCTGTTCGGCTCGGCAACATGTTTCTGTCTCGTTCCGACACCATCAACCAAGGCGGCAGCGTCGCTGTTGCCCATGCCAACGCACCGCCCGCCCTTCTGCACGCTCACACGGCACCAATACAAGCACCCGACTTCAAGACGCTGGAGAAGTCTTCCACAAATCAGCTGCGCACACTCTCCAGGCTCGCCCAGTCCGGATCCGCAGACGAGTTTGCCTTGACCTCTCCGACGCAAGAGGTGGTTGGCCTGCGCGGTCGCCGACGTCTGCAGAAGGCCGACGATGGATCTCGTGCCCGGCCAGGTCTACGAAACGGCGGCGGCTATGGCTGGGAAGGCCGGAACTGGATGGACAAGCAGCGGCAGTTCCTCCAGGCCTACGAATATCTATGTCACATTGGTGAGGCCAAGGAATGGATCGAGGATATCATCCAGCGCGCCATTCCTCCCATTGTCGAACTCGAGGAAGCGCTGCGGGATGGCGTTACCCTCGCCGAGGTGGTGGAATCGCTAAACAGCGAGCGACGCTTCCGGATCTTCCGACATGCAAAGCTCCAATACCGCCATTCCGACAACATTGCCATTTTCTTTCGCTACCTCGACGAGGTCGAGCTCCCGGACCTGTTTCGCTTTGAGCTGATCGACCTGTACGAGAAGAAGAACATTCCCAAAGTCATCTACTGCATCCACGCCTTGAGTTGGCTGCTGTTCCGCAAGGGGATCGTCGACTTCCGCATCGGAAACCTGGTTGGCCAGCTTGAATTCGAGCACCATGAGCTGGAGGCCATGCAAAAGGGTCTTGATAAGTTGGGGGCCAACATGCCCAGCTTTGGCAATATTGGTGCCGACTTTGCCGAGGAACCGCCAGAACCCGTCGAAACGGAGGAGGAAAGAATCGACCGTGAGCTTGCCGAGAACATATCCGCCATTCTCGACCTGCAAGCCCAGGCCCGCGGCGCGCTGCTCCGGATACGGCTCGGCAAGATGATGCAGCACCTGTGGGACTCGGAAGACTGGCTGGTCGATCTTCAGTCCCGTATTCGCGGCGATTTCTCAAGACAGGTCGTCGACTACCGCCTGCAGATGCGCAATTTCGCCGTCAACCTGCAGAGCGCCGCTCGGGGATTCCTCGTCCGCCAACGGCAACACCAGAAGGACCGCTACTTGGAACACATTGGGGGTGATATTCTCGAGCTGCAGAGCCTGATACGAGCAAACAAAGTGCGCCGCCAGGCTCAGGACACCCGGTCTCAGCTGCAGCAGGCGTCAGGGCCGGTGCGCTCCATCCAGTCCGTCTTCCGGGGTTATCTTGCACGGAAGGGAGTGCATGCGCAGCAGCAAGATGCAAAGCACGCTGCCGCCCCAACGGCTGCTCTGCAGGCGTCTATCCGCGGCATGCTGCTGAGGAGGCACCTTGCGGAAGAGCAGAGGGCACTTCAGGCCGAGAGCGGCCCCGTTTCGGGCTTCCAGGCAGCCGCTCGGGCCATGCTGGTCAGACAACAGGTCGACGAGCAAAGGACCGCTCTCGCCGGATTTGCGCCGCAGTGGGAGAAGCTCCAGGCGCTTGCTAGAGCCAAGTTTGCCCGTGACGATGTCAGCTCACTCAAAGCGGAGCTCCGTCAGCACACTGCAGAGACGTCGGCCCTCCAGGCCCATATCCGTGCCGCTGCCGTCCGACGCGAGATCTCCAAGACGCTCGATGCGTTGCAGGCCTCTGAGGCCGAGATTGTTGATCTGCAATCCCGGATCCGCGGAATCCTGCAACGCGGCCAGGTGGCTGCGAAGCTCGAGGCCCTTGACGGTGAGACTCTTCAGATCGTCGACCTGCAGTCACACGCCAGAGCCTTCTTGTTCCGGAAGCAACACGCCGCCTTCCTCCACCAGCTCTACGAGAACGAGCCCGAGATCGTCGAGCTTCAGGCACTGGCACGCGCCATGACGCTGCGCGGCGAGATCGGTGAGCTGCTGGCGGAGCTCGACGAGCACGAAGAATCCGTCGTGGAGCTGCAGTCGGCAGCCCGGGCATTCTTGGTTAGGATCCAGTTCGCCGAGAAAAAGCGCTTCTTCAACGATAACATGCAAAAGGTCGTCAAGATCCAGAGCTTTGTGCGGGCCAAGCTGCAGGGCGAAGCCTACAAGAGCCTGACGACGGGCAAGAGCCCGCCGGTCGGTGCGGTCAAGAACTTTGTGCACCTTCTCAACGACAGCGATTTTGACTTCAACGAGGAGGTGGAGTTTGAGCGCATGCGCAAAATGGTCGTGCAGCAGGTCCGGCAGAACGAGATGCTGGAACAGTACATTGACCAGCTCGACATCAAGATCGCCCTCCTCGTCAAGAACAAGATCACGCTCGACGAGGTTATCCGCCACCAGAGCAACTTTGGCGGCCACGCCGGCACGTTCCTGGCAAACAGCTCCATGGCGTCGGCCAACCAGTTTGATCTCAAGGCGCTCAACAAGAGCTCTCGCAAGAAGCTCGAGTCGTACCAGCAGCTGTTCTTCAACCTGCAGACGCAGCCGCAGTACCTGGCCCGGCTCTTCCGCAGCATTCGGCTGCAGGGCATGCCCGAAAAGGAGTGCAAGAGAGTCGAACTTCTGACCATGAGCATGTTCGGATATGCCCAGAAGCGGAGAGAGGAGTACTATCTGCTCAAGCTGATTTCCCGTGCCCTCAGCCAGGAAGTGAACGGTGCTGGCTCCATCCAGGACTACCTCCGTGGGAACTTTTTCTGGCAAAGGCTGCTGTCCAACTATACTCGGTCGCCACGCGATCGCCGGTATCTGCGCGATCTGCTGGCGCCCATTATCCGCGACAACATCATCGAAGACCCGGCACTGGACCTGGAGAGCGACCCGATGCAAATCTACCGCTCGGCTATCAACAACGAGGAGCTCCGGACAGGCCAGCCCAGCGGCCGGCCACGTGATGTGCCGCGCGAGGTGGCCATCAAGGACCCCGAGACACGAGACCTGTTTATTGACCATCTCCGCGATCTGCGGGAGATCTGCGACCAGTTCCTGACGGCTCTCGAGGACCTGCTGCCGCGTCTTCCGTACGGGATCCGGTTCATCAGCCAGCAGATGCTTCAGGCGCTGTGCGAGCACTTCAAGCGGGAGCCACCACAGTATATGCTCCAGATTGTGGGCAGCTGGGTGTGGCGGTTCTACTTCCAGCCGGCGGTGATGGCGCCGGAGAATGTGGGCGTGGTCGACAAGCAGCTGAGCCCGCTGCAGAAGCGCAACCTGGCCGAGGTGGCCAAGGTGCTCAGCCAGATTGTGTCTGGACGGCCCTTTGGGGGCGATAACATTCACCTGCAGCCGCTGAATGGCTTCGTCGCCGAGTCGGTCGAGCGGCTTGCCCGCATCAACCAGGCGCTCATTTCGGTGCCGGACGCAGAACACACGTTTGACATTGACGAGTTCAACGACCTGTATGCCAAGAACCGGCCGACTCTCTACATCAAGATGGCGGACATCTTTGCCATTCACCATCTAGTCACGACGGAGCTGCATGCCATGTGCCCGAGCGCAGACGACATGCTGCGCGAGATCATGCACGAACTTGGTAGTGCCAAGAACAATGAGAGTGAGATGACCGCGGCCGGCTCGTCCGATATCCAAATGTTCCTCACGCCGAAGCTGCACGATGTCGACGACCCCGAGGCCCAGGTGAAGGCGCTGTTTATGGAGACGAAGCGCTGCATTCTGTATATCATCCGGGTGCAGACGGGCGCCAACCTCCTCGAGATCCTGGTGAAGCCCATCCTGCCGGCGGACGAGATCAAGTGGACGGCGCTGCTGCGCGAGGACTTCTCCGTGGGCTCCACGCGGGGCGCCTACTCGGACGCGAACATGGTCGATGTGGCGCGGATGACCTACTACGATCTGAAGCGCACGGCCCTGGAGAACGTGCTGCGCCTGGAGCAGTTGGGACGCATTTCCAAGCTCAACCAGTACCAGGACGTGCTGAATGCCATTGCGCTCGACATTCGGACAAAGAGCCGTCGGCGTGTGCAACGGCAGCGGGAGCTCGAGGGCGTGCGGCTGACGCTCAGCAACTTGCACGAGAAGGCCACGTATCTCGAGCAGCAGCGCAAGAGCTACGACGACTACATTGAGCAGGCCATGGCGACGCTTCAGAGCAAGAAGGGGTGAGTGATTGTTTGTTTAGAGGTCGTTGTCAGCAGAATCTAACCAGCGCAGGAAAAAACGGTTCCTCTTGCCGTTCACGAAGCAGTACAACCACCAGCGTGAGCTCGAACGCAGCGGCCGAGTGCCCAAGTTTGGCTCGTACAAGTACAGCACGCGGTCGCTCGTCGACAAGGGTGTTGTCGTGACCTGGGTGGGGGTTACGGACCGCGACTTTGACCGCATCAACCTGACCATTTCGTGTGACGAGGTCGGCGTCTTTTCCATTGAGGCTTCGCGGGGACACGTCCAGATTCCGGGCGCCAGTGCGCTGGTGTCGATTGAGGACCTGTTGCAGGCGCAATTCGAGGCGCACCAGTTTATGAACCTCTTTGAGAACAACCTGCGGCTCAACGTCAACCTGCTGCTGCATCTGCTCTACAAGAAGTTTTACCGAACACAATAGAAGGCGCTGCGCGACAGGGCAACGAGACACGATCACACCATGGTAGACTCGGGTAAAATTGGAGATGGGGGCAGGACGGAGGCACGGAGCATAAGGGGGGTCTTGTGTTGATTTCTTTTGTGTTTTTGTGTTTTTTGTGGGGGGAAGGAGCCAAAGTGCTGAGCATCATTCGTTTTATCTTGGCCGACTAGAGGCATTTTGCTCCAAAGGACAACTGCTCTTTTGTGTTACCTGTCTTTCTGTTATCTGTGGGCGGCTCGGATCCATTTTGCTGGGAAGAATGGTCACTGCTATGCAAAATATCCTTGCGGACGAGAAATACACACGCTTCATTACAGAATATGGTGGAATACTACCTTTAATTCATACATTCACAGCAAAAGCAACAAAAAGACTCATGAATAGTTTATTAATTACGGCGTACAGTATCATACGCTCTTCGTTTTTGTTTAGGCAAAAGGGTATTCTATATGTCCAAAAAGCAAGCAAAACGTACGCATTTTACTCAAGTCCGTCCTAATTTTAGCCAATCCACCCGACAAAAAGGTCTACTGGTCTAGGTCTACTTGCGACTGTCCACCGGGGACAACGGCACATCCGCGTCCCGTGCTGCATCTTCGGCAGTCCGTCTCGTCAGGTTATTACTGAGGCTCCGGAAACGGCCAGTACGCGGCGACGTTGTGGCGGAAATGTCAACCGCCGCAAGGAGAGCGCCGTCGGCCGTATACTGCTCCGGCTCTTCGGGCTCTGGGATGTCTGTCCTCTGCAGGAAGGTAGTCCGCAGCGGCGACAGTTTTGGCGATGTTTTCGTGGTTGCAGGCGACTTGGCCTGCGTCTCCCATTGGACGCCGTTCGAGTGCGTAAAGGGATACGTCTGGATGGCGCTCGGAGATTCGGAGCCAGTGACAAAGTTGGCAAAGCCGACATTTTCCCGGTCGTCGTCTCCGGCGGCGGGAAGAAGCTCCTCTTCATAGTCACCAAAGTCCTCGTCGTCCACATCTCCGGTGTCGTCCTCAAGTCCCTCTGGCGCGGTATTTGCGGCGTTGTCGACAGGGTTGTCAACCTCTATCCCTTCCGTCATGAAGAAGGTCGGGATGGCCCCAATGGCAGCAATAAAGGCCAGAAGCCACCAGCCGGTGATTATGTAGCCGTGCTGCACACCCCATGTGAAGGCAACGCCGGTCATGGCGGGGCCGGCTGCTCTGCCAATGCCGCTGACGGTGGTAGCAATGCCATTCAGAGTGCCAAGCACAGACAAGGAAGGAGCCGAGTTTGTCAAGATGATGGTGATGCAGGGAAAGGTGACGATGCCGAGACAACCCTTGACAGTAAAGGTGGCCAAGAAGGCGGCGAAACGCAGGCGCTTGTATGGGATCAAAACGGTGAATGGCGTGACCAAATAGACAAACGGCAGAAGCAAGCCTTGCCACGTTAGCAAGCGGGACCATGCAAGAAAAGGCAAGGTGGGACAGAAAAGGTGGACATACAGGCGAAACGGCAGCACGGAAGCACGCCGAAACGGGAGCACAGAGGCGGGAAGATGACAAACTGGGCAAAAGCCGACACGATGGCGGTGATGATGAACATGGTGCCAATGTGGCCGGAGCTCATGTCGAAGCCGCCGGAGAATTTAAAGGGGAGTTTGGTGTTGTTCTCGTCGGGTATTTGGTGCGGGTAGTTGAGGAAGACGGGAATGACCTGGTCGTAGGCGACGGAATGCAGAGCCAGCATGGTGTAGCTGAGCAAGACCATGCCGGTCTGGTAGGTGAGAATGCTGCCCTTCGCAGCAGGACGGACCGGGGCAGCCGAAGTCGATACCGGACTCTTGGCCGGAGCCGACTGAGCCGGCAGAGTCGAGCCGGCCGGGGCGTCGTCGACATCTTCGGCGTCCGGGTTCGACAGGAGCGGTGCGCCGGCGTCGTCGGTTTCGTCGACGTCATCGTAAAGCTGGGCCTGTCGTGCTCGGGCGAGACGGCGGCGTTCCTGCAAGTCTGCCTTGGGGTGGCGGCCCCGGCGGAAGAGGCGGATGAGCTTCTGGCCCAGCTGCAAGCCCCAGTCGGGGCGGTGGCGCTTCGATTCGAGTGTTTCCTGGAGAAACAAGATGGCAGTGACAAGCGAGCACAGAAAGAAGATGCCCGCAATGAGGTTCGGCAGCAAAAAGGGAAAGAGGGTGAGCAGCTTGCTGTTGCCAAAGAGGCCCGGATACTGCTCGGCGGGGCGCGCAAAGAAGCCTCCAAAGGCCGGGCCAAAGACGGCACCGACACTCCAAACCATGGGCATGATGGAAAAGGCAACGGGCTGCAGGGACTTTTCGGGGACCAGCTCGGCGACGACGGTGCGGATGATGCCGACTGCGGCGGTCAGCAAGGGGGAGGGAGGGGGTGGGGGGCAGACGGCTAGACAGTCAAGGGGACATACCGTTTCCGTTGCCACAGCCCTGGATGGCTCTGACGGTAATGGCAGCGGCCAGGGTGCGGGAGGTGCCCCAGGCGAGGAAGCAGATCATGGTGCAGGTCATGCCGAGAATGAGGGTGGGCTTGCGGCCGATGGTGTCGGAGGTGCGGCCCCAAAGCACGGCGGTCATACTCTGGGCGACGGAGAAGACGGCGCTGGTGATGCCGGCCCACTTTGCAATATCATCGCGCCGGACGCCGAAGCTGGCGATCATCTCGGGGAGGTAGGGGAAGACGGAGGTGAGGGCCAGCGGCTCGGCAACGCGGACAATGGCTGTAGCAAGCAGTTAGTGGTTGGATCGAGGGAGGTGAGGCGAGGCAAGGCAAGGCTCGGAGACGGCGGGAAGGACGGGAAGGACAGGATTCAGTCTCCATGGGCTGGACGTACCCAAGATGCACAGCTGCCGCACCGGCAGAGTCGGCTTGGTCTTTTCCTTGAGAGACATGGCGAGAAGGACGACGCACGATGCGGGAACTCGGGGGACTGCCAAGGCTGGCCGGTAAAGCTTATACTCTGGGGATTTCAAGAAGCACGGCAGGTCACAGGCAAAACCAAACAGTCTGTTGACGAACTCGGCCTACACTAAAGAAGAGAGAGTGGAGAGAAAGGCTAGCAAAGAGGGCCATGGATCTGGCCGAGGAGAGGAAAAGAGAGGGAAATGGAGGAAATGGGAAAGCTGGAAAGCGGATGGGAAAGAGAACAGCACAAGACGGCAGACATGCCGAACCAGAAAAGAGCGACGACGATGCAGGCGGACAACGCGCATAAAGCCGTCTTTTGCAGAGATCGGGCGCCCCCCCAGCCGGCCGGGGAAAAAAAAAATTTAGGTCGTAGGGAAACGACGAGGCCGAGGGCACTAGCCAGGCTGGGGGAAGCGCGGTGACGCATCCGCGGCAGAGATTGGTCTAGTGGCGAGCCGATGAAGGAGTGTGACGAGAAAAATTGTTGCCTCGTTCTTTTACGGTTCCATGCAACAAGGCGACCCTGCGCCGATAGGTAGCCGCTGCGGGCGGGGGCAGATGGTCAGACGGGCCACGGTCCAGCCGGTCCAGACGGTCTACGAGTACTTGTAGACGGTCGAATCACACGTCTGTGAATTTTTATGCCACAGGCACGGCGGATTTTTTCACAATGTTGTGCATGAACCAAAAGAGGGGCCTGCCGACGACCTGGCCGAGAGCGGCCTAGGCCCGTCGTATTATTCGGGAGTCACCTTGCGGAGCGGGTCGCCACACCTCTTTATTGCTTGGCCCCTCTTCTGGGTCGGTCAGGCGTGTTGGCCCAATGGCGGGCGGACGCTCCGTAAGCGGTGGCCCTACTGCCGTAAATGAGGGGGAAGTACAGGCACGCGAGACGCACGGGACAGGTTCGCCGGGCACGGGGACGATTTGGCGCCAAGGCCGGTCAAGAACGACGTCCGGTTATCGGGCGGGACGAGTGCGGTGCAGTGGTCATGCCAGGACCCGCTTTTCGGCACGAGTGCTATGTATTACCCCGTAGTACTACTGATTGTGTGCCGTGTCGTTTGATGTGGCCGGGCCGGTGCAGGTTGCTTTGCGGATTGCTACGTCATTGGCCAGGCGTTTCCTGAGTCCATGGATCGCATGCAGTTCCTGTAGGCATAGATACAATGTAAATGACTGTGAATATTTACAGAAACATGACTCTATCCTAGCAGTCTGTCCTAGCAATTTGTCCTAGCAGTCTGTTCTAACAATCTGTTCTAACAATCTGTTTTACAATAAACAAAAAAATACAAAAAAATACAAAACCACAAAACCACAAAGCATTGAACTGGTATACATTCTGAACCCCCCATTTTCGTCCCCCCTCTTCACCCCCCCTCTTCACCCTCTTCACCTACGGCAAAAACTTTTGCCCCTTGAGACGCGGGATCAGGGCCAGATCGCGCACGTCGTCGTGCTGCAGCAGCCAGCACAGGTACCGCTCGGAGCCCATGCCCCAGCCGCTGCTCTGCAGCTCCTGGGTGTCGCGGATGGCCATGTACCACTCGTACTGGCTGTGGGGCACCTCGTGGTGGTCGAGGGCGTCGCGCACCTGGCGGGACGAGACGTGGCGCTCGCCCATGCCGAGGGTCTCGCCGAGGCCCATGAGGAGGTCGCCGGCCTTGGCCTTGGTCAGGGAGGCGTCGGTGTAGGCCTGGTAAAAGGGCACGGACAGGTGGTCCATTTCGGTGAGCCAGACGAAGCCGCCGTACTTTGTCAGGAGGAAGCGCTCGCCCTTGCGCGTCAGCTTGCGGCCCTGGGCGGCGTCGCCCTCGACGGCGTACTCCCAGCAGTCGGCGCTGGGCATGAGGGCGATGGCGTGGTCGAGGGGGACGCGGGGGAACTGGTAGCCGGGGTCGCGGTCAAAGAGGGCGAGGAGGGCCTCGAGGTGCTGGGTGGTGCCGGCGAGCCGCTGCACGAGGTCCTTGTGCTGGCGGTACATGCTGCGGGTGAGGGCGGCCACGTAGCCCTCGGCGGTGCGGACGGCGTCGTCCATGGAGCCGCGCAGCTCGCACTCGACGTGGAAGAACTGGTTGAGGTGCGTGGCGTCGGGGTCTTCTCCTCTAAAAGACGGCGAGATGTAGTAGGCGCCGGCACACTGGGGGTCGAAGCGCAGCAGGTACTCGAGCGTGAACTGCATGCTGTCGGCCAGGTACGTGGGGGTGCCAAAGAGGTCGACGCTGACGGGCAGGCTGTCGGAGCCGAGGCCCATGGGCGAGGAGATGCAGTCGGTGGTGATGGGCGTGAGGGCGTACTTGTAGCCGACGTCGTCGCCAAAGTAGCGCGTGGTGGCGGTAAAGAGCGTGTCGAGGATCTGGAACATGCCGCGGTACCACGGCGACTTGAGGGCGGCCAGGAAGTGCGACGAGGCGTCGTCGAGCGTGCGCGTCGGCGCAATCACCCGCAGCGTCGAGCCGGTCTGCACCAGGGCCGCGTGCAGCGGCTGCAGCGTCGAGCGGGTGCGCCACGGGCCCGGCCGCGACGACAGGCTGCCCGCGTACGTGTTGGAGTAGGCCTCCGTCTGGCCGTCCTCCTTGTCGGCCTTGGCCGCCCGCCGCGGCACCGGCACCAGCTTGGCGTGGGCGTAGTCGACCTCCATGCCCTCGAGGATGACGCCGACGCTGCGCATGCTGGACACGGCGCGGCGCATCTTGCGGCTGACGTCCCACATGGCGCCGGCCAGGTCGTTGAGGTCCGGGTCCGCCAGCGCCAGGACGTCGCTGCCCAGCTGGCGCCGCGGCACCACGACGGTGAAGCCGGGCGTGTTGCCAAAGGGCGTCAGAAAGGCCACGTGCTGCGGGCCCTCCCAGGTGCGCCACTGCGGCTCCTGGTTGCGCACGATGCGGCCAAACAGGCTGTCGCGGCCTTGCCCACCGAAAAAGGCAGCATCCATGGCCGGGGCCGCCTCGTCGCCATGGATATTGTCGCGCACGCGGTTCAGCGCCGCCTCGCTCAGCTTGGGCCCGTTCTGCGACGAGATGTACCCGGGGTACTTTTCGTGGTACGCCTCGTGCGCGTCGACGCGCGGCGCCCAGTCGGCCGTGACGCCGTGCAGCGGAATCAGCCGCAGCTCGTCGTCGTCGGCGCCCGTCGCCACCAGGCCGACGCGCCCGACCGCCAGCGTCTTCTTGAGCACGAGCGCCGCCTGCTTGGCCGACAAAAACACGCTCTGGTAGTCGACGCGCTCGAGGTCGCGCAGCGCCCGGCCCGAGCGCAGCCGCACGACCGTGTCGCCCTTTGTCGTGGGCCGGCGCGAGAGCGAGGCTTCAATGACGTCATCGCTGAAAAACGGCTCCATGGGCGTCTTGTCGTCGGCCGCCTGTTGGCGCAAGAGCACCTTACTCCAGGCGCCCTCGGCGCTGTCCTTTTCGCTGGCCGCCACGAAAAACGTCTGCGCCGTCTGCGCCGTCCACAGCGTGCCGTCGGCCGTCAGCGCCAGCACGCCGCCGACGGCGCCCGTCTTGCGGCAGAGTCGGTCCAGCACGGTCTGGGCGGCGGCCGCGTCGTCGCAGCGCGCCACCGCGCTCGCAATCGAGTGCCGCAGAAACGCGTCGCCCTCGCCCGAGCACGCCACCGCCATCTCGTCGTCAGCATACGTGCCCGCGCCCACAATGGCCGTGTCGCCGATGCGGCCGCTCAGCTTGCCGGCCACGCCGCCCGTCGACGAGGCCGCCGCCAGCCGGCCGGCCGCGTCGCACACCACCGCGCCCACCGTCTGCGGGTGGTCCTGGCTGTGCAGCAGGGCCCGCTTGGACAGGTGGCCGTGCTGGCCCTGCTGGCCCAGCTTGCTCATCTTGTTCAGCTTGCTCAGCTTGTCGTTCTGGGCACGAGCCGCCGCCGTCGCTGCCGCCGCCGCCGCCTGGATGTGCTGGAGCTGCGTCTTGCGCGCCGCGCTGTCAAAGTACGCCTGCTCCACGAGCTCGTAGCCCTGGTCGGCCCCAAACTGGTCGGCCGCCGCGCCGGCCAGCAGCGAGTGCCGCGTCTTGTTCATCACGCCCACGGCCGCCACGATGGGGTTCCGCAGCGTCTGGACACATGCCACCGCCCCCGCCGCGCCCGTGCTGCCGTCGACGATGCACGCCTCCAGCTCGTGCGTCCCCTCGGCCGTGTACACGGAGCCCTTGCCGCTGTTGAAAAACACGCAGTTCTCCAGGGCCGTCACCGCGTGCTCGGCCACCTCGACCGCCCGCACCCCGGCCTCCACCTCGTCCTCGGCCACCCGCGCCACCACGCTCAGCAGAAACTCCACCAGCTTGCGCTCGTGGTCGGCCAGGCCAAACATCTCGCCGGCGCCCGCGTGGATCGCCACCGACCCGGCCGTGGCCACGCTGCTGCGGCGCGGACTGCTAAACTGCAGCAGCCTCTCGATGCCCTGGCCCGGGTACATTTGCTCGACCGCCGCCGCCGCCGTGGCCATGGTGCCGATCTTGAGCAGGAACCCGGAAAACGCCGCCTCAATGGCCGCCGCCTGGTCCTTGTACTTGCCCGTGGCCGCCAGAAACAGACTGACGCCGTCCTCCTGGCCAAAGTACACGCCCGAGATCTGGTCCGGCGCGTACGCGTTGGCCTCGACCATGTTGACGGCCGTCAGGAGCTGCATGCCCGTAAAGTACGCCGTCGGCCGCTGGAACTCGGACAGAATCTGCGCCACGGCCGTCTTGTCGGCCGAGTCCGGAAGATAGGCCAGCACGTTGCGCAGCACCATGATGCTGGGCCCGGCGCCCTGGCCGTGTCTCGTCGCCTGGAGGCTCTCCTTGTACGCAAAGGCCGCCATCAGAAACGCCTGCATCAGCACCTCGTCCGGCTGGCCCGTCGCAAACGCCTGAAACGCCGCCGTCGACTCCTTGGTGTTGATGTACGTCGGGTCGCAGCGCCCCTGCGCAAACGCCCGCACCGGCATCGGCTCGACCATGAGCGGGCCCATGTCCCCCGTCACGGCCAGAACCGCCGACTGGAAGGCCAGCTGCGCCACCACGTGCAGATAGCCCGTCGACCGCAGCAGCGCCACCACGTCGGCCGCCTGCGGAACCGTGAGCATGCGGTGCACCTTTTCGAGACACGGCGGCGCCTCGGCGGAGCCGCGGATCTGGGCGAGAAGCGCGGCGTCGTAGCCAAACACAATCTCGCTCGCCTTTGCGCCGGTAGAGTGGCCCATCGAACCACTCGTCTCCTTGTCCAGCATCACGTGTTGGATGTGCTCGGCAATGCGGAAAATCACGCCGCCGTCGCACACGGCATGGTCGAGATGGCCGCCCACCGTGCCGTTGGGAAAGACGGAGAAGCCCATGGTCTGGTCCGAGTACACGTCCTGGGCGCCGGCGCGGCACTCTTCCAGCAGCCGGTGCTTGCTGTCGGGCGTGTGGGCCGCCAGAGCAATGCTGGTCACGGCCGACTCGATCACCGACAGCGACTCGCCATGGGCCGCCTGGATGCTTTCGCGGAGGGCCGCCCACGTGGCCCGGTCCTTGCTGGTCGAGAGGGACGCCACCGAGGGCGCCGTGGCCGCCGTCTGGCCGGCCGTGTCCAGGATCGCCTGGATCTGGTCCTGGTAGGTGCCTGTGCTGTACGGCTGGAACGCCGCATCCACCAGGGCCACCTTGTAGGCCCGGCCGTGCCGCCAGACCACCGCGTGGCGGCTGCCGACATGCGTCTCCAGCCGGTCCTGCACGGCGCCGGGCAGGCGTGTCGTCGCCAGCAGCTCCGCGAGCTGCGTCGTCTCAAACTTCTTGGTGGCCGCCGCGTTGTTGCCAATCAGATCGACCGTGCTGGCCGACGTGTACAGCACCGCCACGGCCCGGAGCAGCTTGGCCGCCGACGCCACCTGCAGGTCCTCGGCCGGATTCGCCACCGTCAGCACCAGGCTGCTCTGCGACAGCGGGCCGCGCAGCGACAGCAGCATGTTCTTGTACAGCGGCGTCGCCCAGTTGCCCTGTCCCTGGTCCTGGCCCGCCTGCAGCCGGGCCCGCGCCTGTCCCATCGCCGCCTCCAGGCTGGGCCCCAGACGGGCCAGGCTGGCCTGCAGCGCCTTGCGAGCCGGCTCGCCCCCGAGCTGCAGGGCCCGGTGCATCATCTCTTTCTGGGCCACGGCCAGCGAAGGGAGGGGGTAGGCCGGGAGGTCCTGGTCGTGCTGGGCACAGACATGGTGAATGGTTTGAAATTGTGCGGCCGTGTTGGCGTCGTGGAAGCCGTTGGCCTGGGTAGCAGACATGATTAAAAAGATATGGGCAAGAAAGAGTATAGTTGGAGTGTATAGCGAGTGTGTGTAGGGAGTGTGTTTTCAGAGACAAGTCTTGGTCTTGGGCCGTGTGGGAATATAGAACAGGAGACACATTCGGCCTGTCTGCTCGGGCAACACGCTCGCCTTTTATCCTGCTCGTGAGCCCTCCTGGCCAGCTTCTCAGTCCCGTCCCAGTGCCCAGACAACTGTAAACAAACCAACAGTCACTCGCCCCGATTGTCTTGCCTCGGCCGCTTGGCAACGTACGCCGAAAACTGCAGCTGCAAGCTGCAAGACGCATGCATTGCCGTATTCGGAAGATTCACCCGCTCGTCTCGCGAAGCCGTTCACCGTAAACCGAAAAGAAACCCAATATTCAAACAGGGGCAGACAGGGGAAGAAAATGACGAGAGCAAGCCATGACTATTCGGGCAAGTCCGAACGGTCTCGTTGAAACCGTCGCGTTGATGCGTACAAAAATACATTCTCGCGATGCCGTCTACGAATCACGGCAACGATGGCAAGCCACAGTTTGCGAGCCGTCCAATATTCTACTCCACAGCGGCAGTCCCGGGCGATCCCACGAACACGAGCACTCGCCGTGTCATGGTTAGTGCGTTGCGGTTCCGACGAACCTACGTCGTAGTTGGCTTGTGCTAGCTGATGGATTTTGACGCGGCTCTCCCGCCTTGTTGGGGGCCAAGAACCAACACAGAGTCGCGAGATGAATTCAGCCCTGGCGTGTACTCGTACGCTCGGATACCGGATTAGGTACAGCCCAGGACACAAAGTACAGAACATCCTGCTAGCAGGCCCCGAGTCGCTCTCAGATTTTCGTTGGCGAGCACCCGAGCAACCTAATACGTACGACGTGACGTATGAGGGCTAGGCTAATTCTGGGCGCTTGGCAGACTGGGCGGTGGCGGTACACATGGGAGAACAACAAGAAACCGCCGGCAAGAACCAGAGCTGGTATCCATCGTATCCGCTGTATCCGTGTACCATCGTCCGTTGTATCCATCGTCTCATCGTGTCCGTTGTATCCATCGTCTCATCGTCTCATCGTCTCCATCGTCTCCATCGTCTCCATCGTCTCCATCGTCTCCGTCGTATCCATTTTCCTCTTGCATGCCAAGGCTGACCATGACGGCCCGTCTGCATCGCAGAGATCCGCTTTACTCCGTAGCAGTCGTGTGCTTTTCTTCAGAGTGCTACCTCGGCTCTGCGGAAGCAAGCGGCCGGCTAGAACAGACCCAATACAGCACACGGCCGAAGTTATGAATCTGGTTTAGTAGATGCAAAGGCCTTACATTGATCTGATGTGTTTTTGCATCGTTACTGTTCATGGCTGGGCGTCGGATCTAGCTAGACCCAGCCCTATTGTGTGACATGCAGTGATGCCTAAGATTTGGGTAACAGAGTCGCGCGTGGCCATAGGACCACTTCCGACGTGCCGCCGTCAACAAGGATCACTAAAGTATCAACCGCCTTCAAATTAAAGGACCTGTACGAGTACGGGTAAACTACACGAGGACGGGTACACTAAAAGCTGGCCGAATTCGGACGGCGAATCCCAGGCAGTCTGGGGTCGGCAGTGCTAAAAACGGGCGCCCACTAGCGGATTCCCGTTAGATCGAATCCTTCAGATCCAAAGTACGAGTACTATTTTGCACTAGACCAGACTGGCCGTGGCGGATTCTCTACTTTGTCATGAACAGCGTGTTGCAAAGTGGAGTTGCGGCTCGGGTAAGGACTGCATCAGGAAGATGCGGACCTGCGTGCGTGTACTTCTGCGCAGAGTCTTCAGCGGCCCCTCTCGTTCATGCGGGATTTTCAGAGTTTTCAGGGCGACACTCTTCCGGTCTTAGTGTAGATGAGCTACGTGTCTATGGCGACGCGCAGTGCTTGAACAGGGGCCTGCAAGTACCGCGAGGACAAGGCAAGCTGAGCAAAGCAGAGGGAAGCTGAGAAAAGACGACAAGAGGCGAGAAAAACGAGAGCCGACGAGAAAAAAGAAATGAGAAAAAATGAGAAAAGACGGACTAGAAAAAAGGGCAAGAGGAGGAACGGCACAGAGGTGGCGATCCGCGCGAGTATCGTGTCGATCCCTATAGGAACCACTGGCCACTAAGTCAAGCCGCATCGGCCACCAGGAACCAGAACGTCGCAACGTATGGGACGGAATCTATTTCGGCACGACCCACAAATGATGCACTCCCGTCTGCACTTTGCAGCTATGCCGGAAAGGATGGCCCTGGCTGGACACATGCGTTCGTATTGCCTCTTTTGATTGTCTCTAGGGATCCCTCCCGCTGCTGGTGGGCACTGACGATTTCCCGTCTTTCGTTTACGTTTACCTTGACGCTTCTCTATTCTCTATTCTCTTATTTTTCTTATTTTCTTATTTTCCCCCCTGCCCAACGTCTTATCTGATCATATGCACGCTTTTTAATTCTCATTCGTTCTCCTTCATAATTCATGCCACATGCACAAGCACGCGCACAACCATGGCGAACCTCCTGCCAGCGCATCGGGGGGCCAGCCACCTCGACCCGTGTCGGTCGGCCTCTTTGGGCTGTACCGGTTTGCCTCGCTGCAGCAGAGGCTGGTGGTGGGCGTGGCCGTGGCCGTGGCCATTGGCGCCGGCATCATGCTGCCGCTGGTGAGCGTCGTGCTGGGCAGCCTCGCGGCCACGCTGCAGGACTTTATCGTGGGCACGAACCGGGACCGCTTTTCGGCGGAGCTCACGCAGCGGGCCGTGTACTTTCTGTACCTGGCCGTCGGCCAGTTTGTGCTGACGCTGTCGTCGGTGCTGCTGTTTGCCTGGGCGGGCATCTGCATCGCCGACGAGATCCGGACGCGCTACGTGGCCGCGATCCTGCAGCAGGACATGGCCTTTTTCGACCGCCACGGCGCCGGCCCGCTGTCGGCGCGGCTCAGCAGCGAGATCCCCCTGATCCACGAGGCCATTGCCGAAAAGGCCGGGCTGGCCCTGAGCAGCACGGCCGCCTTTGTCACGGCGCTCGTCATTGCCTTTGTGCGGTACTGGAAGCTGGCGCTCATTGCCACGTCGGGCATCGCGGCCACGGCCCTGGTGACGGCCGTCGGCAACAGCCTCGTCTCGTCGCGCAAGGCCGCGTACCTGCTGCGCATGAGCGCCGCCGAGGCCGTCATGGAGGAGACGCTCAGCTCCATTCTCGAAGTCAAGGCCTACACGGCCGAGCAGGACCGCGTCGCCGGCTACGAGCGCCGCCTGCGCGAGGGCGTCCGCTGGAACCTGGTGGCCAAGACGGGCTTTGGCCTGCTCATCGGCCTCGTCATTAGTTTTTCTTACTGGAACATTGGCCTCAGTCTCTGGGCCGGCGGCCGCGAGATGGCCCACGGCGAGACCACGCTGAGCGCCGTGCTCGCCATCATCCTCGCCGTCATCATCGGGGCCTCGTCCATTGGCAACATTGGCCCCTACTTTGAGACCCTGGCCTCCAGCCTGCCCGCTGCCGCCCAAGTGTACGCCGTCATTGACGGCGGCCTCCCGTCCGCCCCCATCGAACAGGCCCCCCGGCCCTCGCAGTCGAGCACGGCCAATCTGACCTGGCAGACCTTTATCGCGCTCGAGGACCTCGGCCCCAACCCGATGGCCCAGGGCGCCTGTATCGAGCTCCGAGGCGTCCGCCATGTCTACGCGGTGCGGCCCGACGCCGTCGTCCTCGACGACATCAGCATCGTCTTTGCGGCCGGCAAGACCACGGCCCTCGCCGGGGCCTCGGGCTCGGGCAAGTCCAGCATCTTTAGTCTGCTGCAGCGCTTCTACGAGCCGCAGCACGGCCAGATCCTGCTCGACGGCCGCGACCTGTCCCAGCTGGAGCCGCACTTTGTGCGAAGCCAGATGGCCTACGTCAACCAGGAGCCCGCGCTCTTTTCCGAGTCGGTCCAAGACAACATCTTGCGCGGCCTGTCCGGGACCCTTTACGCCAACGACCCGCTGCCCACGCAGCTGGCCCGGATGGAACATGCCAGCAAGCTGGCCTGCGCACACGACTTCATCTCGACACTGGAACACGGCTACGACACCAAGATTGACTCGGAGGTGCTGAACCTCTCCGTCGGCCAGAAGCAGCGCATCGCCATTGCACGGGCGCTCATTCGCGACCCCAAGATCCTGCTGCTCGACGAGGCCACGTCGGCGCTGGACGTCCTGTCCGAGGCCATGGTCCACGAAAACATCACGGCCTATAGCCAGGGCCGCACCGTCATCATCATTGCCCACCGCATGTCGACGGTCCGGAATGCCGACACCATCGTCATGATGCAGTCGGGCAAGGTCGTCGAGACGGGCACGTACGCCGCGCTGGCACAGGCCCACGGGTACTTTGCCGAGCTGCTCGAGCACGAAAAGCGCAGCTCCGGGGATGGCGACGATGACGATAAAGCCGAGCAGGCCTCGCGTGTTTCCTCCGGCAGCACGCTACAGGACGAGTGGCTGGCTCTGTGGGACGACGACGCTCGTCCTGGCATGCTTCCAGAGTTCACACAGGTCCTCCAGGCTGGCTATCTGGCCAGCATTCTCCCCGATCCCAACCAAGACGTCAAAGTCGCCGAAGCGGGCGGTCACTCCGTTCCCAGACGGTCGTCGCTCCTCCGCTTCCTCGTCCGCTCGGCGCTCGCCGCGCCCGTATACCCAGCCATGGGCGTCGCCGCGTCTGTTGGCGTCGGCTGTGCGCAGCCCGTGCAGGCCTACTTGTTTGGCAAGGCCATCATCACGCTCTTTGACCTGACCGTCAACCAGAGCGCTCTGTCGCACTGGGGGCTCATGTACTTTGTGCTGGGCATCGGCGCCCTGCTCGTCTACACCCTGCAGGGCTTTTTCCTGTCCCGGTCCGAGGAGCGTCTGTGTCTCGAGGCCCGCTCCAAGGCCGCCGCCCACTTTGTCCAGCAGCCCCTGAGTTTCTTTGCCGACCGCCGCCACACGGTCGAGGCCCTCACGTCCTTTCTGTCCACGGAGCTCGGCCGCATGTCGGCCTTGCTGGGGCCAAGCATGGGCACCGTCATTGCCGGCGCCACAACGGTCATTGGCTGCTTTGTCGTCGCCCTGGCTATCGGATGGAAGCTGGCCTTGGCCTGTGCCGGCGCCGTGCCAGTCATGCTCGGCACCGGCTCCTTGCGCATGCGCGTGCTGGCCAACTCCTCCCGGCGGCTGCGGACCGCACATGTCGCCGCCAACACGGTGGCGCGCGAGTCCATTGGCGCCGTGCCGACCGTGCAGTCGTACTGCATGGAAGACAAGGTCAAGGACGACTTTGCCGTCTTGCTGCGCCGCGCCCGCAGACAGCTCATCCGGCCCTACGTTTTCAACAGCTGCCTCCACGCCGCAGGGCAGTGCCCGCTGTTTCTGGCCGTCGCGCTCTGCTTCTGGTATGGCGGCAAGCTGGTCCAGCGGGGCGAATACTCGCTGCTGCAGCTGTTTCTCGTCTTTTCCGAGCTCATTCTGGGCACCCAATCGGCGATCACGACGTTTGCACACGTGGACATCCTGACCAAGGCCGCCCACACGGGGAAACAGCTTCTGGCCTTTCTCCAGGTCGACGGGGAAGTCCTGGGAGACGACAAGGGGCCCGGCAGCGGAGACGACCTGTGCCAGGGCCGAGTGGAGTTCCGCCAGGTCGGCTTTGGATACGCAGGACAGCGGAAACGCGTTCTCCAAACCGTCAACATCAGCGCCGAGCCCGGCGAGATGATTGCGCTGGTTGGCGAGTCGGGCAGCGGCAAGTCCACCGCCATCAAGCTGTTGGCACGGCTGCTGGAGCCCCAGCAAGGGTGCATCTGCGTCGGTGGCCGAGACATTCAGTCGATGCCGCTTGGGGCCTACCGACGGCAGATTGCTCTCATCAGCCAAGAGCCCAGGCTGTACTCTGGCACCATTCGCGAGAATCTGATGCTTGGCCTGAGTCAAGAGCAGAAGAACGTGCTGAATAGCAACGACGCGTTGCTGGTGAAAGCCTGCACGGATGCCAACATTTATGATTTGGTCACCAGTCTCCCGTACGTCTCTCCTCATTGATCTCTCCCTCTCCCATCTACTTACACTGCGATAGACACGGCTGGGACACCATGGTCGGCCCCAAAGCCAGACATCTCTCTGGTGGACAAAAGCAGAGACTGGCTATAGCTCGGGCTCTGCTTCGAAATCCCGCGATTCTCATCCTGGACGAGGCCACGTCGGCGCTCGACCTGGAGTCCGAGGCCTCCGTAAAGGCGGCCCTGGCACGGGCCCAGGAAGGGCGCATCACAGTAGCCGTGGCACATCGACTGACGACGATCGACAATGCCAACTGTATTTATTTCCTCGAGAACGGGTGCGTGGTAGAGCAGGGGACGCACAACGATTTGATGAGATTGAAGCACGGCAAGTACAAAGAGCTGCGCCGTATTCAGGATTCGAAACAAGAGTAATGTATTAATGAGAGGCGGTGCTAATACTCCGTCTAAAATTCAATTCGCGCTTCGACGCCATCCAGGAGGAACGGAGAGCAGAGCACTAATTTAAGAATAATTTTAAGAATGTATTTTACGATTATAGAAAGGTAGAGAAGAGCTGTCATATACAGAGTAGGTGAACTGCGGAGTATGTTGGCGAAAGCGGACGGCATACGGCTTGTCTGTTATTACACTTACATTACCAGTAGCTAGGCCGCGATCGGATTCCTACACGCCACGTCAAGCACCCCTCTTTTGCATCTGAACACTATTTATAAGCACAAACCATTACCAACCAGCTGTCTTCCTGTCCGTCGTCCTGCATCGCTGCAGCATCAGCGACATCATGGCAGACCCCGTTCATTTCTTGGACCTGTACTCTGACCTTCCAGGTGAGAAGACGTGCGGTGCTTAAAACAGATACAGAGAATCATGCGGCTGACCTTCCAGGCCCGTCCAAAGCATGGTCGCCCAACACACTCAAGACGCGGGCCGTGCTCAACTTCAAGGGGATCCCCTACACGCAGAGCTGGATCTCGTACCCGGACGTGAAGCCGATCGTGACCGGCTTTGGCCTGTCGGCGAACAAGACCGGCCTGCCGTACACGCTGCCGACCATTCTGCACAAATCCGTCACCTCCAACGCGCACGGCGCCCTGATGGACTCGCTGGCCATTGCGCTGCACCTCGACCAGGAGTTTCCGTCGCCGCCCCTCTTCCCGTCGGGCGACGCCAGCTACGCTCTGCTGGCCGCCGTCGTCAAGTTTGTGGAGCGTGCGGTGCCGGCGTACAGCTCGCTCATCATTCCGCGCGTTGTTGACCATCTGGACCCGCGCGGCTACAAGTACTTTTACGAGACGCGCACCGTGCGCTTTGGCAAGCCGCTGTCCGAGGTGCGGCCCACGGACAAGGCGGTCATTGACAAGCTGTGGAAGATGGCCGAGCCCGAGTTTCTGGCCCTGATCAGCATGCTGCAGGGACGAGTCGGCAAGAAGGGCCCCTTTTTCGAGGGCGAAACGGCCGGCTATGCCGACATGTACCTGGCCAGCCACCTTGCCTTTTTCGCGCGGTTCGACGAGGACTTTTTCGGCATGCTGATGGGCCTGGGCAACGGCGAGCTGAAGGCCCTGTACGAAGCGTGCCGGCCCTGGCTGGAGGGCATGGGCGAGGAAAAGGAGTGGCCAATTCCGGCGTGATTCATGGGGAGCAAGTAGAATAGAAAGAAGGAGAAGAAAAATATAACGTAACTGTAAAGAAAGGATACTAGCTGGCTGTAGCGCATTAAGAGGACGCCTTCCAAGCCGCCCTCTTCAGTGTGGTATTTAAACTTTGAGAGACTATATCGAGATTAAATGTCGACTTCACGACTTACAAGGCGTCCAACGCTTGACTACCAGCGGACTATATTCTTTAAAATTTAACGAGAACAGGAGCATATTGTTTAAGAAAGAATGTATTTACGATTAAAACACGTACGATATAGTGGCTTATGTAATAGAGAAAGGGGAATTCAGCTCAGTACTGTCAACCAGTGGTGAAAGAGTAGGCTACGTAAGTGAAAAGGAGGTCGAGAAGACACAGCTAGACAAGATCCTGGGCTCCTGGAAGGAATGACATCTTCCCGGTGGTTCGGAACATTCAAGTGCAGCTTAGGAAAGGCAAGTCTAGGCGCTGAAACATGCCGATGACCCGCCGCTGATGACAGGAGTTCTGGTCGTTGCCTATCAAGTGTGGAGTATTGGTACCTTTGACGCTGTGACCCTATTCGTGGACTCGCAGAATGCGACAAAGCCAAGCCAGAAAAGGAAAGAGCTCAACAACGGCCCCACGTGGAAAGTCACGCGTTTCCGAGCTAAGTGTCGTGCTCTATCTACGAGGGCGAGTAATGTTTCCCAGTTTCTTCTCTTTCCATTGACGGCTCCCTAGATCCTCTGTCATTCACTTTTACCTGTCTTGAGGCTGCCAGAATGAGCGAGAAGCAGCTGCTCGCACCCGGCATCGGCCCGACCGATAGGCCGGGCGAACGAAAGCGACGAGGATTTGGCAAGAGAGCTGTGGTCGTGACGTCAGTACTGGCACTTTTGTGGACAGCGTCGGTGGCCCCGGTGCCGGACTGTCTTTCGGGGGCGGTCACGCTGTCCGGCGCCGTCGGATGCGGCGGCGAGCCGGACGGTCTCGCACCGGGCGAGCTGCGCGAGATTCTGTTGACGACGCCGTCCAACGACTCGGCCGCCGAGTGGCTGCGGTACTACACGGCAGGACCGCATCTGGCCGGGCAGAACTACTCTCAGGCGGTGTGGACGCAGGACCGGTGGACTGAATGGGGCGCGGTGTCGCACATCACGGCCTACGAACTGTACCTCAACCGGCCAGTCGACCACAGTCTGCGGCTGCTCAAGGCGGGCAAGACCAAGTCGGGGACGTGGGAGGTGGCCTTTACGGCGTCGCTGGAGGAAGATGTGCTGCCCGAGGACCCGACGTCGGGGCTGGCCGACCGGGTGCCGACGTTCCACGGCTACTCGGCCAGCGGCAATGTGACGGGCCCGCTGGTGTATGTCAATTACGGGACCTACGAGGACTACGAGGACCTGCAGCGGGCCAACATCAGCCTGGAGGGGGCGATTGCGATTGCACGCTACGGCGGCATCTTCCGGGGCCTCAAGGTCAAGCGGGCGCAGGAGCTGGGGGCCGCGGGCGTGCTGCTGTACAGCGACCCGGGCGACGACGGCGAGTGGACAGAGGAGAACGGCTATGCGGCGTACCCGGACGGCCCGGCGCGGCAGCCCAGCAGCGTGCAGCGCGGCAGCGTGCAGTTCCTCAGCGTGGCGCCGGGCGACCCGACGACGCCGGGCTGGCCGTCGAAGCCGGGCGTGCCGCGGGGGCCGACGGACCGCTACATCCCGTCCATCCCGTCGATGCCCATCTCGTACGTCGACGCGCTGCCGCTGCTGCGGGCGCTCAACGGCCACGGCCCGGCGGCCAAGGAGCTGGGGCCGTACTGGGACCGGCGGCTGGGGCTGGCTTCGCACGGGGTGGACTACCATGTCGGGCCGACGCCGGCGAACAAGGCCGTCGTGAACCTGCAGAGCGAGCAGGAGTACATGACGACGCCCATCTGGGACGTGATCGGCGTGATCAACGGGTCGACGCTGGCCCACGAGGTGGTCGTGGTCGGCAACCACCGGGACGCCTGGGTCGCGGGCGGCGCCGTCGACCCCAACTCGGGCTCGGCCATCCTGAACGAGGTGGTGCGGTCGTTTGGGGTGGCGCTGGCCCGCGGCTGGCGGCCGCTGCGGACGGTCGTGTTTGCGTCGTGGGACGGCGAGGAGTACGGCCTGCTGGGCAGCACCGAGTGGGTGGAGGAGTACCTGCCGTGGCTGAGCCAGGCCAGCCTGGCCTATGTCAACATTGACGTTGGCGTCAGCGGACCGCACTTTAGCGCCAGCGCCGCGCCGCTGCTGCACGACCTGCTGCGCTCCGTGGCCGCCGACGTGCCGTCGCCCAACCAGACCGTGCCCGGCCAGACCGTGGCCGACACGTGGTCCGGCCGCATCGGGCCGCTCGGCAGCGGCAGCGACTACACGGCCTTTCTCGACCACGCCGGCATCCCCAGCCTCGACATTGGCTTTGGCCGCGCCGACGCCGTCTACCACTACCACAGCAACTACGACAGCTACCACTGGCTGGCCACCTTTGGCGACCCCGGCTTTGTCTACCACGCCGCCATGGCCCGCGTGCTGGGCCTGCTCGTGGCCCGCCTGGCCGACGAGGTCGTCGTGCCCTTTCGGGCCGCCGACTACGCCACCGAGCTGCTGGCCTACGTCGGCAAGGTCCGCGTGAAGCTCGAGGCCGTTGCTGACGACCACATGGACGCCGACGCCACCCGCGACGACTTTGTCGCCGCCCTCGCCCGCCTCGAGACCACGGTGACCGACCTGGCCGTGCCGGCCCGGGAGCTGGACGAAAAGGCCGACGGACTCCGCGCCGAGCTCGACCAGACCGTGGCCAGACGAGCCAGACCAGCCGGACCAGCCGGACCAGCCGGACGGTCCTCGGCCACCGTGCTGCCAGAGTGGCTGCGGAAACTGCTGGAACGCGCCCACCGCCTCTGGCTGGCGATCCAGGTGGCCGCCGTCAACCGCAAGTACCAGTTCCTGGAGCGCCACTTTCTCTACGCGCCCGGCCTGGACGGCCGCGAGTGGTTCAAGCACGTCGTCTTTGCGCCCGGCCTGTGGACAGGCTACGCCGGCGCCGTCTTCCCGGGCTTGCTCGAGAGCATTGACGCCGGCAACTGGACCAATGCGGTGCGGTGGGCCGACATTATCGACAGACGCGTGCATCTAGCGGCCAAGGGTTTGTAGGGGGGGCGACGAGTGGCATTTTGACTTCGCTTTGGACATGAACATGGTTTGAACATTTTGCATTATTAACGGCCGATCCACGTCGGCACGTGCGTTTTCCGTAACAACTTGGTATCGAATAATAAGAAAGACACTTTACATTTCCCTTGGCGTCACCGTGATGGACCATACTGATGATGGGAGGGCGTCGGGTGACCTCCTAGTTGTAACCGGTGGGCTGGACCGGCGGGGCGGTCTGGTACGCCTGGGTCGGCTGGACCGGCTGGACGTTTTGGTAGTTGGGCATCTCCTGCTGGACCGGCGGGACCGCCTGCATGGCGACGACGGGGCCGCCCTTCTCGGCCATGGCGGCGGGCGTGCAGTGGAGGCCGGCGGCGCGGTGGCGGTGGAGGGCGAAGCCGGTGATGGCGAGGCTGATGACAAAGAAGAGGCTAAAAGGTGAGAAGGACGAAGACGCCAGAGAGGGGGCAAGACAACTTACAACTCCAGACCACCCAGACCGGCCGCGGCCGCAAGGCAGTCGGCCACCGTCTTGGCCGTGCCGACGAGCGAATAGGTGTAGCAGTACAGGTAGACGCAATCGGTCTCGCTGCCCATAAAGGGCGCCACCTGGGAGGCCAGGAGGGCAAAGGAAACCAGCCAGAAGACGAGGAGCAGAATGTCGAGGCCGAGGGCGGCCCAGTAGTTGAAGATGGCGGGGGCGCCAAACTCGGCCACGAGGAGGTAGACGCAGGTGATGATAGTGGCGACGCTCTGGAAGAGTCAGAGTCAGATATAATTCTGTAACATCACGGCCCGGCGGCACCCACCGTGAACATGGTGATGTCGGCACCCGAAAACTCGAGGTACGACAGCCCATAGGCATCGAGGCCGAGCACGATGACGCTGACGACGAGCTGGGCGATGCGCAGCCCAAAGAACGATCGGGGATACACGGGAAAGTGCTCGCGGCCCAGAGGGCGCTCGGCCGAGCCAGCAGCTCCAAATTTCATCATGGTGAGGTTGTGGGGGAGGAGTGACTTTGGGATGGAAAGCGAATAAGAAGGGCGCAGAGTTCGGATGGTACAAGATTCTCAAACAGCAAGATGGAATAGAGACCAAAGAAAAAAACGGCCGCTGGACATCAGGACAAGCATAAATATATAGTTGGATCAAGATCCGCCCAGGGCCTGTTGGGCAACACGCCCTTTGACATCCACGCCCCCCCCCCTGCTTCCCTTTCACCAACATAGTAGGCGTAATTTCAAACCTCTGTTGACATTGGTGCATCCCTCCCCCACACCCCTTCTTCCCCCCCCTCTCTTCTCTCCGCCTCCTCTAGTCAACGAGACAAAGCCATCAAGCCCAGTTGTGATCGTCCTGGCGCCAGACTAACACCGCATCACCGCGAGGCAGAATACGACTGAGCCTGACCCGCCGGCTGCAGGTGATCATAGACCAAGCGCCGGCCAGGTGCTACTCGGATGAAAGCTTGGCCAGAGTCCCCCCCCCCTTCACCCAGAGGAAGAAGGGGGGACCGATCGGCGTGAGTCGCCGATATTGGGGCTTGGCCAGTTCTGGCTTGTTTTGTACGAGTATCTCTGAGGGGGGACGGCACGCGTCTCGCACATCTCGCACATGATTGGCACTGCTGCCCAAAACCCTCTCTCTCTGTCTTGCCGCCACGGGTACGGGCAGCGGGCCACCAGCAGCGACTCCGCACACGCACACCCCCAGACCGCGCCTGACGACGCTAGGAACAAGTTTTCTCGCGGGTGGGTTCTGCCTGTCTGTATTGTCTAGTGGTGCGCAAGGCAGACTCTGTCGAATCTCCTCTGTTCTCCTCTTTCCGCCCCCCCTCCCTCTCCCCCCCCCCCGGACTTTTTCGACTTGCTCTTTTTCGTCGCATGGCTCGCATGGCCACTGGCCACTCAGATCGCCGCCGTAAGCGAATGATACCACCCCCCCTTGTCTTGCACAAGCAGTGCGGCTGAAACCGAAACGGGATGAAGAGACGGAATGAAAAAGGGCGGAATGCTGACCATCTCACCTGGATCGATGGACTTGCAAAATTAGAAAATTAAAAAAGGAAAAGGACCCAACAGCGCCCGTCAGCCCTCGCCTACGGAATACCGCAGACGCCACGGGACCTTTTTTTTTAATAAAAGATATCGTTCCCGCTGAGTGGCTCGGTGGACAACTTTTGCTGTTGGCTCGTAGCGGCAGCGCAAATGGGCTATTCTACCAGCGGACAAAGTTCTCTCCCTCGGAGGATCCCGCAGGGCACGCTACCAGTCATCTCAAACACTCGCATAGCCCGTATTGGTACAAGGATGTGCACACGCTTCGCATCGCTCGTATCGGTACAAAAAAGGTGGTGAGCGGCTGGCTGCCCAATTCCGCACCCCCCTTGTCGTTTTCTCCTCCAGTACTCCGTACTCGTACTCTGTACGAGACCGACTGCGCCCTCATCCACTATTTATCTCACATCGTGGCGTCCTTGGCAGCACAGGCGCCCATTTTTTTCTTGGCCAACCCGTCCAGCTGACCGTCTCCCGTCCGTGTGGCTTTCCGCCCTGTAAGGTCTCCGGTCCCTTTTTCTCTGACCGATAATATAAATAAACTCGTAGTGTGCATAATAGCGGCCTCTCGAGAACGCCTCCAACTTATAGAGAGCAACAGCAAAAGAGATCGGCGGCCGGAAGAATGCGCTCTCCAAAGCACCCTACCAGTTCTCCGTATTACAGCGTGTTTGCCAGCGCACGCTACAGGCGCCCTTTAAGCTTTTTGGCTTTTGTGGGGAGAGCACCCTCTTTCAACGTCGGTCATGAAAATGGCCCTAAACTCTACTGCTAGCGCCGCGCCAAGGGCGAGTACGGCGGCTGCACAGCCGCTCCCACAATCCCACACAACGGCCACGGCACTGAGGAACGTGTTGGGAATACGAAGCACCGTTGGCAGACCGACTGTCTTTCTTCCCTATGGCTATCCCTATCATACCGCCACCTTCCATCCCTCCTATCCAAAGAGTCCGTCTATCATCCAGCAATGCGACGCGAACCTGAACCAGACCGCAATGCTTGGCCAAATATTAATCGCTAGGCAAATATTTGTCGCTTGTCCGCCCCCTGTCTTCTCTCCTGCTGCTCAAACAAACTCCGAACCAACAAGAAGACTGAAATAAGAACAAGAGTAGAAGCGAAAAAAGGAGAAAAAATAACAAGAAAAATAACAAGGCAAGGCTCTCATGGACAGCCCCAAAAAATATACCAGAACGTCAAGCCGTGATGACGAGACCGCAGACGGGGGCCAACCAGCGTCGGGTGTTGGGTATCAAGCGCTACTGAAATATGTGACGAGAAGAAATTAAAAGCTCCGACGGGACGGGACGGCCTCACGAGAAGTCCTCGCCCCCCTCGCCCAGCACGAGCCGGTCGACCCGCTTGACCAGCTCCTTGGTCTCCCGTGCAATCTCAAAGGCAATCGGCGGCAGTGATGTTGTCCATCCTCGCCAGTCGACTGGCGCGCCCGTCGTGTCGTTCAGCATCGCGTCGCCCCGGTCGCCCGCCTCCACCAGACGCTGCCGGCAGCCCATCAGCTTGTCGAGTGCCGGCCCGCCGTGGCCGCTGGCCTCCGTCTCTGTAATCACCTTGTCGACAATGTCGGCAATCTCATTGATCTGTCCCATCACCTGCTCGGCTGGCGCCTCTCGCCGGATCGCGCCCACCATGTCTTGGATGATCTGCACCATGGTCGCCGTCTGGTCATCCAGGAAGCTCTACACATGTCAGCGCCACTTCTCGCTCGCTTCTCGCTCGCTTCTCGCTCCCGTCTCGCTTACCTTGAGCTCTTCTGCACGCCGGTCAGCCCCGCCGCCCACGCCATAGCCGTTGGCCGCCGCGAGACTCTTGTTGATGCCGAGGTACTGGCCCGCCCCGCCACCATATTCCGACTCTCGTGGAGAGTTCACCGGGCTGTATGCGGACGAGTCGCCGCTGTTGCGGTAGCCACCCAGCCCCTGAAACGGTGGCGGCGGTGGCAGCGAGCTCTGCGTCGTCGCCGACGAGAGCGTCGTCGCCGTCGTCAGCCCGTCGTTGCTCCGCGGCGAGAAGAAGCCGCTCGAGTCCACCGGCGTGATCGTCCCCGACTCGTCGTCCTCCTCCTCCAGCTCATCGGCCGGCGTCGTCCGAATTTTGGTCGTCCGCAACAGCTCCACCACCGCCGCCGCCAGATTCGACGCGGCCGCGTCGACCAGAGAGACCGGCGACAGGCCCGCCGAGGTCGAGAAGTTCTTGGATGCCGTGATCAGATTGTTGGCCGTCGCCGATACCCGTCCCTTCAGCCGGTTCAGTGCTTGCGCCATCTCGCCGTCCAGCTGCCCGGACTGGCCCACATCCTTGCTAATCCGCCGCACCGCCACCACCACCGCCTTCATCGCGTCCACCGTCTTGTCCGGCCCGTCCACGTGCGCGTGGTGCAGCAGCTCGTCGACTGCTATTTGGAACTTGGTCACATGGACATCCTTGACCAGGCCGTTGGGTGCCATGAAGCCTGCGTCGTGCGCCAATTTGCCCGCCTCGTCATTCAGCGGAAGGCCAATGGTCGATGCCCGCATGCTCCCTCCTTGCGTCTTGGCTCGCGCATAGCGGTTGCGCCATTCCACCACCTCGGCCTGGAGCGACTCGATCGTCTGCTCCAGCTCCGCCTGCTTCTCCCAGTTGTGCGCACTCTGCTGCGACAGCTCTCGCATCTCCTGTAGGAACTTCTCGGCGCCTCGTCGGACTTCCTCCGTCACTTCCTGTTGCTCGCCGAGCGCCTGTCGCAGCTCCTCGTTTTCTCTTGCGAGTTCTTCATCTGCCGCGCCATCGCCGCTCCTCGCCCCCATATCCACTTTTGCGCTGTCTGCCAACGACTGTCGGAGATCTTCAATCTGGGCTCGGAGCTGGCGTTCCTGGGCTGCATGGTCATTGCGCATACGGTCGATATCCTGCTGCAGAGACTCGGCATGGTCCTGCGCGCCGGCTAATCGGGTTTCCAGGTCCCGTCGGACGTCGCCAAAATCCTGCTTCTCTGCGCCCGCAGCGGACGCGCGTGTCCGTTCCTCATTGAGAGCGGCGTCTGCCTCCTCTTTCTGCCGCTTCATGTCGGCTTCCAACGCCGCTGTCTTGTCTCTCAATGCCTGCAACTGAGATTCGTAATCATCCATCAGACGTTTCTTGTCGTCCTGCCAAAGTCAGTCTTGGGCAAATCCACATTGGCCTAACAAGTTGTCACGTACCTCGGCTTGTCTGACCCTCTCGTCAGCCAGAGGGGGAACCGGGTGTACCGGGTGTAGCGGGCTGACAACCGCGTCGTCGTCTTCCTCTACCATTGTGCTCTTGTTGGGCACGATTGTGTTGCTCATGGACTGCTTCGGCATCGGTCTGTCGTATCCGTTCGGCGGCATGCCGGGCGAGGGTGGCACCGAACCCATGCCGCTCGGCCCCAACGGCCCTGGGCCGAGGCCACTGCGCATGGACCGCACCGAACCCGCTTCCGAGGGGCGTCGTCGGCTCTGGCCGCGCGTCTGGAAACCGTTGACTGGAGTGCCCGTCCTACTCGGGGCGCGGATCGACGATGGACTGCCCAGGCGCGGAATATCGCCGGCGACGAACCGTGGGAACCGGCGCTCGAGCTCGCAAAACACGTCGGTAGCCAGGTCGCGAAAGCGAGGAGGCCCAAGAGAGGACAGCTTCTGCCGGGCCTGATTCCGTTTTGGGTGGAAGTTCTCCTCGGGCAGCAGATAGGCCGGTGGGCCGGCGTTGGGCGGTGCGTTGGGCGGCCGCCGGCTAGAGGTCTGCCGGCGCACCAGTTCGTCGTAGACATCCGTACTGAGCTCGAGAAACTGCACCGAGGTGAGGCGCTGCAGCTTGTCTCGCGCCTTGTTGGCCGGCTGCATAGGCTTGCCGTCGCGTGACGTCTGTGATAGGAAGCGCTTCAGCGCGACATAGTGCTGGCCGAGTTGCGCCTCGGTCGCCTCCTCGCTGCGCTGGCTGCGGCCGCTCTCGCTTTGGGCGTACAGGTTCGTGGCGGTGCTGGAGCGTCCGATCGAGGGTGGCGGAGAAGGGCCGCCGCCGTTCCGCAGCCCGGACGGAAAGCCGTTCATGGCGCCGGGTACGGAGCCACCAGAGTTTGGGGGAGAGGCAAGCTGGCCGCGGCTGTTCGCATACGGGTCGTCCTTGTCCATGGAATACTTGGATGGCCAGTCACTATCGCCTAGAGACACAGGTGAAAGCGGTGCATTGCGGCCATTCATGATCTTGTTTTCGGGTTCTGTGCTGCTTCGAGTCGGACGTGTCCTGTGCTTGTCCTTTGTCGTTGGCCCCGGTCGCTTTGTGCCGTCGTTTCCTTTGGGTGTCGTCCCTTTGTCCTTGTGCACTGCACGCGCTCCGCCTCAATTCTTGCTCTTTTTCGGTTTTAGGGCGTTTTTCTTAATTCGTTCTCGTCCCTCGTGTCCGTGCTGGTCGTCTGTTGGGGGTTTTCAGCCTGCTGTATTCGCATCACTCGTCGGCGGACATGCTGTCATCCCGTAAGCCAGTGGTAGGTGGTAGTTGGTGGGAAGGAGGCAGGGAAGAGGAGCTGTGAAGAAGCGGAATACAAAAAGGGGCGGATGTCGAGGAACGTCGGGGAGGCTAGCAAGGGGCTAAGGCAGGAGCGAAGTGGGAAAGAGAAGGTCGGGCCAGGCCCAGTCAAGCTACAATAAGGGGTCGTCGCAGGAGAATTGGGGGAACGCACAGCCGTCTCCGGGTAAGATACGTGGAGAAAAAAAGAGGGCAGGAGAATGCGCGACAGAAGGCGGCCTGAAACGTGAGCGTGGCCCGGCAATGAGATGCTTCGGCGAGCGGCCAGTGGACCACCTGACGACAGAGTAAATAAAATAAATAAATAACCCAAAATAAATAACCCAAATAAAAGAGATCAAAAGAATGGCGGTAAAGACGCTTGGGGAATGCAAAGGGCGAATTGAATCCGAGGATCGGCTTGAAGCTGGCGGACGGCTGGGGGGGTAACGAAAGAGGCCTGCAGCCACTCGCTGGCTGCAGGGCAGGCACGGTAGCGCCAGGAACAGGAGCCCACTGGTAGGATACGTGGTCTCGTAGCACTTTGCTGTGATTGGCCCTCTGCCGGGCGGCTGGCCCCGGGGCGCCCAGGAACAGCACGGAATGTGTGTTGCAGTGGGCCACCTGGCGCGCGCCAACACCCAGTAGAAGGCGACTCTGCTGTGCTAGGCCGCTTGCGGTCGGTGAGCTGCTGCAAAAATAGCCTGTAATTACCGACCCCTCCATAAAATTAATGGCTGGAGCTGCGTAATAATGTCTTGTCTTGTGCCCCGTCGCTACCCGCTGCATAATCATACATGTCTCTGGCCCAGTGAATGGGCACAGACACCCAAGCGTCGCATTATCCCTGGGTGCGAGCACAGTCTTCCTGCACCGTGCTGGCCAACCACCCGTCTCCTACGTGACCGCCATGCCGACTCCGAATTTGCCTGCTTGCGATTTTGGCTACCGCCCCCTGACCAGCTGGGCAAGGTGATTGGCACATCTCTCTGTCCCCGCAGAGGCTCAATTAAACCCCTGCTGTGGCTTGGCTGTGATGTGTGCTCATTTGCTGCGAAAGCGGGCTACCACTGCTCGTGCAATGTATCTTAAGATATGACAAGCCCTAGGCGGCACCACCGGGCGTCGCAGGTCCCAGGAGCGCGAAGCTTCTTTTCTCGTCGGATGCGGCACGTGCTCCACTTGGTCCAGGCAAATCCCGAAGCCACGCAGCTCGCTTGCTTCTCATAGCCGCTGACAAAGCCATGGATAGGCTACTTTTCTGCCTGATCTCCGGCACCGTAGATACAAATCTGCTTCCAGTACCGGTCAATCGGACTGCGTGGAGACTGCGAGGTCGGCTTTTAGTTACTCGTACATAGTAACCAGATTTAAAATGGCCGGGTTGTACGTGGACGAGATGGTCAAAATGGAAAGCGAGTAATTTGGCCTCTCTGCTGATTCAGCGGGGCCGCATAAGATTGCCAAGTTCCGCAGCCAAGTGTCGCGTTATGCGTCGTGTTTGATCCACGAGCAGCGATGGCTCTGTTGAACAGCGTGAATCGAACTGTAGACGTCCCCGTGTCAACATCTACGATCCGCACCAGTCTGCAGTGCTAGGCGATCCAGTCCAAGGGAAAGCTGTCTCCGCGGCCGGAACGTTTGCGCGTCCAGGTTCCCGCTCCGCCACGCAGCCGCGCCTGCATGTGACGCGGCATCGGCCCCAAACTGCTCATTTCAGAGCAAGGCCGGCTGCGCCATTAACTCGTCGTAGGCCATTTCGGGCAAAGGCCATGTCTGACCATGCTCCTCCTTACTCCGTATATTCGTTACGCAAGTCATGGTCGTCGCTCATAACCATGCCAGGGTCCAAGTAGCCGGCAGGTTGGGCCACCTCTCTTGCCATTCCGCAATGATGTCGGGGACACGCTCGTCAAAGCTGGACCGGCTGGCGGCACCGCCCGCATCAAAATTGGCGGCCCCGACCTTTTCGCGCTCCTCTGCCGCAGCAGTGTTCAGGGAACTGGCAAGGTCGAGAATGGCGCCTCCGCCTACTGCAGCCTCTTCGTGGTTGTCCCGGATATCGACGTTGATAACGTGCACCGGTCGGTTGAGCGGTGAGCCACGGTTGAGCAGATCGTCAATCACCGCATCCCAGCACCGCTCCTCACACGTAATCACAACGTCCACGACACCGCCTTCTGTGCCCGTGCTACCCATGTCAGACGTATGCTCAAGGCGTGGGATGCCAATTTGCCAGTCCTGCCACCGCTCCGGGCCCCACTTCACACCTCTGTTGCGGTTGATCATGTTGAGGACACCATTGGCGCGATAGAGCCGATCGTCCTTGGACTCGAGCTCACGGTAGATACTGTCATAGGAGGTTTTGTTGAACTGATATACGTTGGGCTGGGTTATGCTTGGTCCTGGCAAGCGTACGAGAGATCCGGTCCCAAAGGAGACAACCGGGAAGCCGGCCTTGGCAAGACGGAGATGTGCCTCCATAGACCTACCTGCGGCGTTAGATTTCCGCAGTCGGGCTCATCAACCTTTTGCTGTACGCACCGATTTTGGTTGCTGGCACAGACAGTGCAGAATTTCAGCTGAAATCCCGCATGCGCCTCCCCTTCGGTCTTCTCGGTTGTAGCCGTGGCATTGGAGACAGCCATCTCAGACATATTCGGTAAATGTGCGTGAGGCAATGACTATAACGGAGCTTCCAGAGAAGACAAGTTGACCCGGCCTTGCTAATCTGAAGACATTGTGGTCAGCTCGGTTGATAAAAAAGGTACAAGCATGACGGTTGTAGAACAAAGTCTTCTAGACTCTTGCTAAAATCAGATTGAGTTGCGTATGTAAGTGTGTCATCAAGCGATTCAGACAGCTCCAATAGTAAATTTCATCATTTGAAAAGCAAGGAAAGTCAAGGAAATGCACCATCCGATTTGTCTTACCTTTCACGTCATCGCTTGTGTCAATTTGTAACGGAATACGTGGCATTCCCTGTTACGGTACTGCAAGTGATCCTACTCGCGTTGAGGTGCAAAGGACACAAGAAGCAGATTGAACGAGGATTGTATTTTTTGGTGCTTGTTCACCGATCGCGTTTTTTAAGCTTCCGGTTTGCTTCCGACGCTTTGCCGGATTAATTACAAGATAATCCGAGGCGTTTCCAGGGCCACGTCCCACTTATTCGACCCGCCTTGGACAACCTGTTTTTGATGTTTATATTTATTTTATATTGTTTAAAAATTCTCAATAAACCCTAATCCAGTCCGTGTTTCACCCATACATTTATTCCCGAGGATAGGTGCCGAGTACGGAGTATTCTTGAACTACTCGTACATACACTAAATTCGTTATTGTCATCACATCCAGGCGCATCAACCAGAAAAGTGGGGTGTGGCCTGAAGAGTCCCAGCAACGGTATTTGAGTTTACGAGGACTCAAGAATGTGTAATTTTTTGAAATGCAATCCTCTCATAGATACTCGTGCTCGTATCTAAAACAGATCTACTCGTAATAAAAAATGTGCGGGGTGCAGGGATTCTCGGGTCTCGTTATGGAAGGGTCTGATATGATCGACATTTTTTTCGCTCAATATTGACATTTTGCTTGAAACAGCCCTGCATTTACAGGCCTTTGCGATCAACAGCACTCATAATGATTTGCAGCGTATGACGTCTTATGAAATAGCAACCCTGCTACGGAGCATGTTACGGAGTAATGCGGTAATAAGATATGACCCGGCCGAGCTTCTCGAACAAGCCAGATCAACAGAGGCATTGTGGGACACTATGGGGAAAACTTGAGCAGGCGAAGCGACTCGCTTAACGTTAAGCTAGTCTCACCAGAGTAAAGCACGAAAATGCAAGACTGTGATGATCATGGACAGATATTTTGTACCTGCCTTTTACCGTAATACTAGATGCCGCATGAAGCCGTACATGAAAATATTATTGATAACCAACAGTACAACGACTCGTCCATAAGTTCGAGTGCATTACGACAAAGACATCTTATCTCTCGGTTTCAGAGAAATGAGACCCGACACCTTGATCGACAGTAAATCCCGGCTAGAATAGCTAATCTGGGAGCCAAGGCAATTGACGGTTTTATGTAGTAAGATTGTAGAATAAGAGCCGCTTCCAAGCACAAATTACGAGTAATATGTTTCGGACACCGGCAGAGTCGTCCCGAGATTCGAGAGCGTCAATCTAATATTAGTCAACGGGTGGCATGATAGCTGTTGGCCTGGCAAATCCTCCGATCTGGTTTCGAGACCAAGTGCTCCTTGGCCTGTCTGGCGCTGCCTTCCGGAAATCGATCCCCGCAGCGTCGTACACAGCCCCCTGTCAAATTGGCTTCCCTCCTTTGGCCGACGAGCGGCCCATGAAGACGGGAGCTGGAGGGATTTGCGCATGGGAGTTTGGCAGTTTGGAGTCTGCCTTGTCAAAGATAGCCGATTCCGTCATCTACGGCACGATGCGTCTCGTGTCTTTCCAGAACCGGGCGCATGTTCGTTATTGTGGATGGCGCCGGACAAAAAATCGGCTAGAGAAAACGGAGCCCACAGGGCCTTGGATGCAATTCGGCACCACACCAAACGTCTTTGGCGCCCGAGCCCCTTCTCCAATCAGTCGGTAGTGACCAGTCAGCGTTGTTTCCTGCTCTGGCGCCCCCGCCCAGCGCCCCTTCCTTCTCGTGCACCCTGTCGTTCTAACGCTCCTTCCCTCCTCGCGCTTAGCGCTCACCCAACTGTCTCGACGGAAGAAGTCCGTGTTCCTTTTCTTCAGTCTTGACTTTAACCAGCTGGACTCGAAACCATCAGTCTTTTCTCCCCCTCCCCCGAATTCCCTCGCCGGCTCTCCCTGGATTTCTGAATGTCTTATCGCTCCCTCCGCTGAGCCCGCATTCTCCCTTGTCGCTGTCTGCGATATTCCCTTCTTCGCTTTTGCCGCATCGTGCCCAGCCGCCTTGCGCCGGCTCCGGCTGTTTATTTGTTTCTTCGTCCCTGGGAGGACATATTCTCGCCGACCCCTTGTTTCTGCTGCGCCTGCTGCCGCCGATAGGGCCGATTCGCATCCAGGCTCGTCCCCGCTGTCTACGGCGACCTCGACACCGGCCTCGACACTTTGCGCGATCCTGCGTCCCACTCGTCCCTCTGCGAGGGAATCAGGCCAGGCACCACATCGCGGGCCTCACTTCACTCCTTTCTTTCCGACCCCGCTGGGCACCCGTCTCGCTGTGCAACGAATGCGAGGACATCCCATTCCGACATCGACTCTCCCCAGGACGGGCGGGGCGAATCGTCACAAAGAGACAATTCCATCCCACGGACCAAAGCCGCCACCAACTCTCTGAAACCCCCGGTTCTATCGTCCCTGCAACGGCCGACTAGTCTTCGCCGAGGGTATCGCATTTCTCAAGCGGTGACCGGGGCGCTATTCTAGGGCCCACTCCGACGCCAGCACCAGACGAAAGCGCCCCCGTCGGGTTGCCCATAGACGAACACCAAAAATCCAGCATACAGTGGTGCGCCCTGCATGTTCGGGGACCATTACATGAAATTTAAAAATAGCGTCTTTGGCCCCTCCCCCTTCCCGCCGCCTCCCCCCCTCGACCACCATGATGGCTGGCATCGTGTCCCCCTCATCTCCACCTGCGACGTCGCTACCTGTCGTTTCCCCCTCGACTCTGTCTGCTTCGAATTCGGCTCCGATTCCCTCATCGATCACGTCGCCCACCATCCGGCGGACAAATCTGCAGCGGCCAATGTCACACGGATCCAAGAATAGGCTTTCGCAGTACTCGGTCGGTTCCGTCCCCCCACGATCGCGGCCTGTCTCCCACGTGTTCCCGGTATACCCCTCCAGCCTGCCATACACATTGGTTCGAGACTTCGCCTATCCTTCTGTCCACCTGTTACACTATGGACCACCCCTCGAGCCGTCCCGGCCACCATCTGTCGTGACGCCGTCGTTCGACTCCCAATCGCAGCGACGACTCTCCGACCCGCCATTTTCCTGGGATACAAGAACGAGTTGGGATAAGGACTCGTGGGAAGGTGGAGCATTCAATGGACGGATCGATCTCCCGCCAATCTACCTCGCCGATGGGCCGCCGTGGAGCGAGGATGAGGACCTGCAAAGCCCCGTTGTCAGCTCGCGGCATCGCAAGCACAAGTCCGCTTCCTCTGCCCTCTTGACGAGCCGTCGCAGAAGCGCCCGGACGGCGGAAAGCACCGACGTCGTAGAAAGCGGCGGGGGCGGGGCCGGCGGGGCCGGTGGTACGAGCCTTCTCAGCCCAGACAACTTTGACCGCGAGAGGGGGTACTATGCAGGCGCGAGCGGCGATGGCGGCGAGCGGTATTACGTGAACCAGGGCGAAGAGGCAAACGGGCCCGGCGGTGAATTTGTCACATATCCGGCGGGGCAAGCACGACACTCTGCCCACCTCTACCACTTGACGACCCAGCAACCCCGCAACTACGGAGGTTACCGTCCGGAGTCGGATGCGTCAAGCCCGATATCATCTCCCGGTTTCCGCGAGGACGACCAGTCTCGCTACTCTCGCGACTACCAGTTCACAATCACATCACCCGACGAAGAGATGCACGGAAAAGCGGTTGCCTTGTTCGATTTCAAGCGCGAGAATGAAAACGAGCTGCCTCTCGTTGAGGGCCAGATCATATGGGTGTCGTATCGCCATGGCCAGGGATGGCTGGTGGCCATGGATCCCAAGACACAAGAAAGCGGGTTGGTCCCGGAAGAGTATGTCCGTCTCTTGCGCGACATTGAGGGCGGCATGACGAGTCTCACGAGCCATGTGGTGCCGACGGAAGCCCCGGGCAGCCCCAACGACGCGGGGACACCGACACAGCCTGAACATCAGCAGGTGTTCAGCGGCCACACGCCTACTACGAGCAACGTATCGAATAGCTATCCACAACCGGTGGTGTCGACGTTTTCGACCTCTAGCAAAGATCTCGATCTTTACCCGCAGCACCTGCTTGGCACACAAGCGGGCCAGATCCCGCCACAGGTGGTTCATTACCATGGCCAGCGCGGTGGCTCCCAAGCCAACACACCCACGCTTCTCAACCATCAGGACGTTGGGATATTGGGGCGGGGGAGCCAAGATTTGCCTGTGAAAAAAGGCGAAACCGTTGGGCCATCGTCTCTTGGGTCGTTTCCCGATGGCACGGAGGATGGGATGGTAGAGCACCTGGGTGACGGGGGCACTGCCAATCATGGGAGCTGACACCTCGGGAGCTATGTATTAATGTATTTGCTGTTACGTGTCGATGTCTGCAATGTCTTTTGTATACTATCGGCGGCGGGCGATTTCGGGGCATATTTGCTTTCCGCCTTTTCATCAATCTGGGCGTGGTCAGATGCTTTCCTTTCCGTTCCAATCTCGCATTTCCAAGGTGACATTTCGTGCCACAGCCGCTAGGCGTTTTAGAGGGAGCAAATTGTTTGCAGGCCAGAGGAAAGAGGGGAGACGGCGCCGCACACGGGGATTTTTTGTGGATATTCGCAGGTGTACGATTGGATGGTTAGAAGAGCTTGTGCCGGGCAAGGCAACGGCCAAACCAGAAAACTAAGCATGCAGAGCTCGAGTATGCGGATGGAATAATACTCCGAAGCTCGACTGGAGGGCCGGGATGCTGAATACGGCTTACTTTGGAGAACTGGGCAGAATTACACCATGTTATCAGGGGATAATCAACGGTTGACACCACGAGAAAGACGGCCGATTGGCTAGGCCGCTCGGATATACGGGGACGTTCTCCGCCTAGAGTCCGGCCCATAGTTACGGCTGGAATCCCCAGTCCGATTTCCCCGTTGAGAATCCTGCCATTCTTGCCGACTCTCGTTGCAATTCTTTCCTCATCACGAAGCCAGACAGTATGTTTGCCCGCTCAGTACTCCGCACCTTCCAGGGGGGCGCGCTGCGCCAGGTACGTCGAGGAGAAGGCAGCTGAGATGCTGATTGGACGGAGCTTTGCTTTTTTTTTCCTCGTTGCGCGGAGCTGACAAATGGACCAACAGCCGGTTGCCGGCCGACGATTTGCAAGCGGATCGCCGTCGGGCGGCGGCAGCAACACGGTGCTGATCGGTGCAGCGATTGCGGCAGCAGCAGGCGCGGGCTATTACTTTTACAGCTCGGGGACGGCGGCGCCGGCGCAAAAGGCGGATGCGGTCGCAAAGGAGGCGGCAGCGGCAGCGGCAGCGGGCGCGAGCGCGATCAAGGAGGCGTTTACGGGCGGCGACCAGGGGTGGGTGAGCCTGGAGCTGGAGAGCGTGGAGACGCTGAGCCACAACACGAAGCAGCTGCGGTTCAAGCTGCCGGAGGAGGACAGCGTGTCGGGGATGCACGCGGCGTCGGCGCTGCTGACCAAGTTCAAGCCGGAGGGGGCGGCCAAGGCGGTGATCCGGCCGTACACGGCAGTCAGCGACGACGACGAGGCGGGCCACCTGGACCTGCTGATCAAGAAGTACGAGGGCGGCGTGATGTCGACGCACATTCACGATCTGGTGCCAGGCCAGAAGCTGGACATTAAGGGGCCGATTGTCAAGTACCCGTGGGAGGCCAACAAGCACGAGCACATTGCGCTGCTGGCGGGCGGCACGGGCATCACGCCCATGTACCAGCTGCTGCGGACGATTCTCAAGAACACGGCGGTGGACAAGACCAAGGTGACGCTGGTGTTTGGCAACATTGCCGAGGAGGACATTCTGCTGCACAAGCAGCTGCGCGAGCTGGAGAACACGTACCCGCAGCAGTTCCGGGCGTTTTACGTGCTGGAGAAGCCGCCGTCGGACACGTGGAAGGGCTCCAAGGGCTACATTACCAAGGAGCTGCTCAAGGAGGTGCTGCCGGAGCCGTCGTCGGGTAACATCAAGGTGTTTGTGTGCGGGCCGCCGGGCCTGATGAAGGCCATCTCGGGCCCCAAGAAGAGCCCGTCCGACCAGGGCGATCTGGCCGGCATCCTCGAGGAGCTTGGCTACAGCAAGGAGCAGGTGACCAAGTTTTAGGTGGCTTTGGGGTAAATTGAGCCGTCGGTCCGGCCATTGTCGGATACGGATGTAGACGGAGTGTGCAGATAGAACTCAAACGCAGCGGAGCCGCCCCGGCCCCTCCCTCCCCCCGCTCTCGGCTCATTGTGCCAATTGCCTGATGCTGTGGATGCTGTGGATGCTGTGTTGTGCTGGCGTTCGTATGACGGCCATGGAGGGCTGACGCTCCCACCTGATTTGTGCAGTAGGCCCATTGCTCGTAATAGCCCCTCATTCGCCACGTTTTACCGTGTCGCTCGACGGGTCGCGCCTGCCAATCACACGCCGCCTGCGCCTGCCTGGGCTTTGCCGGCACCTGCCTGTTGAGGGGCGGTGAGACGACTTGATCCGCCCGCTATTGGGTAGTTGGGCAGGCACGCAGCAGCTCCGGTTTCCCAACTGCCATTGCCTTGCTGCGTGTCTTACCTTGTCCTTGTCCTCTTTTCCCATTCCCCTCTCTTTGGATCGTTTCAGCACGCTGCGATCCATTGTGTGTGTGTTTTTTTTTCCCCTTTTCTTTTTCCTTACCATGTCCGAGTCTCGCCGACGATCGCGGCGCTCGTCCACGTCCACGACGACGTCCACGTCCCATCGGACGTCTTCGCGGCACCACAGCTCACGCCACCTTTCGGCGACGTCATTGGCCTCGGCCAGCCGATCGTCTTCGTCGGTGCACCGGTCGTCTGGTGGCAGCAGCAGCAGCCACGGCCACAGCCACAGCCACAGCGGCGGCGGTAGCGGCAGTGGAAGCGGCAGCGGCGGCGGCGGCGGCGGCAGCAGCAGCGGCCCATATGGCGGTTCCGATGACTACCTGGCATTGCCACCGGGCGGCAGCAGCGGCGATGGCGGCAGCAGCAGTCGATCGGGCGGCGCGGGCCAGATCTACGGCAGCGCGGGGGGGCGGGCGAGCTCGTCTCGGTACTCGCTGACGGACCAGTTTGCGGCCACGCGGAGCGTGTACGACTTTGACTTTGACGACGGGGCGTCGTCCGTGTTCGACACGGCGTCGGTGTTCTCGATGAGCACGGCCCGGGCGCCCTCCATCCGGGCACCGTCGACGCGGGCGCCGTCGATTTTGTCGGGATCGGTGTGGAGCTCGGTCGCCGGCGGCCCGCTAAGCAGCGACGGCGGCGACACGGTCGTGGTCGGCTACGACACGCTGCTGGAGGAGGACGAGAATGATGGCTCGGACGGCGAGGACGGCCAGCACACGCCAAAGCAGCATGCGGCCGACGAGAAGCCGTCGACCGAGCAGCTCCAGGAAGACCTGCTGCAGCTTCAGCAGGACCAGCTGCTGCTCAGCTCGCCCCTCCTGCAGGCCACGGTGCCTGGACTGCCACAGCCGACACGCCGCACCTACTACGAGATTCTCTGTCTCGCGCGGCACCCGGCACCGCGCTCGGGCGAGATCCGCGCGGCCTACTTCCGGCTGTTTCGGCTGCTAAACGGCCACCGCAGCGTCGCCGGCGGCCGCGGAGGCATGCCCAAGGCGTTGCAGCCGACGGCGGCCTTTTACTTTGCGCAGGCGCAGGCCGCGTTTGAAACGCTCATCGACCCGGTCCGGAAGCTCGCGTACGACCGCTACCTGGACGACCAGGAGGAAGACGAGGACGACGGCGACAGCGAGGGCGAGTATGCCTTGGACGTGCAAGACGCAGCGCGCGAGGAGGACGAGATCCGGCGACGGCAGGCCCTGGCCCACATGCAGAGCTTCCAAACAGCGACCGACATGGGCATCCGATACGATGCAAGCCGTGTGCTGCTTTCAAGCTCGCCAGAGGGCGGCCGGTCGCTGCACTCGGTCGACTACTCGCTCACCCAGGCCGTCCGGGTCGGCCTGCCCGGGCTCGGCCGCTTCACAGAGACGGGCCTGATGCGGCTGCAGCGCGGACTACAGGACGTGCGCGAGCGGCTGGGCGCCAAGAAGATGCCGCTGTGGCCGGTGCTCTGCAGCACGCCGATTGTGGGCGTGTCGGCATCGACGTACGCCGTGATGTCGACCGCCGCCCAAGCTCGCAGCATCCGTGGCGCGCCGCTGTCGACGGACCGCCACCAGCCGCTGCTGACCGAAGTACTGGCACCGGCGCGGGTGGCGCAGCTGGCGGACACGCGGACGACTGGTCGTGTGGCAGTGTCGTACCGGCAAGAGTTTGCATGGGGCGCAATGCCGAGCCAGCTGCCCCCGACGGTGGCGGAAGTGGAAGCGGACATTCTGCCGCGGGTGAGCGTGACAACGCGGGTGGCGCAGGCCGTGCCGCTCACCATCCCGGGTCTCGACCAGGCCGTCGGTGTGGCTCCGGCGGAGCCGCTGCAGATTGAGCTGATGATGCACGACGGCAAGGCGTTCTCACTGGCGGGCGGGCGGCCTCGAGGGGGCCTCGGGCTGTCGCGGCGCATGGGTGGCGGAAGTGCGTTTCTGTGTGCCGACAGCGGCAGCGACTGGTCGCTGTGGCGGCTGTTGTCGCGGCCGGCCGACACGGCACCGGCTTTTCTTGCGCCGTACATTGCACCTCACGTCGAGGTCGGCTACTGCCTGGGCCCGCACGACCTGGGGCTACAAGCGCAGCGGCCCTTGACGGGGCCTGCGGACCGGGGCCTCAAGGGCGTGGACGAGGATTTGGATGCGCTGGATGATGGGAGCCACGACAAGCGCGGCGGCCGAGGTACATGGGCGATCTCGGGGGCGGTGGCCGGGAACCAGGCGCTGGCGGGCTACCTGCGATACGGACGGACGGTATTTCTGACGCCATGGCGGCGACTCGGCAAAAAGGCGGTCAAGGGACGACGGGCAAACAGCGGGCGAGCTGTGCAGGTAGAGGCGGAACTGTGTGCCAGTCACTTTTCCGCCGACGGCTACGTTGCGATTCGCGGCCTGGCGCCGCTGGGATGGTGGGGATTCCGGAACGGATGGACATCGGGGCCGGGGGCCAGCAGCAGACCGGCCAAGATGGGCTTGGAGGTGGCACTGAGCGCAGGAAGCGGCAGCGTCCACGTGTCGCTGTACTGGTCGCGGGTAGGCCAGCGGATCAAGCTGCCATTCCTGCTGCTGCCGGCGTCGGCAGACCTGGGAGTGGTGGCACGGGTGTTTGCGTGGGCGGTGGCGGTGCCGATGGCGGTGGTGGCAGTGCGGGAGGTGGTGCAGGCGCTTCTTCTGGCGTGGCAGCGGCGGCGAGAGAGGCTAAAGAGCGAAGCGGGCGAAACGGGAACGGGGGTGGAGCTGGAGGAGGGGGAGGAAGAGCAGGCGGTGGTGCGTCACCGGGCGGAGGCGGACGAGCTGACAATGGTGCTCTCGACGGCGGTGGACACGCAGCGGGCGGCAGCGGGCGGAAGCCGCGGCAAAGACGCGGGCAGCCTGGTGATTCTGAGTGCGAAATACGGCATCGCACAGGGGGATGACGACGAGAGGGACGAGCGGGACGAGAAGGACGACAAGGATGGGCTGGACGACGGCCGGATGACGACGACAGCCATGGCGACGCGCAACGGCTGGGCGGCTGACTACGAGGTGGCCGATGTGACGGCAGCGGTGGCGGCGCTGGTGGTGGTGGCGGGCCGGGACAATGACGAGACGGCCGACAGCCTGCGGATTCCACGGGGCGTGCGCAAGAGTCGCCTGCTGGGCTTCTGGGACCCGGCGCCGCACTTTCGGCGCAAGCCACAGCAGCCAACGACATCGACACGACGAACGGCCTGCAAGGTGCTGCACGTCCGGTACCTGTGGCGTGGCCGCGAGCACATTGCCGAGGTAGGCGAGCGAGCCGGCCTGCAGCTGCCGTGATTGGGGAGCGGAGAGGTAAGGAAGCACTGTTGGAGACGAGACAAAAGGCAGGTAACTTTTTTCTGTCTGCAGTCTATCTAAAACGAAATATTAAAACAACAATCCAAGCAAGCTTTTGCGGTGCAGACGCGGATTGACACGTGCAGCCGAGCCGTCAAGGAGACGAGGAGACTAGGAGGCCAGGAGACAAGCAGACAAGAAGACAAGCAAAAAATCAGACAAGCAGATAAGGAAACCAGCAGACGGACGTCTACGCGTGATCGCCCATGACGACCTTTTCCAGCTTCTCGCACTCGCCGCTCTCCTCGCACATGGCGCGGAAGATGCCGTCGTCGGGGCCCTTGGCCCAGAGATCGCGGGGCGAGCCGAACTCGGCGACGCGGCCATCCTGCAGGACGAGGATGCGGTCAAAGTCGGCAATGGTGCTGAGGCGGTGGGCGATGACGAGCAGGGTGGCGCCGGTGAACTCCTCGCGGATGCTGCGCTGGATGAGGGCGTCGGTGTGCATGTCGACGGCCGAGGTGGCCTCGTCGAGCACCATGACGCGGGGACGACCCACAATGGCGCGGGCGAGACAGAGCAGCTGGCGCTGGCCCTGGGACAGGTTGAGGCCGCCCTCGGACACGGGGGAGAGGAGGTCGTCAAAGACGTTTGTGTTGGCGGGGGAGGTGGACGAGGCGGACGAGGAGGGCGAGGCAGCGTCGGGGGCGACGACGGGCACGTCGGGGACGACGGATTCGTCGGCGACCGAGGTCAGGTGGACGCGGGCGAGACAGTCGCGCAGCTCGTCGTCGGTGTGGGCGTCAAAGGGGTCGAGGTTGGAGCGGATGGTGCCGGAGAAGAGGACGGGGTCCTGGGGGATGATGGCGAGACGGGAGCGCAGGTCGTGGAGGCGGATGGAGCCAATGTCGAGGCCGTCGACGTGGATGGAGCCGGACTGGGCCTCGAGGAAGCGGAAGAGGGCCAGGGTGAGCGACGACTTGCCGGCGCCGGTGCGGCCGACGACGCCGACGCGCTGGCTGCCGTCGACGGAAAAGGTGAGGCCCTTGAGCACGGGCGGCAAGTCGGCCGCGTAGCTGACGACGAGGTCGTTGACCTCGATGCGGCCGGCCGTGGGCCAGGCGGCGGGGGGACGGACGCCGTCGAGCGACTCGGTGGGCAGCTCGGTGTACTCAATGATGCGCTCGGCGGCGTTCATCTGCAGCTCGACGTTGGCGTACAGGCGCACGGCCCACATGATGCTGCTGGCAAAGTCCATGGCAAAGGCGAGGGCAAAGCCGGCGAGGGCCGAGTCCATGTTGGGCGAGGAGAGGACAATGGCGGCGACCAGGACGGAGAAGAAGGAGCCGACCAGGCTCATGCGCCAGCCGACCCAGCGGTTGAAGAGGACCATGTGCCAGGTGGTGGCGGACCAGTCGTCGAGGCGGCGGTACATGCGCTGGACATAGACGCTGGCCTTGTCGAAGCCGCGGATGGTGGCGACGCCGGAAAGCGCGGTGCCAAACTGCTCAAAGACGGGCGACTTGGCGGTGCTCTCGAGGCGCTTGACGGGACGGACGGCGGCCAGGTAGAGCACGGCAAAGTAGGCGCAGGCGACGAGCAGGAGGAGAGCGAGGGCGACGACGAGATACGAGACCAGCAGGCCGGCAATGATGACGCCAAAGACGCGGATCATGGCGGCGCCGCCGAAGCTGATGGAGTTGGCCAGCTGCGAGTCGATGACGTTGAAGTCGGCGGTGAAGCGGTTGAGCACGCGGCCGACCGGGACGGTGTCGAGCCAGCGCAGGGGCGAGCGCAGAATGATAAAGTTGAGCTTGGCAAAGAGGGTGCGGCTGGCGCGGATGGAGCCCCAGTAAATGTAGAAGCAGCGCAGCGAGGTGAAGAGCGCGGTGAAGAGGGCCAGCAGCACGTATATGCTAATGTAGTAGTCGGTCGAGTGGGTGGGGGTGGTGGCGGTCGAGAAGACGGACGAGACGGACGAGACGGACGAGACGCCGGCCAGAGCGGGCTGGCCGTGCTGGCCCAGCGGGTGCAAGGCCATGGACTGCTGGCCGACGGCGTGCTGGCCAAAGACGGAGAGGTTGAGGGCGGCGTCGGCGTGGCCGCCCTCGTACTCGCCCGTCCAGATGCGGAGCCACCAAGAGCGACCTGACGGTTAGCAGGGAGAGAGAAAAAAGGAGGAAAAAAGGGAAAAAAAAGGAAAAAAAAAAGGGGGGGGGGGGGAGGGGGAGAACTCACAGATCGAGTTGAGCTCCAAAAAGAGAAAGAAGCCCATGCAGCCCATCCAAAAGACCCAGCTGCCGGCGGCCTGGAGATAGGCGGCATAGACATGACGACGCACGGCGCCCTCCTCCATCTTCTCGTCCTCGACAAACTTGCGGGTGGAGCGGGGCGTCTTGGAGGCACGCGAGGCACGCGAGGCGCGCGACGAGACCTTTTGCAGGGCGCCGCCGTCGGTGGTGGAGGCGGCGGCGGCGTCGTCGCCGCTGTCGGTGGAGTCGTCCGAGTTGACGGCGGTGGCATCGACGGCCTCGTCCTCGCGGGCCTCGTCGGCGGTCTCGACGTCGCGCTTGATCTGGTCGAGGGTGCCGTCCTGGGCGAGGTCGGCGAGCAGGCCGGCGTGGACGATGCCGCCGTCGCCGAGCTCGACGAGGAACTGGGTGCGCGGGGCACAGAGGGCGACGTGGTGGGTGACGAGGATGCGGGTGCGGCCGGCACAGAGCGGGCCGGTGAGACACTGCTCAAAGATGTGGCGGCCGACGTGGGCGTCGACGGCGCTGAAGATGTCGTCGAGCACGAGGATGCCGGCGCGCGAGTAGACGGCGCGGGCCAGGGTGATGCGCCACTTCTGGCCGCCGCTGAGGTTGATGCCGTTGGCGCCGATCTCGGTGCGCTCGCCGTCGGCCAGCATCTCAAAGTCCTTGACCAGGGCGCAGCCGGCGACGGTCTGGCGGTAGCGGTCGTCGTCCAGCGGCAGGCCAAAGAGAATGTTGTCCTGGATCGTGGCGTTCTCGATCCAGGGGATCTGGGCCACAAAGGCAATGGACGAGGGCAGGATCCAGTTGGCGGCCGTGGCCTTGTCGTCGTGGCGCTCGGCAATGGGCAGACAGCGCGGCACCTGCAGGGCGCCCTCGAGCAGGTCGACCTCGCCGAGCACGGCGGCCAGCATCAGGCTCTTGCCGGCGCCGGTCTTGCCGGAGATGACGGACAGCTCGCCGGGCGGGAAGGTGACGGTCAGGTCGCGCAGCACGAAGCGCTCGGCGGCGGCCAGCGGCTCGTCGGACGGCCAGGCCACGGTGGCGTGCTCAAAGGCGACGACGGGGCCGTCGCGCGCGACCGGGGTCACGTCGGGCGCGGCCAGGTAGTCCTCGATGCGGCGCAGCGAGATCCAGGCGTCCAGCAGGTCGGTGGTCAGCTCGGGCACGACCGACAGCGTCACCTCGAGCGCGCGGAAGACGCCCAGGCTGACAAAGGCCACGGACGGCGCCAGCTCGCCGTGCTGCAGCGCGTACACGACCAGGCAGATGGCCGAGAGCGCAATCGGGCTGGTCACCCAGCAGGCCACCAGGATGGTGTCAAAGACAAAGACGTGCCACACGCTGCTCAGCTCGCGCTCGCGCACCTCGCCGATCTTGGCCTCCCACTGCGGCTCCAGCGCGGTGAACTTGATCTGGCGGATGCCCTGCAGCGCCTCGGTGACCACGGCCAGCTTCTCGTCGCGCAGCTTCATCAGCCGGTCCTGGGCGTCGGCGTAGCGCTTGGAGAAGTGAATGTTGAGCGGCATGATGATGAGCATCGACGAGAAGCCCGACAGCAGCGGCACCCAGCCCAGCAGCTGCACCAGAAACGCCAGCGACACCACCAGCTTGGACAGGCTGCCGGGGAAGAGGAACTGGTACGAGCAGAAGTCGGCCACGCGCTTGCCGTCGACGCCGATCAGGTTGACGGTGCCCTGCTTGGTCTTTTTGGCGTCCTCGAGCTCGTTGTCGTCGTCGGTGTTGTCAGTGTCGGCCTCGGCCGCCTCGGCCGTCTTCTTGCTGGCCTTGGTGTCCTTGCGGCGCAGCGCCTTTTCAAAGATGAGCGCCGACAGCTGGGCGCGGATGGGCACGGCGAGCTCGGCCCACGACAGCCAAAAGACGTACGACTCGAGCAGCGACTGGGCAATGATGGACACGCCGAGCCACAGGACCCAGATCCACACGTCGATGCCGCGGGGGTCCTCGGGGTTGCGGGTCTCGAGGATGCGCAGCAGCTGCAGCATGACCCACTGCGGCGCAAAGTTGAGAAAGGCGCTGGCGATGGTGAGGATCCACTGGATGGCAAAGTCGACGCCGTGGGCGCGCAGGATCGAGAGCCAGAGCCGGTGCACGGGGTAGCCGTGGTCCTTCCAGGTGCGGGAGACGTCCTCGGCGCGGGTGTGGTGGTCGGGCCGGGGCAGGTCATCGAGGTCGAGCGTGTGCTTGCGGGCGGCGAGGCCAAAGAGGTCGTTGGCCCACGAAAAGGTAAAGTGCGAGTACGCGCTGGCCGAGTGCGCGCGGTCGACGGGCTCGCCCTGATAAAAGACGTCGGGGCGGCGCGGCAGCAGGATGCCGGCGACGGAGACGCCGACGACGGCCGCCAGCTCGGCCACGCGGAGGCCGAGGACGAGGGGGGAGGCGTGCCGCAGCGTGTCCAGGACGCGGGCGTCCTCGGTCAGGACGACCACGGAGAGCGCCAGGGCCGAGGCGAAGGCGTACAGGCCGCAGCGGTACGCGACCGTCGACGCGCGGATGGCGGCGGTGCAGCAGGCCTGCACGAGAATGAGCAGCCAGGCCGCCGAGGCCAGCCAGTCCTCGAGGAGGAAGCCGTCGTCGGCCACGTGCAGCGTGACCAGGACCGAGGCCGCGAGCGACACGCCGGCGCCGGCCAGGGCCGACCCGACCAGCAGGGCCTTGGGCCCGCGGGCACTGAAGGCGTCGACGCTCGCGGCCGTGGCCTGGCCGTCGTCGTCGTGGTAGAGACGGTCGTCGCGCGACCGGCGGGCGGCCACCTGGCGCACCAGACCCGACACCGCCGGATACGAGGCCAGGCCGATGACGGCCAGAGCGCCGCCGGCACCGATGAGCAACGATTGGTCATGCATGTCTGCAGACTCGTGGCGGACGAAATTCTGCTTTCTTGCGGACCGGTGGAGGAGACAGCAAGGGCTGCTCTGGACCAATTGCGTTGACAAGAAAAAAGAAAGACGGAAGACGAAAAACGAAAAACGAAAAACGAAAATACGAAAATACAGACGAAACGCGATGAACGGAGTCGACTTTAGTTAAGTACGGAGTATCCCACCATTCGCTCCATCGGGGGCGGGGGGTGGATAGGCGGATCCACCAACCGGGGGCCAGGCCGGTTGTCGAGCCGTGCTGATGCTGATGGCTGGAGAAGGACAAAAAACCGGGCGAACAGGCTGGGGGCAAACACCGGTGCATGACTCGAGAGGACGGCCCCCAGACAAGCTTTCCGGTATTACAATGGTACCATTTTTTTGGAACCTTCCCTTCACGGCGATAGCCTGCTGACGGCTGCCTGTTTGTGAAGTGTCTGTCTGTCCGTTGACTCATCGGAGACGCAAAGGGGGAAAAATGATTTAAACCCAATAAAAAAGACGATAAAAAAAAAGTGACATTGCTCCGCAGAAACCGGTCTAGATAACGCGCTGCGAGGATGACGGCAGCAAGGAGCTGCCGTTCGCGGGCAAGAGCGCCCCCACTTGGCGTGCGCGGTTGCTCCAATCTGACACGGGCTGCGGCGATACGTCTGATACGTTTGAGCGAGTGGGCGTGTGCTCTGTCCACCCCCGGGCCGGCCATGGGTAGCATTACGAAAGTGACGAGTGGGGTTTTTCTTATAAAAAAAAAAAGAGAGGCCCTGCGCGTGCCCCACCTCCTCCGCGGAAGCTCCAGATCGGAGCGGTGTGCGCCCTAGCTCGTGTTGGCAGCGGTCGGCCCATGTACTCCGTAGCCATGCAGCCCGAAAGTCATTGGATCACGGCTGTCGTGTGTGGTGCACGGGATCCGTCGAGGCCGGTGGCCTTGCGGAAATCCGAAAATGGGTGGTTGCGTTGCGCGCGGGCTGACTCTTTTACACGTACAGGGTAGGCTTATGTAATAAGACGATTTCTGCTTTACGTTTTGCACCTTTACGGCCCATGGCCCATGCGGAAACCGCCCCTTTCCCCCCCATATCATGATGGAACAAAACGACGACTGGCCGCCAACAAACCGACTCGACTGCGATGCAATTCACAGGACGTGACGACGCGATTGTGGCCGACTCCTTGTCCCGTCCCGAACCGAACCACCTTGCCCTCGTGCCGAGATGTGGCGCCTGCACGGACACCATCTTTCGACATGAGAGAACGGTAGCATGTGGGAACTTGCGCCTTTTTGTGAGAATGCTCGCGTCCCTGCTAATCTGCTTGTCCATCAGTGTATGGCAGGCGCCTGTCGACAGCATACGGCAACCGGACGCGGCCCTTTGCCTTTCCGCAGCTCGGCTATCTCAGCACGCAGATGGGCGCATACTGGCTCTGTCGACTCCCTGCCTGTAGCATTTGTGCCTGTTCGCCCGAGTGCGTCCCTGTCCACCATGACTGCCTCGCCATCTTTCTCCAGGAATGCCCTTTGCCCGAGCCGGACGCTCTTGCCCACCTCTGGATGCGCGGCTGCTACCGAAACCCCTGGGCACGAACGCCTCTTCTGCACCTCGCTCCGCAGCGGCGCACTGATCCGCACGTCTTTCGACGGCTTGTGGACATGTGTGCGCTGGACAGGCTGCCGTGTCTGCCGACGGAAATCGTGGACATGATCTGGCAGCAAAGTCCACACGCCCTGCTCTGGCGGGCCATCTCCACCATCAGCGTAGCCCAGGCCGTGGATGCGCCCCTGTCGCTGCGTGCCGTTCGCCTGACGGACATTCAGACCTGGACACGCGGGGCGCCGGTCGTGCGCGTCACGGAGCGAACCGGGCGATGTCGGCCGGTCATGCGCCTTACGATGGACGCGGACGGAATCCAGCAGATTGATCGGCTTCCCGCGATGCCAAAGTACCGTTGTAAAGATGCGGGAAACCGGCTTGCCTATATTGTAGAGAGAGTAGAAGCTCTTTCTAGCATACAGGCACATTTCATGGTAGGTATGCATACATGTGCTTGGCAGTGTTGGTTTCTAAATCTGAGTCGAAAAAAAGGGCCCTTTTTTGCGACTCAAACTACCGTCAAATGCGCCGGCCCTGCGCATCTGGGATACACCCGCCCCTCCCATGCTAGACAGTTGCTTTCTGTCCCACCAACCCACAGGACTGCGGCAGTTCTTTCGGACAGTCGATTTAGCAGCGATACAGGGCATCACATTCTTCTTCATGGCGGGCCGGCTTTACAATATGCACGTGCATGATTCGCCCGAATCGAGTGCGTTGCCAACATACCATTGCCTGTCCAACCGAAACCAAAAAGGCGCAATTTGGATGTATTGGCCGATTGCGCGGCACGATAGCGTTGTTTCCCTCGGTGTCCGAGGCACAAGTGATATTCTGGTATGTCGAACTGGGCCATGATGCCTTTTCACCATCCTATAAGCGTGCCCTTTTAATTTGCGTGTCAATGTTAGATTCGGACTCGGCTCGTTGGCGATGTTGTCGTCGGTTCACGATTCCGAAGCACTACAACCGGCCCGTGGCGTGGGACTACCGGGAAATGCGTCCTGCTATACGGTGAGCCTCGGGAGGGCGAATGTATTCAATTCATCGGGGGCTATTCTCCCACCCCTGGTGAGCCCTTTTCAGCTCCACGATCCCCGTCTAGGCCGGAGACGGACGGTAGTAGTATGCACTTTTCTACGGCCCCTCTGAACATGGTCTCTTCCGCCTCCGTCTGGTACGATGAACAGACCGGGTTTTGTCGAGGCATCTTATTCGAATACGAGAACGGCGGTTTGCGGGCTGTGGGACAATGCCGCCTTCATGTTGATCCCAGTATCAAGTATGTACGACCATTGAGACTTTGGTTCCGAAACGTCCGTGTTGGAAAAAAGATAGCGGGCACTCGCGTTGCATTCGAATCCGGTGAGTCCACACATTTCGATTACTCTGTCGATGACGGATGGCAATGCAAAGATCTCGGGGGCACTTTACGGTTCTGGTTTACGAGTCACAGTTCGATGCTACGTGTAGAATAAATCAAGGCGGCTTTACATAGCCTTGCAGGCCGCGACGAACCTGGCTGTCCCGATTGAAAGGTAGTGTCGTAAGCACGGAGAGTCTTTGCTCGTAGGAACGGGCTACAAAAACGGGCTTTATAGAACCACGCCCGTACATGAGCTTCACGTACCGAGACATGTCCTACGAAACAGCAGTAACGCCAAATATCGCCAACTCGACGAGTTGGCCTATATGCATGGCAGCCTCTTGGCCTCCCGCCTGGACGCCGCGGTCACCGCTGTCAACACGCTCGATTCACTACTTGTCGCCGTCACCGGCAGTATCTCAGTATATTACTCAGCAGCACTAAGAGTGGCAGCGGAGATAGCAGGGCACGATGCATATTAAGTTGTGTAGGTAATGTAGCAGAGGTAGATAAGGAGGACAGAGCGTAGCAACTGGTGTATAGTAGCAGTAGCTTTTGTGATTATTGTACTCCGTACAGAGTGCTCGTTCGGAGTAGTGAACGAGTACTCTTAAGGTCATATGTCACGTGATCTTCTAGGTTAGCGACGTGCTGCGATTGTCCGATCCCAGCTTCCACCCGATCAGTCAGCACGGACGATCCCGCCACAGCACCAGCCACCAGCTGTCAGCCACGGCGCGTGCAGCCAATCAGCGGCGTGCAATCCCCTACTTTACACGACAGCCAACGCGACGCCCCAGCGGCTGTTTCCTGCGTCCTGCCTCATTCCCCTTTTATGCACCGTGCTCTGTCCCGGGACGCCGCCTCTGCCACGCCTCGCCCTGACCCGTCTGGACCGCCGCCGTTTTCGTTTGCAACATAGCCCGACGGTGTCCGGCCCTCGCACGCCCGCTGCTGTGCCGGCGTCTCCGCGAGTCGACAATCAGGCATTTGCGTCTCTGGAACGGCTGGAACGGTTGGAAGGGCTCGAGCTGTTGGAGCTGTTGGAGCTGCCAGGGCTGCTATATTTGTGAAGCGTGCTGGACGTGCTGGGCTCGTCGAGCTTGCCGAGCTGCTGTTTCGTCCCCGAGGCCGTCTCTTTGGAACGATCCATCTCCCTTGAACCGACTCTTTTCCCCCCTTTCCCCTCTTCCCGCAACCAGCACGGCCCCGCCGCAGCCAATGTCGCCATGAAGAGCACGCCCCTGATTATCAATTGGCACGACCAGAATGCGCCGATTTACACTGCACACTTTGAGCCGCACGGCCGCGGCCGGCTCGCGACTGGCGGCGGCGACAACAACGTTCGGGTAGGTGAAGAGGGCGGCTGTGGCCGGCGGGCGACGGGCGAGTGTGGTGCTGACCGAGGCTGCAGGTGTGGAAGGTGGAGAGCGACGGCGAGAGCCGCAAGGTCGAGTACCTGTCGACGCTGGCCAAGCACACGCAGGCGGTGAATGTGGTGCGATGGAGTCCCAAGGGTGGGTTCTGTCTTTTGTCTCTTGTCTTTCTCTCGTTTTCTGACCGCCAGGTGAACTGCTCGCGTCGGGGGGCGACGACGGCAACGTGATATTGTGGGTGCCGTCCGACAGCCACCACGCGGCCTTTGGCAGCGACCCGAGCGACGACAAGGAGACGTGGCGGACCAAGCACATGTGCCGGTCGTCGGGGGCGGAGATTTACGACCTGGCGTGGTCGCCGGACGGGGCGTACTTTATCATTGGCAGCATGGACAACATTGCCCGCATCTACAACGCGGCGTCGGGCGTGCTGGTGCGGCAGATTGCCGAGCACAGCCACTACGTGCAGGGCGTGGCCTGGGATCCGCTCAACGAGTTCATCGCGACGCAGTCGTCGGACCGGTCGGTGCACATTTACGCGCTGCGCAGCAAGGACGGCCAGAACGTGCTGGCGGCCGGCCTCGACGACAAGGCGCTCAAGGTGGCCAGCCACCTCAAGGCCGACCTGCCGCCGCGTCGGCTGGCCTCGCAGAGTCCGGCGCCGCCAGACGGCCAAATCGGCCAAACACAAAACAGCCACCGCGCCCAGCTGGCCGTGCTCGACCCGCTCGGCTCGCCCGCGCCCTCGGGCGGCCCCTCGGCCCCCGGCACGCCCACGCTCGTCGGCCTGCCCATGCACCCGCCGGCGGCCACGCTGAGCCACAGCCGACGGTCGTCCTTTTCGTCGCGCCGCTCCGTCTCGCCCGCCCCCTCGACCATGCCGCTGCCGGCCGTCATGCCGCTCGACGCGTCGCCCAAGCCGCTGCTCTCGGGCTTTGCGCCGCCGCCCTCGTCGGCCGCCACCACGGCCTTTCGCAACGCCAACCTCTACGCCAACGAGACGCTCGCCTCCTTTTTCCGACGCCTCACCTTTACGCCCGACGGCAGCCTGCTGCTGACCCCCGCCGGCCAGTACCAGAGCCAGCTGCCGATGGCCGACGGCGGCAGTGGCAGTGTCCGGCCGGCCTACGAGACGGTCAACACGGTCTACATTTACTCGCGCGCCGGCATCAGCAAGACGCCCGTGGCCCACCTGCCCGGCCACAAGAAGCCGTCCGTGGCGGTGCGCTGCTCGCCCATTCTCTACACGCTGCGTCCCGCCGGCCCGCCGCCGACCCGCCACATTACCATTGACACGTCCGAGGCCGAGGAGCCGCTGCTGCCGGCGCTGCCCGACCCCCTCGGGGCCCCGACGTCGGCGCCCACGCCCATGACCGCGACCTCGGCCGCCTCGTCGTTTATGGATCCGCCGCCGCCGCCCGCCGGCCCCAACGACCCGGCCTCCTCGTCGGCGGCCACGGCCGGCCCCAAGTCGGCCTTTGCCCTGGCCCACCGCATGGTCTACGCCGTGGCCACGCAGGACTCGGTGCTGCTCTACGACACCCAGCAGACCACGCCGCTCTGCATCGTCAGCAACCTGCACTGCGCCACCTTTACCGACCTGACCTGGTCCAGCGACGGCCTCACCCTGCTCGTCTCCTCGTCCGACGGCTTCTGCTCCACCCTCTCCTTTACCCCCGGCGAGCTGGGCCAGCCGCACGCCGCCGAGACCGCGCTGCTGCGCGAGCGCAGCCGCCTGGCCGCCAGTGGTGGCACGAATAGCAGTGGTGGTACGAACAGCACCAACAGCACCGGCACCGGCACCGCCTTTGACCCGTCCGTCGTCGGCCCCTCCCCCTCCCAGACCACGACCGCCACCCCGCCACACCCCCCGCTCGGCCACCACCACCGCAACTCGGCCAGCTCCTTTACGGCGCCGTCTCCGCCGCCGTCGGCCTCGTTCGCCTCGGGCCGGCCCTCGTCGCCCGCCCGCTCCAACTCGGCCTCGTCCATCCTGACACAGGCGTCGCTGGCCGCGCTCAACAACCCGCCCCTCGTCCTCGGCCACGTGCCCACGCTCGCCGCCGCCTCCAACACCTCTTCTTCCAACTCAAAAAGCAGCTCCGCCCTGGCCGCCGCCGTCGCCGCCGACGCCGCCACCCCGCCCGAGACCCCCCGCCACCGCGCCAGCAGCGTCACCAGCAGCGTCGCCGGCAGCGTCGTCGGCGCCGCCACCGTGTCCGTCGCCGCCGCACCGCACGCCGTCGCCGGCGCCAAGCGCGAGGCCGGCGCCGAGAGCGACCGCGAGGACACGCCCTCGGCCGCGTCCGCCGAGCCCGAGCCCAAGAAGCGCCGCATCGCGCCGACGCCCGTGACCGGGAGCGGCAGCACGTCCAGTGCCTAGGCCGTCTGGGCACACACGTCTACTCTCTCTGATTTTTTTTTATTTTTTTTTATTTTTTTTTATTTCCGCTCCTTCTTTTCCTTTGTCTTTGACGACTTCTCTTGCTCTTTGGTCTTATAAAAACAGTGCAGCGGCGAAAACGCCGCCTTGGGACAGAACAAGGGAACGGGACTGGGCCCCGGGCATAGTATGCATGTTGTCGTGGATTGTGCGGTGCGTCGAATGGGATGGCAGATCTTACACAGGGCGATTTTGTCCAAAGAATGGTTTCCGAATGCAGTAAATCACATGACCAAATTTCTTCTCTCTCTTTTTCCGTCTCTCCGACTGCCTCGTTCCCAACCTCCAAGCCGGCCCTCGCCCTCTACCCTCCACCCTATACCCCTACCGCTGCTGCACCCGCCAGATCACGTAGATCAGCACGCTCGGCCACAGCACAAACTGCAGCACCATGGTGGCCAGGATGGCCCGTCGCTGCCGCCGACTGAGCCGCGCCACCTCGCCGTGCGTGTACCACGACAGGCCGCCGTCGAGCCGGCCCAGGTACACCATGAGCGAGAGGAACGGCAGCAGCACGCTCAGGGCCAGCATGTAGCCGAACCACGTGCGCCGCCGCCGCCGCGCCGTCGCCGACAGAAACGCCTCGGCGTCGCGCGGCACGCCCATGCGCTCGAGATAGTCGGCGCGGCCATGCGTTGTCGAAAAGGCCGCCTGGCTGGCGATTGCGCGCAGCGCGGGGTCCGTCGGCCGCTTGGGGCGGGGCGTGTCGGAGCCCAAGTCGCCCAAGTCGCCCAAATCGCCCAAGTCGTCCCACGGACGGTACAGCCGCGGGGCGTGCGTCTGGCGGCTCGACCGAAGCGCCATGGCCGTCCTTTCCCACGAGGCGTCCGGGGCGGCCACCGGCTTTCGATACACCGGCGTCGGCGTGGCCACGGACGGGTAGCGCGTCGCAGCGGCTGCGCGAGCCTGGAACGAGGGGAGCGCGGGGAGGCGGCCGAGCCTGGTTTTGTTTTTTCTGTCTTTTCTGTTTTTTTTGTGTTTTTTGTCGTTTTTGGAAGCGTGCTTGTCGGTCTGGCCACCCCATCCCGACATCTCCTTGGTGCGCTGGAGCGCCTGCAGCCGGGCCGCCTCGGGCAGCGGAATCAGCCGAAACGAAAAGCTGTGCGCCGTGCCCGTCGAGCTCTGCGACGAGCCCGAGCCGCGAGGGCCCGTGTCGGTGAGGCCGGCCGTGTCCATCGTGTCCGTCGTGTCCATCATTTCCGTCGTGTCCATCGTGTCCATCGTGTCCGTCGTTTCGGTTGTCTCCCCCGTCTCCCCCGTCACACGCCGCGACGCCATCGCCTGCAGCGGAATCGGAGCAAAGCCGTGGCCCCGTCGCGGCCGGAACGGACTCTGCACCGCCCGCGCCAGGGCGGCTGCGGCCTCGCTGCCCGTGCGGTACGGCGGCGGGCTCGGCACAAACCCGTTGACGCGGTGCGTCCGCAGCTTCGGCACCATGACCGGCACCTTGGCCCCGCCGACGTGGCGGATCTGCAGGCTCTCCTCCGACTCCTCCTCGTCCGGCGGCCCGCTCGACGGCTGCACAATCCGGTCCGTCGAGGCGTACGCGTCAAACGGCAGGTCCAGGTCCTCAAGGCCATCGTCCGATGCGTACTCTGCATCTGCCACGCTGCAAACACGAGCTTGGAGGCGACCCTGGTAGCGATCCTGGGGGGGATCCTGGAGCCGACCCTGGTGGCGAGCACCCGCCGTCGCCAGCGGAAACCGACCGACACTGCCACGGCCCACGGCGCTCGTCTCGATCGTCTCCCATTCGTCCCGCTCGGCCGTCGCCGTCTGCTGCAACGGCTCGACGCACGGCTCCATCTTGGCCACGTTCTCGCTGCTCAGCGAGGGTCGACCGCCCCTCTCCCCCGACGTCTTGGAAAGTGACGTATCCAGCACACTCGCGTCCTGCAGAATCACCCGCACTTCATAGGTCCCGCGCTCAACCTCCCAGTTGGGCTGGATCACCGACGTGTCGTAAAACGCCTCGACCTCCTCCGGCGTCGGCGAGCGGCCATGGCGATCCAGCGGCGAGCCCGCCCGGCTCTCAAGATACTCTTTTGGAATCGCCGGCGGCACGAGAGACGCCCGCAACACCACTGGACCCTCCTCGTCGGGGCCGTACAGCGTCGCCTGACTGTGCGTGCTCTGGCCGCTGACGTGCTTCAGCGCCGCACTCACCTCCCGCTCCCGCGACGGATGCAGAAAGATCTTGTACGGGCTCTTGTCGTAGCGGAACGGGTCGTCGTCCGAGTCCTCCGTCATCGCGTCTGCGGAGACCACCGTCGTGCTTCGGGCACTGCCACGCTTGTTCTCCTCTCGGACCGATTGCACCCGCAGAGGCAGGGGAAACAGCACACTCTCGCAGGTGGGCGAGGCCAGGTCTCGAAGCTCGTACCCATCTCCAGGACCGTCTTGGTCTGCTGCCATCTCGAGCCCCGACGAGAGACCGTGGCCTTTTAACTTGTTCAGTGCCGACGGCCCCGTGTCGTCTGGATGGAAGCCCATGCGAGTTGTGGCTCTCTCACGGTCGGGCACCGCCTGCGCTGTTCCTGACACGCTGGGGTCGGTGTCTTTGTGCTTCTCGTCGGGACACAGGTCCATTCGGGCCTGGTACAACGTGTAGACCTCCTTTACCATGCTGTCCGGCGTCTCTGGCTGTCCGGATGTCGGGTCACAGATGGAGTCGTTCATGTCGTGGCTGACTAGAGACCGAGGCGAAATGGACGCATCTCGCGAAGCCATCTGGACGGAACAGGCTGCACTTCCGACACTCGACGGAGACCGGCTTTGCCACTCGCTGCTGTCGGAGCGGCTGCACGGTCTGTTTGAATACGCATTTGTGATGCTCCGTCCGGTAATATTTCGATGGGCCTCACTGAGGTCCTGGAAGCGATAACCTCGCGTCATCTGCGGCAGGGACACGACGTGCTTCTTGTGATCTTGAAAGGTGCCGAGTGCTGGGCTCATGGCATTTGTGTCCAGCTTTCCGAGAGGGCCGCCGCGGTTCTCTGCTCTTGCCATTTCGTCTTTCCTGTTCTGTTTTTCTTGGCTTCTTTTTTTGTTTTTCTATCTTGTCTTTTTCTTTATGCCGTCAAAATCACAGACTAGATGGGCAGCGAGTCGTAGAGTATGTGTGGTGTTGGCTGCACGGAAACTCTCCAAGACATGGGCTTTTCGTACAAGCAAAAGTGATAAGGAAAGTGAAATGAAAATGAAAATGGAAATATTAGAGACCCCGCGCACTCAGAAACGGGGAGAAAGGCGGTCTCGAGAAATATTCAGCAAGTAAACAAATCGAGGCTTAACGGCCCGTTTAGTCGGGCGAGAGTGCTGTGCGCCCAGACCAAAGGCAGTATCCCCACCGCCTCCTCTAGGACTGCTCTTGCCTTGTATGCAATGGCTGCACGCGTTTATGTCGTCACTTTGTTGTAAGCGACTGGCCCGACTTCCCTACCATGCTGCTCTGAGAGAATTCGAAATTTACAACAGAGATTTCATCGAAACACTCGGAGCAAACCAGCTGGTTGCACGACTTGTATCCTGTCGTATCGTGGGAAATTCCAACATATAAATCAAGGCTGCGCGATGTTGGAGACAATTCATTCTCCTTTTCAGTTGAAAAATATCCTCCCTGCTTCCCCAACCTAAAAACACGCTCGAGACCGTGTCCAGTGAAAGCGAGGTTTGTCTCCATTCTAGTGCGTTACAACTGGACATCTCGCCGTCTCGCAAGCCGTTTCTCGCCAGTTTTCCAAGTGACGTTCTCGGACACAGTATTCAACACAGTGCATACACACTATGACTGTGCTGGCCGGCCGCGCCTACCCCACCTCCCAGCGCGCCCTGCACGGAGCGCCGTTGTCGGTGGGCCTTGCCGATCCATTCTGCTACATTCGACGGCTGCAGCTCCCCAGAGATCTCCGCGTGCGCTTCGATCTCTAATATCCTTACCATTGCATTATGCAGGGCGTGCCATCAAGCTGCAGCCGTGCCCAGATCTGACTATGAGCCCGATTTCCCACCCCTAACGCTGTGCTTTACGGCTTTCTGACGGCTTTCTCACGGCCTTCTCTCGGCCGATATGACTCTAACCCTCGAGACGATCCCTGGAGAGGTCTTTCTCCAGATTATATCGTGTAGGTGTCCCCAAAGTACCACTGCGCACCCCTCGCACCCCTGTTCTCTGACACGTGCCCGTGCCCTCTTGGCATTGTGCAGATCTGGAGGCCTCTGATATCGTGAAGCTGCAGCGTGTGTCCAGACAGCTATTGCGCACAGCAAGAGACAACAGTTTTTGGCGTCCACGGTGCTTTGATGACAGCAGCTATGTCGAAATCCTGCTGCGGCGTCGCACCCTCTTTGAGAGCGGCGCAAGAGCAGACCCGACTCCGAGAATCTCTGGATCTTCGCCCCCCGAAACCGACACAACGGCCGCTGTAGTCGCAGATGTCCATCGCGAGAAACTCCGCATCATGGCCAACTGGGACCCCGTATTCCCGGGAGAGCGGGTTTCGTGGTATGACGAGTATATCCAGCGGAATGCCCCCATCGTCATGAACTGGTTCGAGCAGCCGAGCCGAGATCGCAGCGGCGCGAACAAAGGAGTGTCGGCCGAGGCTCGTGGCGTTGCGCTGTATCGGCCAGACGGACCCCTTGGCACGGCGCTGGCCGTCTCGCCCCTCGACGACGGGTCGGTCTGTCTCTGGGACGCAAAGGGAACCCAGGGCCGCCGAGGTGCCATCACCGCCCGCAGCCCTCCGGGTCTTTTGTTCCCCCCCGAGACGAGGCTCACGTTCGGAGTGACAGAATGCGTCAGCGTGGATAACCAGCGTAACCTGGCCTTTTTCGCTGTGCAGGATCGTCCGTTCTGCCCTGCTTTCCTACACACCCAGACTGGCTGGCTGACCCGACACTCTAGGTCTCGTCGAGGTAGATCTACGCCAACTCGCCGTCGTCAGCGAGGCGTGGTTTCCCGGGTCCATCACGGCGCTTTCCACATCGCATCCGGCCGTGCCGCTCTCTGTGGGGATGGACCAGGGACTGCGTCTGCGCGATACGAGAACACGGATAGGATACGGATCCGACACGGAGGCGGGCGGTACAGTCGATCATGTCTGGCGATCCCGACAGCCCACTCACCATCCCCAGCCTGGGCCGATTTCCATTCTTCACCTGCAGCGTCCAGGATCGGAAGAGGACCTCTCCGACGACATTTACACGGCCGGACGCATCCCCATCATCCAACACTATGACCGCCGCAAGCTATCTGCCGTCAAGGACTTTATATATTCGGGTGCCAGCCTGTGCAGCATGACGTCTCTGCCGTACGCGTTTTCTGCCATGGACGCGGAACTCCGACGCGACGGCTTTTTGTCCGTGAGCCAGGTGGAAAAGTCCAAATCGGTCCCTGGCGGGCGAACGATTGTGGCGTGCGGCGAGTACAAATCCAAAGGCTCGTTGGAAATCTATGGCATCGGTGTCGTGCCAGCATCCGCCGCCAGCCGGGAATCCGACGGGGTCCAGTACCGGGAAAACGCCGCGTTAAAGAACCGCCAGACGTCGTCCTTTTCAAAGATCCTGTCGGTGGCCTCGCACGGCACGCGCCTCGCCTTCTCGGACGGGGCAGGCCAGATCAAGTGGTTCGAGCGGGACGGGGTCACCGAGGTGCGGACCTGCAAAATTGGCGGGGACAATGTCCAGGGGGCGGCGCCGTCCCTGTTTGGGACAGACGAGGATGCAGGCGACATTGCGCGGAAGCTGCTGCCCATCCAAGTACAGTCTGCCCAAGGCGGCCCCCCTGGAGGCTCACCCGACCAGGACCTGCTGTTCTGGACGGGCGACAAGCTCGGCCTCGTCAGCTTCTCGTCGCAGCCGGGCAGCACGGCCGAGGACTTTGCCGAGGTGGCCAAGACGGCCGAAGAGCGGGCGACGGAGAGGACGGAAAAGGTCTATCACACCAAGATGCGACGGCTGCTGGAAAGGCAGGCTAATGACGTCCGGTTTGTGCGTCACCTTGGCATGGGCAGTGGCCGCCGAGGCCGATAGCGGTCTCCCGTCGGGATCGGAAGGATGCAGGCAAAGGAGGGGCCAGCCGTTACACGCTGGCGTTTGGGTGGAACCGTCAAGGTCGTGGGATAAGAGCCCAACTTGGTGGCAATGGCACGCCGCTGCCGTAGCGCCTCCGTATTGGATAGCACGGGGGGAGAAGAGAGTCTCGTCCAAGAAGAGCGGCACGGCCGGTCAGAAGACAAGACAGCAAGACAGGGCGGCCAATGGTGCGGCATGTACAGCCCCCGGTCGAGATACGTCTGCCAATCAGCAGGATACACAAAGCCTGGTGCGATGCAGGCCAGCAGTGCTAGAAAAACACAATGCGAGCCTGTCGCTGATTGATCGGATTTTTGATCGGATTTGATCGGGTGGATCGAATTTGGAAGTCGGCTGCCGTCTCTGACGGATTTCGAGGCGCTCTCACCGCCGCGCCGGGGCTGTCCCTCGCCCATCGGGGGGGCCCCTGCTCTGTTCACCGCTCCGGTGGAACGCCGTCCGCGTACGCTGAGCGATGCGGCGACAGCCTGCAAGGAGGTCAATCCATTCGCTCGCTGCTCGTACAAGTACGTCGTAGTCATAGGGATCCGTCACAGGCGTCCTAGTGTCTTACCCGCCCATGCAAGGTAGCCACGGCGGCTGGAGCCAAAACCCCCCCGCCCGTCGACCGCAGCTTCCTCTTGGCAAATTTGGGCCGCAGCTCTTAGCCAGAAGGAGCCATGGGCCGCTGCGGCACCCACCTGCTCGAACCACCGCAACCAGTTAATCACCCTTTCCAATAAAGCAAGGCCCCCCTTTTTTTCCCTCCTCCCATGCATGTCCCAGCATCACCGCTCTGGCCGGCAGACTCCGTACGCGAAATACAGGCGTCCGCAGGGCCTCGCCACCCCCCATTGCAGGAAAATCCGGAAAAATATGGAGAAGGCGCAAAATGGGTCCCGTATAACTAGGGAGGCGAGGGGGGGGGGAGACCTCTTGTGGCACCTGTTGAGTGGAAGCCCACAAAGTGACGACAGGGCTGACAGCAATCGTCTTGACAAAGACTCTCGAGTGGCAGCCCCGGCGGTCCTTTGCCTATCTCTCAACAGTGCTGTGTCGTCGACTGGCCGGCCATGACGGCGCTGGCGGTGGAGATGTGACGCCGACGGCCGGAATGCAAGTAGGACAACATTGCAAGACTGACGATCGTGACTCTTATAATTTTCCCTCTTTCCTCTTTGCTCTCTCCATCTCGGGACACCTGCTGCGGCCCATTATGTAATGCGCCCTGCGCTCCCATCCTCCCGTTCTTTTTTTATTCCCATTCGCGTGGCTGCTGCCCGACACCCGACCCGATGGCGTTTTGGGTCCGTGAGGTGCCGGGCGAGTTCTGCACGTACGACGTCTACCCCCGGGACCAAAAACCGGGACGGACACTGAGGGAGCGACTGGGAGAGCGACTGGGGGAGATGCCCCGGTCCGGAAACCCGCGGCCCGACGACTACGGCGGCTGGACAGACACCACCGGCTGCTCGAGATGGACAGCCACCCAGGACGTCCAAGACTCCCACTACCATGTGAGTCACGACAGAGAGGTGCATGTCCTCTGTGCGGCGGGCCCGCTGACCTCGCTTTCCCTGGTCAGGATCACCAACGACCCCCGCCGTCCCCCTTGTCGATCCCGGCCTCGCCGCGGCCCTCGGCCCGGAGATGGAGCGACGGCTCCCACTTGAAGGCGTCGCTTCCGTATCAACAGCCCATGGACGAGTCCTGCTACGACTCTCCTTCGCCGGGCAGCAGCTGCGTGTTTGCCAACGGAAGCGAGGCCGGCCGGACGACGCCCAACTTTATCCGCCTCCGGCACCCCGAGCCCAGCCACCGACTGCAGCGTCCGCTGCCGGCGTCCATGTGCGAGCCGTGTCCGCCCATGGCCCTGCACGATCGCCGGCCATCGCCACAACGACGGGCGTCGCCGCCGCCACGGCCCGCCCTCAGCTATACCGACTGGCGGACGCAGCAGGAAGACTTGCTGTTTGCAAACGCCCAGTGTCTGGACGAGCCCCGGCCAGAGCCGCCGCCGCCGCCACAGCCACAGCCACAGCCGCAGCCACAGCCGCCGCGACCACAGTATCTCCAGATGGACACGGCCGAGGGCAGCGACTCGAGCGAGGCCGGACGGGACAGCGACACGCGGACGGGGCGGCTGCTGACGGACGAGGAGGCCCTCGAGAGCGTGCGACGGAGCCTGTTTGCGTTCAACCGGCGCAGCCACGCGTCGCGCCATGCGCGGATCCTGCTGGGCCTGATCCATCCCAAGTGCGCCGACGTGGAGTTTGAGCTGGACAACCGGGCGCTGGAGAGCATCTTTCTGGCGGCCAACGAGATCTTCTTCAGCGGGCGGCTGACGCACCGCGTGCGCTGGGGCTGGTCGGACGCGGCGTCGAGCTCCGTCTGCGACGGCAACATTATCGGCCACACGGCGCTGCGGGAGGCGCGCATCGGCGGCTTCGAGACGTACGTGCTGCTGTCGACGCCCATCCTCAAGAGCCCCGAGTACAACCGGCGGCTGCTCATCTCGGCCTTTCTGCACGAGCTCATCCACTGCTACCTCTTTATCAGCTGCGGCTGGGGCGCCCGCAAGGACGGCGGCCACACCGACGGCTTCCGCGCCATTGCCGACATGATGGACGAGTGGGCCGGGCGCGAGCATCTGCATCTGTGCCATATCGAGGCCGATCTAGGGCGGTTCCGCCGCGCGCCCGAATCGGTGGACCCGAAAGGGTCGGCATATCTCTGGGGCGATTTCCACGAGCGGCTTAGGAGCTCACTACGTTGAAATAGTTTTTTTGTTTGCATTTTGCTTGCATTTTGTTTGCATTTTGCTTGCATTTTGCTTGCATTTTGCATTTTGCATTTTGCATTTTTCTTTTTTTCTTTTCTGCCTTTGCCTGTCTGTTCCTAGACCTGATTCCGATACTCCTAGACTAGCATGTGTATACCCACCCAACATAAGGTGCACTTTTCTTTCATGGCATTCGCGGCCGGCTCTAGACGTCGCCGTTGTCGGGCGAGTAGATGGCTTCGCGACACAGCTGGACGGTCTTTTTGAAAAAGCGCCGCCACTCGAGCGGGTCGCCCTTGACCTTGACGAAGCGCACCTCGAGCAGACGGGCCTCGTGCTGCTCGGAGCCGTCGTCGCCGTAGCCGGGGAGCGAGAGGCGGCACCAGTCAATATGGACGTCGCCGTGGAGGGCCTGCTTGCGGCCGTCGAGGGCGCGGACGCGGATGTGGGCGACGGCGTCCGAGGCGGCTTGGGCCTGGACCATGGCGGCGTCGGGCGCGGGGACGGGGACGTTGAGCTGGTGGAGGGCGGCGCACAGCATCTGGACGAGCAGGGCGGGCGGCACGTGGGAGAAGAAGCGGGTGAGCGAGTAGGAGGGGACAATGTCCTGGAAGCGGCGGGCGTGCTGGGTGAGGGAGAGGGGGACGCCGCGGGCCTGGGAGAACTGGCTCATGGCGGGCTCGTCGGCGAGGGCCTCGCGGAGGCCGTAGGCGTAGGCGGCCGAGGCGGCGGCGTCGGAGCGGGCGACGGGCTGGGTGGCGGAGACGGCGAGGCGGCGGGCGGGCCGCAGGGCGGGACGTTCCCAGTCGAGGGCGGCGTCGTAGAGGACGGGGGGGGCGACATCGGGCTGGGTGGAGGCGTGGAGGGGGAGAGGGCTTTCTGGTTCGGCAGTGGGAGGCGGCGGCGGCCGGTCGAGGGGCCGGTCCAGGTCAATGTGCAGGTTGCCGAGCATCTGGGTGGCGAGCTCGAGGGGGTCGGCGACGAGGCCGTCGGGGGTCAGCAGGGGGTTGGGGCGGGTGAACCAGGGGTGCTGGCGGATGTGGTGGAAGGAGAAGCGGCGGGCCGGGTCGACGGCGAGGATGCCGCGCAGGAGGGAGAGGGCGGCGGGGGGCAGACGCAGCCAGAGGGGGTCGGGGCTGTGGCCGGCGGTGCGGGCGTACTCGGAGAACTCCCAGCTAGTCGGCACGGGCTCGTCCCAGGGCGTGTTGCCGGCGAGGAGGACAAAGAGGATGACGCCGCAGGACCAGAGGTCGGCGCGGTCGGCGGCGTACTTGTGGGGGGTGGGTGGACCGGCCGCAGCAACACTGGCCTGGCTGGCCAGCACTTCGGGCGCAATGTACGGCGGGCTGCCGCAGGTCGTGGTGCTCAGCTTGCGGCGGCCCTTGTGCTCAAACATGGTGGCGAGGCCAAAGTCGGCCAGCTTGAGGGCGCCGGCGGCGTCCAGCAGAATGTTCTCGGGCTTGAGGTCGCGGTGGGCCACGCCCTTGGAGTGCACAAAGCTGACGCCGCCGACGAGCTGCCGGAAGTAGACGTGGGCCACGTCCTCGGGCACGCCCACGTCGGCCTCGATCTTGTCAAACAGGTCGCCGCCGGCCGCGTACTCCATGGCGATCCAGCGCCACACGGCGTCCTCGCCCGAGGCGAACCACTCAATCACGTGGGCATGCTGGCCGACGTGTGCGTGCAGCGCCACCTCGGTGGCGATCTGGCGCAGCGAGATGCGGCCGCGCTGGACGGCATAGGCCTTGTGGATGAGCTTGACGGCGAAGACGGGCTCGCTGGCGTCGAGGGGGACGGCTTTTTTGATGCTGGGGGGTTAGGGATATGGAGACTAGAGGGAAGCGAAACGAGAGACGAGAGACGAGAGACAAGAAACGAAACGAGCAGACACATACGAAGCAAAAGCCCCTCGACCAATCGTGCTCGAAACGAGGCGGAACGGCAGATCCGACGGCAGGGGATCGAGCTGCGACTGTGGTCCCGTCAGTTTCACACGACACCTACAACACCATCAACCACAAATAAAAATCCTCACCATGTTGGCTCCTGCGCGTCGCCCGTCGCGTGAGCTCGCAAGTCGTCTCGCGTGAGCTCGTCTTGGGCGCTTTCGTTGGACGCGTGCACGGACCCCACAGCTGTCGGGCGTCTGGGGCTGCCATTATCGGTCCCCTCCCCCCACCTTGTCATTATCGGTTGCTGGAGAGCCTGTGGCCCAAGAATGTAAACACACGTACTGGCACAGCGTGTGGCCACCGCCCAAACCCAGACTCCACAAAAAGGGCAAGGGCGAATCGCCCAGCAACTCTGGAAAACGTCAAAAAGCCCCCCCCCCATTCAAAAAGGCTCTGTCATCGTGTGTCTCGGGGCTTCTTTTTTTTTTTTTCATGCCAGCTCCCCCCCTCACAAGCCGCTCTTTGCGTGTCGACATTGATTTAACCCACCCAGCCAGCAAACTCGACCGCGGCTGCCCCTCCCGTTCCTCGTCGTCCCCCGTCTACTCGTCCATCGTCCACCAAAAGATGGCAGACTCGCAAAGTGCAGCTCCGGGCAGCTTGTCCGGTGCCAAGCTCGGCGCCAAAAAGGCCCCCGACTCGCAGAGTATCAAGAGGTGGTGTTGCCCCCCTCGCTCGACCTCTGTCGTTTTTTCCTCACCCCTGTCCTAACCGACAACGGCAGACTGCAGACCGAGCTTATGCAGCTCATGACGGCTCCCGCACCCGGCGTCTCGGCCTTTCCCTCCGCCGACGGCAACCTGCTCTCGTGGCGTGCCACCATCGAGGGCCCCGACGACACCCCCTACGCCGGCCTCACCTTTAAGCTGACCTTTGCCTTTCCCACCAACTACCCCTACGCCCCGCCCACGGTGCTCTTCAAGACGCCCATCTACCACCCCAACGTCGACTTCTCCGGCCGCATCTGCCTCGACATTCTCAAGGACAAGTGGACGCCCGCCTACAACATCCAGACCGTCCTGCTCAGTCTGCAGAGCCTCCTCGGCGAGCCCAACAAGTATGTACCCTGTGTCCTGTCTCATGTGCCATGTCTCAGTCCCATGTCCCACATCCCACTCTATCCCCCCGTCTCCGTCCCCGCTAACTCTCTCCCCCAGTGCCTCCCCTCTCAATGGCGAAGCTGCCGAGCTGTGGGACAAGGACCACGACGAGTTCAAGCGCAAGGTGCTCGGTCGCCATCGGGACGTGGACGACGAATAGGCGAGGCTGAAGCCGGTGTCCGCACGCGGGCGGTATTGGATAGTGCAGGAAACGAACGACACGTGCTGGTTTATGCTCCTTTATCTTCATCTTTAGCACAGCGACAGCGGCTGGCAAACGGGGGGCCCATTGGCCCATGGCGGAGTATCACTTATGCTTTATTTCATCCGTTCAACATTCAGCGACCAGGCAGAGGTCTTGCAGACCAAGTAGCGATGCACCACGTGGATTCTATGAGACGCAAAATTGCATGATCGAGCCCGTCCCACGACTTGGCCCCGTAGATTAAAGTATGTCTGCGCTCAGTCGGCCATGCCGCAAGCTCCAGGCTAGAACACAGATTCCCTCCTGGCCTGTGATCATCACCCCACAAACCAATCAAAGAAGAAACGAGTAAAGCAAGGCAATTCGCGCGTGTCTGAATCAACAGGGGTTATCACACTGTCGGTGATCTTTAGATACCAGAGGACTCGGCTAGGTCCGGTTGTCCTCGAGCCGTCAAAATACGCAACAGGTCCTCTGGGGTAGAGCCTGGCTGCAGGATCCAACGTCTGCCGGAGCTAGAGGTGCTTCTTGCGCTATGCCAAATCTGATACTGCATCCAACTTCTCAGCTTACCCTGTGCCATTTTACGAGCCGTTTCCTGTCAATGTGCGAGTCGTGCTTCGTGCCACGCGGGCTGGACTTCACAGCATCATGACATAACTTGCGGGAGCTTCTCCCATCTGCCGAAGCCTCCAGCCAAGGAAGGAGCTTCAGCAAGCCCTTAGTAATCTGAATATTGACACGAGGGAGTTGGACGCATCCCTCTTCCTATCTTTTATTTATGCACGTTCAAGTTCTTTCCCGTATTGCTATACTCCCTGTGGTAATGTTGGCAATGAGTAGTCAGAAGTTGTTTGTTATTGCCGGATTTATTCTTTCTAATTAGTTTATTATTAGAATGTTCTCAACAATTCATGTTGATTTTTTTTCCAAGTAATATTTCCAATACGCCTCTTAAAAATGCTCCTAGAATTTCTCTTACACGTATAGATGGTATATACTAGGAATTCTGTTCCGATAGTGCTTTGTGTATCTTACATAGGCCACCCCCAGTATGAAACACCAACCCTTCCACCTCTTCGCTGGCAGTGCGGCCACTTTGGGCCGTGAAACAAGTCACCAACTGGGTGGAACGTATAATGTGCAAAAATATGGTTAATATTTAAAGATGTGGTGTAAGTGTTGTGAGTTGGTTAAAGTCACAAACTATGGGAACGGCATGAAGCGGCTTCTTCCAAGAGTCAACACCCAGCTTACAAAGAGCACAGTGTGCTGCAATCCACAGTCTGACAAACAAAGTCCAATCGTAAACATATTGCTATGTCTAAGGTGCACTGTCTTGTAAGATACTAGACGTAGCATTTTAACATCGTGAGTGAAGTAAATAAATTGCCAACTTCCTAGCCTGTTAAACGCTGCAGAGCACCGACTGGCAAGGGAGAGGAAATCCCTAAGCGAGCGAGACCGATCAAACTAGCAGATGCTACCTTGTATATGGCCTTTCTACCATGCTGGATGTCCAAGTGTCATTAATATTCTGTCAGTAATATTCAGCATCTGTACGGAGTACATAATTTACAAATACTCCGAAATTGATACGTGCTCTCTTGGATGCCACTTCATGTTTCATCAATTGAACCTCACATATACCCCCACCTTCCATGTACGACGCCCGGCCTCCGATCCTCCCTCACTATCGGTGGCCACGCACAAAGCCTCGTTATGTACTGCCTCGCGTCGCTCCACGCGTAAGCCCCACAACACGCATCGTCAAAGCGGCGCACCCATCCATCATCACGGTTGCACATAACACAAATGGCTGGATCATTGTTATTTCTATTTTTCATTCAGCCATATATTACACGGCCTCGATATCCTGGTAGTTATCACTCGCGGAAAGCTCTACTAGTAAATCTATGAAAGAAATAGGGACCATATCTTGCATGCGATAGACCCAAAAGTCTCATAAAAATACAGCCAATAATGCATGGCACCATTCGAGGACTGCAAGGCTGTGCTGAGTGAGGAATGTTGAAAGCAAACAAGATCACCTGACTGTCACTTTTCTCGGTCACATTCTGATTCCACTGCGATTCCTCATCTCCATCTTTACATGCCCTACACTAAGTTTCGCTGTCCAAGTATGTCAAACTCGCTCAGGACGTCCCTTACCCGCGGGCCGTATCAAATGTTCTTCTATGAGGTCAAGAGCTTTACCGCCACCCCAAACAGCCGCCTGTCGAAATGGATTGAAAGATTTTGTGATGCCAGACCCAAGGGCCCTTTCAATGAAGAAGCGAGTAGCAAAAAGCGATCACACTCTGCGACACTGTAGTGGTTCAACTTTGGTAGAAATAATGATAGAGGGCTTCGGCAAAGCTAGATAGATTCGAATAGTGTAGCACATATCGTAGACATCTGAAGGAAATTCCCGGCGGCCCGTACAAAAGAAACACAAGAGGTGCCGCCGAGCTTTCACGGATTAGGTCTCACGCCCAACCACTCCCTCCCCGTCTTTCTTCTTCTTTCCATCCAAACATGTTCCAACCCCGTTATTGTACCGAAACGGTACAGTCCGCTGTTCCTCCTTTGGGATGCCTGGGTAGTGTTTGCTAGGTGCCTTGGTCTTGGGGTTTCGTTTACTGATTTTATTGATCTTGTTGATTTTTTCCTTCCTCCCCTGAAGGCTCCATTTTCTGTGTATTTCGTTGTCCCAATAACCCCGTCCCAAAACAGAATTTGCCCGGATACAGCCACCCTACTCCTCGACCACGACGGTCACGAGGCCCTTGGGGTTCTTGACGTTGACCGCCTGCACGTAGCTGTACAGCTTCTCCTTGGCGTCCTCCTCGTCGTTCCGTTTCCGCGAAATCCGCACCCGCAGCCGGAAGGGAACGCCCTTGACGCCGGCTTCCCAGACCTTCTTGTTCAGCTCGGGGTCCAGACGAACGTCGGTCGTGCCCTGTGGCCGGAAACTGAGTCAGCACTTTCTTCCGGAGCAATGCCTCGTCCGCACGGGGAGAGACGTACCATGGCCTGCTCAGCAAACTTCTTGATCTCCTTGATGGCCTTCGGCGCCCGCTTCTTAAAGGTCACACCATGTAACTAGAAAACCGCAAGGTCAGTCCTTGCCATCTTTTCCGCTCGGTCCAACGTCCGGCACAGACGACCCCCGTCGCCTTCCACCGAGGGGCGCGCTGTAGAAACATACTCTCTTGTGCAGGTGGATCGTGTACTCGCGGGCGACGACGTCGGCAATGGCCGAGCGGCCGGTGGGCTTCTTCGAGGACATTGTGTTGGCGTGAGAGCTGCAGAGGCGGGTTAGATGGCTGACGGGCGTCGAAAAAGCACAACGCAAAGGCGTGATAGTCGTCGAGCAGAGAGCGTACCTCGGATCCCGTCGAAAATTTTGGTTCGGGGTTCGGCGTCGATGTGAGGAGTGGAGGGGAGGACAGGCAAAATAGAATTTTGAAAATGTTGGTAATTTCGACTAGCCCTCAGAAATTTGTTGTGTGTGCCGCAAAAAAGAAAATCAGGGCTTCATGCACCAATCAGACGGGGGAACCCCGCTATTATTTTCTGGGCTGCGCAACACTGTGACACGTGATTAAACATCACGTGGAATGTCATGCCGGCAGGATTGGGTGCTCGTACCTTTGTACCTGGTCATTGTCGTATTCATTTGCCCCTGATGAAACGAGTCGGTCCCTCGTCAGATCAGAACCGCTGCTGCCAGCACCACGAATTCTGCCGTCGTCGGCGCATAAGCCCTCCGTTTTCCTCTGTCGCAGCCGAGTCAGGGCCCGTCTGTGACATTCTGCGTTGTCGTGCCGCTCACTATTTGCTGTCTCGCCGAGGCTGTGCCACTGTGTTTTGTGGTCCCTGGCGTCGTTTACTGCCTTACTTAAATTGATTCCCCTCCAATTTCGCATCTCGTTTCCCAGCCACTCCTCCCGCATCGATCAGCCGAGGGACCGCCAAAACAAAAGGAGACGACGATTTCGAAAACGTCGAATCTGAGAAAACCCGCAACGACCTCTTGGAGAAAGAGAGCGACCCCGATCGAGCGTACTGGCTGTCTGTCGCTCGTGGCGAAAATCGCGACTTTAGCAAAACAAAAACAACGCCAACGAGCCAACTGCCGCCATGGCCGACCCTCTGACGATTGGCGCCCACGCGCCCGCGGCGCTGCCCGACCTGAACCGGAATCGGCTTCCCTCCCTCTTTGAAGTGCTCAGCCGGCGCACGCTGCCGCCGGTCGACCTGTACTCGTTTTACATTTACATGCGCGATCAACAGCGATCGGTCGACTACCTCGATTTCTGGTAGGCCAACACGCCGTCTCTCTCCAGGCCGCTGGTGTTCTGACAGTGCGAAAACAGGCTCGATGTCGCCCAGCACATGACGCTGTGTCGCCACTACGTGCGCGAGCTCCGCCGGTCGGTCCTCATCAGCACGCCCGACAATGAGAAATCTGCGTCGAAGCGCTCGTCGGCCATCCTCGACAGCATCGGCGACATGAACCACCCCGTGGCCGGCCCATCCAAATACCAGTCCGACAAGGAGAAGGACCAGGATGCCCAGATGTCGGCCTTTCTGCGCGAAGACGTGCCCGGCTCGGCCGCCGGCGTCCGCCAGAGCCCGGCCACCAGCACGCCCCGCGACCTCACCGACTCCAACTCGCCCGCCCACACCGTGGCCCGGCAGGACATCCGGGCCTCTGCAGAGAAGATTCTGTACACATTTCTGCTGCCCGGTGCGGAGCGGGAAATCGTGCTGCCCCCGCAGATCGTCCAGGACATCACGTCGGCCCTGGAGGAATATGGCCGAGATGATCCCGAGGTCTTTGACGTGGCCAAAGACTACGTCTTCCAGGCCATGGAGCGCGACGCCTTTCCCGGCTTCCTGCGCATGAAGGCGCTCGGCAACCTGATCCCGCCGACTCTCATCCTGCGCCTCATTATCGGCATGGTGTCCATGTTTGGCGCTTTTTGGGCCGCCTTTGTGCTCATCTTCCTCGACAAGTCGCGCGAAACGCGTCTTTGGGTATGTGTCCCTGCATGGCACCTGGCGGAGGATAGGAAATGTGTGCTAACGAGTCCAGCTCATCCTACCCTTTACGCTTGGAGTGTACTTTCTGGCGTCATTCCAGTACTCTCTCGACCCCGTATTGGCCCTGTTGGGGTTCAGCGAATACACCCCTTTCAACTTTTCTCGCGTGCGAGAGACGTTCGTCCGCAAGATGCTGGCCAAGCGGGCGCTTGTCGTGCTCGCGGTCACGACCCTCATCGATGCGGCTCTCCTGGTTCTCTTCATTTTTGTTCCGGGAAAGAAGCTGTGAGAGCAGACCCGGACTGTTCTTTACCTTTTTTTTTTGCCGGCTTTCTTTGCGCGTCGAGTTTTGGGCATGATTATCACGAGGCGTCCGGCGACTGCATGCAGCGCATTTTTACCGCTTTGTTTCAAGGATACCAGGAGCTTCCACGGACTGGAGGGAGATCAAGGACGAACATGTATCTATCAGGGAGACGGATCTGGCGAGTTTCGCGTGTCGATAACGTTACCACATGCAGACCTCGAAAGACTCAGTTTCCAGTCATGACAATTGGATCAATCATAAACGAGATGCCCCGTATCGTTTCCATTATTTTGCCCACGGTCCTCGTCTAATATGATGGGTTCGTTACGTGTCCGGGGGCATACACACTTTGGCCGACGGGCTCGCTTCGCTTCCAAGCCACCGTTCCCATTGACATCCAAGCCGTCGACATCCCGCGCTCGCGCCAGTAATACAGCTGCCGCCGCTTCATGCAGTATGGCTTCATGCGCGAGCCGCCGGATCTTGACAAGTTTAGCGTTGAAGGCCTGCTTTCTGTTGGTTGGGCGCAAAAAGAGACGCACCGGATAGGAACAAGTTGCTGCCGCCGCCAGCACTGCTGCTGCCGCCGCCTATTTGGTCCTTGCTCTCCTGCTGCATAATCTTTTGTTCCGCTTCGAGCGCGGTCTCGAAGCGGGTGTCCCAGTCGCGCTCCTCGGCGGCGCGGATGACGGCGGCGCGTCGGACGGCGGCGATCTGGGCGTCAATATCGGCCAGGGTGGCCTCGCAGCGGCCGGACCAGTTCTGCAGGGCGACGCGGAGACGCGGCACGGCGCCGGGTGCGAGGTCGCGCAGCGGGGCGACGGCGCTGATCCGCACGACCTCATTGGTAGGGTCCAAGGTGGCGGACACGAGGCCGGCATAGACGGCGGACATGACGACGGTCTCGAGCTCGCGGGCGTTGCCGAGACGCAGTGCCTCTATGAGGTGTCCATATGTGAGGCTGGCCCGATCGGTGGCCAGCGAGATGAGCGACAGCTGGCGCAGCTTGCTGGTCTGGATCTCGTTGAGCGGCGGAAGCGGCGCGTGGGGAGCGGTGGCCGACGCAGCATTCGAAGACCCAGCGGTGGCCCCGCGCTCATAGTCGGCATAGGTCCCGTAGCTAAAGACCTGGAGCAGGTGGAGGTATGCAGCATCGGCGGCGTCTGCGGCGGCTAGGGCCTGTATCTGTGGCCGCTCCAGGAGCTCGGCAAAGACGTAGGTGTCTGGGTGTGAGGTGGCCCGAGCGACGAGATCGACGGCGGCGCGGGTCGAGGTCGCGGATTTGGAGAGGGCCAGAAACGGCTGCAAAGACCGGGGGCCTGGGTCAGCTTCAAGATTCAGGATTCACCGATCACGGCTTTCTGACAATGGGCGGTGGGCGGGCGGCGGCCAACGCACCTCCAAAGCGTCCAGAGCCTTGGCCTGCGCCATATTGACTAGGGGTCGATGAGTCGTGTGTGGGCGTCCCTTGTGCAGCGGCAGCTCGTGGACTCGGGGCAAGAGAGGACGCCTCGTTTGACGCCTCGTTACCTATCGTGATAGCTTGGCCCCAGCTCGCTGCGGGGGGATGTGAGGCTGAGGCTGTGTGGCGCAATATTTGACGATGACTAAGCATTCCATTTTTGGCAATTTGGCATTTTGGCATGTTTTAGCGGTCCCGAGTTTTGACCCCAGCCCCCCTACGAAAACACCCGAAGGGAAAACGGCAAGGCGCGAGCCCCCCTGGCAAGTCCGAGACTTGTCGCAGACACGGCGGTTTGACGCAGCTGTGCCAGACGTGTTTGGGCTCCCTGGTGGGTGCAGATCAGAGCCGAGCGTACGGCCGCACGGTGTCTGTGATGCGCCATGCTGGAACACGTCGCCGTTGCCGACGTGTCGTGTGATTATGAAAGGACAAGAGTTTCCGTGGGGAAGGAAAGCCGCCTTAGCCGCCTGGCAGGGGCAGGGCCAGATTGGCACACGCGTACGTATGAGCACTCGTACTCGGTACTACTGTATTATCGATAGTGCTAAAGGTGACGAGCTCGGCTGATGGGAGCAAATCATACGAGGCGGAACTTTGTTTTTTCAATCTGATAATATTGATAATAGTAGGTGGGGGTTGAATAGTGTCCGAAATGGCGACGTCCCGCGCATTAGCGGAGGAACACAGGGACAAGTCGAGCAAGTTTTTGTGCAGCGCGCTGGGAAGCGAGCAGTCCGGCTAAGGGAAAGCGTGGAGAGTGAGCATGGCACGGAAAGCGTAGAGTAAGAACGAAAGGCCCGGAATAGCACGCTGACCGTTGGTTGGGGTGCGTACTCAGGCCGCCTGCCAATAAGACCCCTGCTAAGATGGGCTTGGATGTTTTAATTCGCAGGCGACAACAAAAGAGAACAGTGCGTGCCGGACCCACCAAACAAGCCCGACGTGAGAGGACGTGAGAGCTGACTAGGGGGGTTTGCGTGTCGGCCCCGTCGGACAGTGGTAGCAGCCCCCGGCTGCTGAGCAAGCGCTTAATCCGCCAACGCCAACGCCACCGTAGGAAGGACAAGGCCAAACCTCACGAAACCATTTATTTCTGTCCCGGCCCGCGCTGTTTCCCCCCGACGGATCCGACCTGTTGAACAGACGATTCTTCATGTGCTCGCGCATTCCTATTTGACACTCTCTTCTTCCGCAATCTCAGATCTTTTTTTTGGCCATCTGCCGTGTCACAGCGGACATTTCATTTTTGTTAGCAACGCGCTTTCTGCCCAATCGACCTTTTTTTTCGGCGAGCAAGACGAGCGCTAGACGAATCGCAAGACGGACGATACGCGGAGACTCTTTCGACAGCAACGCGATCCTTTTCCACCGCCAGGCCGAGACGCACGACGGGCGACAGAAGGGCCGGGACCTGTTGCGTTGGCGTTGCGCGACGAGCCATTGACGCGGACGAGTATGGCGCCGTCTTACCAGTCGGTCCCCCAGAGGGATGGGAGCCTGTTGCAGGCGGGCCGTGGCGCAGGGACGCCGGCCATGGCGACGACGACGCTCAAAGTGGGCGGCATGACGTGAGTTTTTGGCGCGGGCGAATGGGCGGGACTTTACGCAAGCTAACCGGGCGTCAGATGCGGTGCATGCACGTCGGCCGTAGAGAGCGGCTTCAAGGGCGTGGAGGGCGTGGGCTCGGTGTCGGTGAGCCTGGTAATGGAGCGGGCGGTGGTGATGCACGACCCACAACTGATCAGCGCGGAGGCGATCCGGGAGATCATTGAGGACCGCGGATTCGACGCCGACGTGCTGTCGACAGAGCTGCCGCCGGCGGTAGCAGACGCGGCGGCGGTGACGGCGAGCACATGCGTGACGACGGTGGCGGTGGAGGGCATGACGTGCGGCGCATGCACGTCGGCTGTCGAGCGCGGGTTTGACGGGGTGGCGGGCATCAAGCACTTTAGCATCTCGCTGCTGTCGGAGCGGGCGGTAATTGAGCACGACCCGACGCTGCTGAGCGCGGAGACGATCGCGGAGACGATTGAGGACTGCGGCTTCGGCGCGCAGGTGATCGAGTCCACGGCGGTCGAGACAGACGACGCGACGGCGGCGGCGAGCGGCCCGGCGCTGGCGACGACGACGGTGGCGATCGAGGGCATGACGTGCGGGGCGTGCACGTCGGCGGTGGAGGGGCTCTTCCGGGGCGTGGACGGGGTGGTGCAGTTCAACATCAGCCTGCTGGCAGAGCGGGCGGTGATCACGCACGACCCGGTCAAGCTGCCGGCGGAGACGATCACGGAGACGATTGAGGACGGCGGGTTCGGGGCGGCGATTGTGTCGTCGGTGGCCGACGACGCCCAGCACCACGGCGGACGGGCGGGCGGGGTGGCGACGGCGCAGTTCAAGATCTACGGCAGCCCGGACGCGGCGGCGACGCAGGCGCTGGAGGCGGCTCTGGTGGCGCTGGCGGGGGTGCAGTCGGCGTCGCTGAACGCGGCGACGGCGCGGCTGACGGTGGCGCACGTGCCGAGCGTGACGGGCCTGCGGGCGATCGTGGAGGCGGTGGAGGCGGCCGGGCTGAACGCGCTGGTGGCGGACAGCGAGGACAATGACGCGCAGCTGGACTCGCTGGCCAAGACGCGCGAGATCACGGCGTGGCGACGGGCGTTTACGACGTCGGCGAGCTTTGCGATCCCGGTGTTTCTGATGGGCATGGTGCTGCCGATGCTGCTGCCGCAGATGGACTTTGGGTGCTTCGCGCTGCTGCCGGGCCTGTACATTGGCGACGTGATCTGCCTGGTGCTGACGATCCCGGTGCAGTTTGGCATCGGGCGGCGGTTCTACGTGTCGGCGTGGAAGTCGGTGCGGCACGGGGCGCCGACCATGGACGTGCTGGTGGTGCTGGGGACGTCGTGTGCCTTTTTCTTCAGCGTGGTGTCCATGGGCATCTCGGTGCTGGTGCCGCCGCACAGCCGGCCGAGCACGATCTTCGACACGAGCACGATGCTGATCACGTTCATCACGCTCGGACGGTACCTGGAGAACCGGGCCAAGGGGCAGACGTCCAAGGCGCTGTCGCGGCTGATGTCGCTGGCGCCGTCGATGGCGACGATTTACGCGGACCCGATCGCGGCGGAAAAGGCGGCCGAGGGCTGGGAGACGGCGGCGACGGCGACCAGCCGGCCGGAAGGGCGGTCGGACGGGCGGGCGGCCGAGGAAAAGACGATCCCGACAGAGCTGCTGCAGGTGGGCGACGTGGTGGTGCTGCGGCCGGGCGACAAGATCCCGGCGGACGGGGTGGTGGTGCGGGGCGAGACGTACGTGGACGAGAGCATGGTGACGGGCGAGGCGATGCCGGTGCAGAAGAAACGGGGCAGCGGCATGATCGGCGGCGCGGTCAACGGCCACGGCCGGGTCGACCTGCGGGTGACGCGGGCCGGGCGCGACACGCAGCTGAGCCAGATCGTGCGGCTGGTGCAGGAGGCGCAGACGACGCGGGCGCCGATCCAGCGGCTGGCCGACACGGTGGCGGGCTACTTTGTGCCGACGATCCTGACGCTGGGGCTGCTGACGTTTGTGGTGTGGATGGTGCTGAGTCACGTGCTGTCGCGGCCGCCGGCGATTTTCCTGGCCAACGCGAGCGGCGGCAAGCTGTTTGTGTGCGTCAAGCTGTGCATCTCGGTGATTGTGTTTGCCTGTCCGTGCGCGCTGGGGCTGGCGACGCCGACGGCCGTCATGGTGGGCACGGGCGTGGGCGCCGAGCAGGGCATGCTGGTCAAGGGCGGCGTGGCGCTGGAGACGGCCACGCAGGTGACGCGCGTGGTGCTGGACAAGACGGGCACCATCACGTACGGCAAGATGACGGTGGCGAGCACGGCCGTGGCGCCGGTGTGGGCGGCGTCGGCGGCGCTGCAGCGCCGGTGGTGGACGGTGGTCGGCCTGGCCGAGATGGGCAGCGAGCACCCGATCGGCCGGGCCGTGCTGCTGGCGGCCAAGACGGCGCTGGGGCTGGAGGCCGAGGGCACCATTGACGGCAGCGTGGGCGCGTTCCAGGCGGCCGTGGGCCGGGGCGTCAGCGCGACGGTCGAGCCGGCCGAGACGACGGAACGAGGCGAGCGGCGGACGCGTCACGTGATCCTCATGGGCAACGCGCGGTTTCTCGAGGAGAACGGCGTGGCGGTGCCGGCGACGGCGATTGCGGCGTCGGAGGCGAGCAACACGCGGGCGACGGGTGCTTCTTCAAAGCAGTCGGCGGGCACGACGACGATCTTTTTGGCCATTGACGACGCCTACGCGGGCCACCTGTGTCTGGCCGACACGATCAAGGAGGGCGCGGCGGCGGCGATTGCGGTGCTGCACCGCATGGGCATCAAGACGGCCATGGTGACGGGCGACCAGGCGTCGACGGCGGCGGCGGTGGCGGCGGCGGTGGGGCTGGCGCCCGAGGACGTGTACGCGGGCGTGTCGCCGGACGAGAAGCAGGCGATTGTGGCGCGCATGCAGGCGGCCGGCGAGGTCGTGGCCATGGTGGGCGACGGCGTCAACGACTCGCCGGCGCTGGCCACGGCCGACGTGGGCATGGCCATGGCGTCGGGCACCGACGTGGCCATGGAGGCCGCCGACGTGGTGCTGATGCGGCCCAACCAGCTCATGGACATTGCCGCGTCGCTGCACCTGGCGCGCGCCATCTTCGGCCGCATCAAGCTCAACCTGGCCTGGGCCTGCCTCTACAACCTGGTCGGCCTGCCCTTTGCCATGGGCCTCTTTCTGCCCCTGGGCTGGCACCTGCACCCCATGGCCGCCGGCGCCGCCATGGCCGCTTCTAGTGTCAGTGTCGTCGTCAGCAGCCTGCTGCTCAAGCTCTGGCGCCGGCCCGCCTACATGGACCCGGCCCGCTACGACGAGCACGGCGTGCTGCGGCCGACCGGCGGCTGGCGCGCCTCGCTCGGCCGTCTGGGCGGCCGTGCTCGCGACGGCCTCGCCAGCCTCGTCCGCCTCGTCGCCCGCCGTCCCGCCCAGGAGACGGGCTACGTGCCGCTGGCCAACTTGGACATGGTGTAATGGTACAGGCGGTTTTCTTTTCCTTTGTTTTATTTTCAGGCATATATGGGCGTATCGGAAGCCGGATTCAGCCAGTGTTTTTTTATCTTTTGTATCTTACCAATGACCTGCTCAGTCAGCATTTATTATACCTACCTACTCTACTAGTTTTGACAAGTACTCTGTACATACTACCAGTACAGTCCCCGGAAAGGGCCCGTGCACCACTCAGGCGATGACGTCGCGTCGTCTCGGCACGTGGGACTGGTCACCTCTCTTGCCATTTTTCTGCACGTTTGCCATCCACCAGCCATTTACCATTCATTCGCCCCGAGAGCTGTTTTCCCACCGCACTTTTTTTCTGACCGTTTCTCCTGCCCATTGTGCCCGCCGATTTTACCTCTAGCGATTGACACTGTTTTGAGCGGCCTCTGGCACCATGCCACCAAAAGGAGGTCCTTCGGTTCTGGTGCGTGGCTCGACCGAGAGAGCTCTTGGAGACCCCTAGAAGACTTTCTAACCGAGTGCAGGTCACCGATGCGCGCGAAAGGCCGCCCACGCAGGGCCGGCTGACAGCAGCGGCGGCGGCGGCGGCACGGCGAGCCGGCAGCGCCCTGTCCTCGACGGGCGGCTCGTACGGCGTGTCGTCGTCCTCGTCGGCGACGCGCCAGCGGCCCTCGATGCGCCACGTCTCCGTCGACAGCATCCTGCAGAACGCGTCCGAGATCCCGTCGGGCCAGCCGCGCGGGCCGCCGGGGTCGCCGGGCCAGCCGGGGCCGCTGCGTCTGATGCCGGCGTCGGGTCTGCCGGCGGCGGCGGCGCTGGCCCGACGGCGCGGCCTGGTGCGACGAACGGCGGCTGGCGGTGGCGTGGGGGGCGGCGGACTGGGACTGGGGCTGGTTGGGGGGGCTGCGGGCGTGGGCGGACAGTCGCGCACAACCAAGATCTCGGAGAAGCTGGTGCTGCTGCCGGAGACGGGCGACGAGACGGCGGTGCGATTTGACGAGGATGAAGACGACGAGGACGACGACGACGACGAACACAAGAACGAGATGGATACGGACACCGACCCAAACGACGCCGCCCGCCGGGACGCCGCCGCCGCCCAGCGCGCCCTCCACCGCGCGCGCATCGAGGAGGGCGGCGGGCTCTACGACGGGGCGCGGCCGCCGCGCGACGAGGAGCTCGACGTGCTGCGCAAGCGCGGCGGCATCCGCGGCAAGAGCTACGCCGAGCGGCTGCCCAAGGGCCAGCGCACCGAAAAGGTGGCGCGGCTGACGGCCTACTGCACGGCCCAGGCCTTTACCATGCGCGCCACGGCCGACTTTTTGCGCTCCCACCACGCGGCCAAGGCCAAGCTCTACGACGACTGTCTGTACACCGTCTACCAGCTGCCCCTGCTGCCCGGCCACGACGGCTTCCGCGTCCGCAGCCGGCCCATTCTCAAGACGCCCGGCACCGGCAAGACCGTGCTCGACCTCGAGATTGAGCGCAGCGAGCGCCGCGACGAGCACGTCGGCTACGACTATGGCGCCACGCCCGACGCGGCCCCCTTGTCGCCCGACGCGCCCTCGTCCCTCTCATCACCACCACCGCCAGCCTCCTCGCCTGCAGACCCCTCACCACCCCCCCCCGTCAACCGGCTCGCCCCCGACGCCAAGCTGTTTGCCGAAATGTTCGTCTTCGCCTACGGCGTCGTCGTGTTCTGGAACTTTTCCGAGCAGCAGGAAAAGGCCATCCTCGCCGACCTCGCCTTTGCCGAGCACGAGACCACGTCCGCCGACGGCGACACCACCGCCGGCGTCGCCCTCGCCGTCCGCCCCCTCGACCAGGACGACTTTGAGACGGAAGAGTTCCACTTTGAGTACAGCAGCACCGCCCAGCGGCCCCGCGTCTTCAACGACATGATCACCCTGCTGCCGCGCTCCGACCACATGGTCAAGCTCACCATCAGCCACGCCATTGCCCAGAGCACCAAGCTCTGCTTCTTTGAGGAGAAAATGTCCCAGACCATGCAGAACGCCCAGCACGTCCCCAAGCAGCTGGCCCTCACCGGCGAGCTCGACATGTCGCGCTCCGAGATTGTCAAGATTCTCGGCCTGCTCTTCAAGAACCGCGTCGACATTAACTTGTGTGCGTATTTGTGCATCCTCTCTAGCTTTCCTCTTCACTGTCTATAATGCTGACTCAGCAGCCTCCAACATCCTCGACGTGCCCAACTTCTTCTGGGACGCCGAGCCGACGCTGCACCCGCTGTACGTCGCCATCCGCGAGTACCTCGAAATGGACCCGCGCATCCAGGTCCTCAACGAGCGCTGCCGCGTCTTCCTCGACCTGGCCGAGATCCTCGCCGACTCCGCCGCCGACGCCAAAATGAGCTACATCACCTGGATCTGCATCCTCCTCATCGTCCTCAGCATCTGCGTCACCGTCACCGAGGTCGTCCTGCGCTTCAGCATGCTCGCGCGCGAGCGCCCGCCTCGCGTCGTGTTGAATGGCAGCTCTGCCGCCGTCGCTGCCGTCACCACCACCGCCACATCCTCCCTCAACGCCGCCCCGGCCTCTCTCGACGACCTGCGCGCCTGGGGCGCCCGCCTGGGCTCGCAGGAACGTGCGGCTGTGTGTGGCAGCGACCTGATCGGCCAGACATTTGCGGGCGTATAATCGTATAAGATACATCAAGCATGGCGTTTGGATTCATTTGGATTGGGTTGGATTGGGTTGGATTGGGGACATGATAGGACGCGTCGACGTCTTGGAGCTGTATATTTTTTCTTGTCTTTGTGATTATCGAAAGTTCTCGCACTTTATTTTGACGCCTCGTCCTCCTTGGGCGCGGCGGGCTCCTTGGGCCGCACCGGGTAGTGCGAGCCCTTGTCCTTGACCTTTTTCTCCTTCTTGGCCGGTGGCGGGTAGGCCTTGATCAAGATGTCCTGCCACTCCTTGGACGCCGCAAAGGCGGCGCGGATGGGGTCCGTTAGCTCGACAATGGCCTTGGCCACGGCCGGCTTGACCAGCTGGGGGGTGAGCTGTGCTGTTAGCGTGCCGTCTCCGTGTCATGGGGCGGGAATGGAAGAGAGCCTACCACGTCGTTTTCATAGTCCTCCTGGACCTTTTTGATGTCGGTGTACTCGAGCGCCGGCAGGCCGTCGCGCTCGCGCTCGACGCGGAAGCCGCGGGCGCCGCGCAGCTCCGAGGCCGGCAGCAGCACGTGCTCGACAAAGGCCAGGAGGCCGTTGCCCTCGACGATCTTGGGGGCGGCCTCGGCCTTGCGGATCTTGCGCGTGATGACCTCGGGCGTGTCGAGCAGGTCGATCTTGCTGTCCTCCTCGCTGGAGCTCATCTTGCCGCCGTGCAGGCCCGGGATCATGGGGTTCATAATGTGGGCGCGCTGGCGGTAGCCGAGCTTGGGCAGCCACTCCTTGGCCGCCATGAAGAGCTTGCGCTGGTCGACGCCGCCAAACTGCACGTCCACGCCGAGGTGCTCCTCGTCGAGGATCTGCAGGATCGGGTACAGCAGCCCGCTCAGCGGCGCGTTGCTCGACTGCTTGACCACCTCGGCGCCCGCCTTTTTGGCGTCGTGCTCCGACGTCACCGCGCAGAGCCGGTACACGTCCATGACATAGTCGGCCGACTTTTGGTACTCGGAGCCGCGCACAAACCGCAGCTGCTCCGTGCGCACGCCCACCGCCTCCAGCATCGCCCGGATGGTCCACTGGTAGTAGTCGGACCGCAGCGTCACCAGCTCCAGCGGCGCCTTGAGATTGTCCAGGAACCCGTGGATGTCGGCCAGCAGCACCGTCACCTCGCAGCCCGCGTGCAGCAGCTGCGCAATCTTGATCGCCGGCACCAGGTAGCCCGTGTGCGGCCGCCCCGTCGTGGCCGTGCCTGCTGGTCAGCTGGACGTTGCAAGATTCCATCAGACTTGAACCCACCCCAGTACACCTTGACATTCCGGCCCTCGTCCAGCACCTTTTCGATAATCTCGGGGTTGATCACCTCGGCCAGGTTCTCGTACATAAGATCCAGCTTCTCCTGCTTCGTCTCGGGCGTCTTGCGGCTCGCCATGGTTGCGGTGTTGGGCGGAGACGGAAAGTCGTCGGCAGCGGGCAAAGGAAACAGGAGAGCTGTCAAAGTGACTCAGAGTCCAATATGGCTTGCGGGGAAGGTGCAAATCTGATAGCGGCAGAGCTGCTCCATAATTATGGCCATAGAGGGGCATCCTGCATTGTCGTGCCTGAGGCCCAAATCAAACCGCCCGCAACAGCTCTTCCCCGCGCGTTGCTGCTTTGGGCCTAGAGTCGCCATGACCGTGCTGCTTCCTCGCCAGCGATGGCTGCTGGGCCTGGGTCACCCGTTTTGGTGGAGGCCGCCAAGGCGGATCGCCAAGCCGTTTTTACCTCTTCTTTTCCCTCTTTTGACGCCGTAGCGAGCCTCGCCCGCCGCTCGTTTTTTACTCTTACATTCTTGCTTGTCCTCGACCGTTTGCCGGCCCCCCCCCTCCACGCGTTCTCCGCCGTCTTCTTTCGCCGCCAACGACGAAAGCCTCCCACCGCGCGCTCTCTCTTGTTGGTCACCTTTTGCTGGCCACCTTTGCGCCACCTGCTGGCCACCTTTGCGCCACCTGCTGGCCACCTTGGACCTCCTTTTCTGCTTTTTTATCATACATCCTTCTTGTCCGCCACTGCTGTCCGCTACCATGTGCCTCATCTTCACCTGCGGCGAGCACACCTTCCGCCGTGAGGTCGAGGGCTACGAGGGCCTCATATGTCGCTGCTTCAACTGCGGCAACTACAGCGGCCGTGTGATCAAGACCCATCCCTGGTTCACCCTTTGCTTTGTGGTAAGATAGGTCCCTCTTGCGCCGTGCGCCCTCGCTGATGGCTGACCGACCTCTTCCTGCGCAGCCGGTCCTGCCGCTCTCCTTCCACGGCTACGAAGACATCAACTGCCACATTTGCAACTTTTCGCAACCGCTCGAGCACCGCCAGGACGTGCAGGCAATGCGCTTTGGCGGTCCCGGCGGCCGGCCCGGCGTGCCCTTGCAGCCACAGCCCGTGGCCCAACAGCCGCCGCTTCCGAACAACACCATGCGGTACGGATAGCGGCGGCCATGACGTTGATGTCACTAGGACCTCTTTCTTTGTCTTGGCTTGTGCTGCATTGGGCGTTTTTTCTTTCGAGCAGGCTTTGGCGTTTTGGCGACTGATGGCGCGGGGCTGTGTACAAGGGTCGGTAGATGACATACGCAGCGCGTGTTTTTACCATGTTTTTATTGCCACTTGCGAGTGAGACTCATACCTATGTCGTATTCATTAACACTTTCGTCATGCCTGGATCCATGCGGTTTAGTGCTGGAAAATGACCCTGTCGGAGCGCCGTTTGGTTTAGCGGCGGCTGCTAATCCTGAAAGAGCAGTGACCCAATGCTACAACTTAGCGCATCGATTTTTTTTTTCTCCGGGCATTTTGATCCCGCTCGTTTGCCTGTCGCATCACGATGCTCTATGACCTCAGCATCGCCTGGACGCCGGCGACGGCCGCGGCCGAGCTCGAGCACACGCTCGCCATGAGCGCCGAGCTCGGCTACGATGTCGTCGCCCTCGACCACCTCTACAGCGGGCCCGTGCCGTCGGTCGTGACGAATGCCATTCCCGATCTGTCGACACTTTCCTCGTCCGCCGACGCGTCGACGCGCCGCCGCCCCCGCGTCCTTCGCCGTGCCACCGTCGTCGTCTCCGACATGACTGTCAACCACCGGCTGGCCGCCGTGGCTGCGGCCTACGACATTGTCGCCGTGCGGCCGACCACCGAAAAGGCCTTTCAGACCGCCTGCCTCAGCATGGCCGAGCCGTCCCTCATCAGCCTCGACCTGACCAGCTACTTTCCCTTTTTCTTCAAGCACCGCGCCGCCATGGCCGCCGTCCGCCGCGGCGTCCACTTTGAGGTCTGCTACGCCCAGGCCCTGCGCGCCACCTCTGGCTCGGCTGCCGCCACCCGCGCTCGCGCTCTCTTTATTGCCAACCTTGCCGGCCTCATTCGCGCCACCCGCGGCCGCGGCATTGTCGTCAGCTCCGGCGCCGCCGGCCCGCTCGAACTCCGCGCCCCCGCCGACATTGTCAACCTGCTGGCCGTCTGGGGCCTGCCTCCCGACCGCGGCACTGACGCTCTCCGTGGCCTGCCACGCAGCATCGTTGCCAACGAGGGCCTCCGGCGACGAGGCTTCCGTGGTGTCATTGACATTGTGCAGACCGCCGAAGCCGCCGGCGGCCCGGTGGGGCAACAGCCTAAACAGCCCAAACAACCAAAACAGCCAAAACAGCCAAAACAGGCCGTTCCGGCCCAGACCAACGACGTCGCCGGCCACAAACGGAGGGCCAGCGGCACCGCCGCCGAGACCGAAGCCGGGCAGACAGGTCCGCAGAAACAAAATTCAGCCGGCCTGGCCGAACGGCAGGCCAAGAAGCCAAGGAAAGGCGGGAAATAGCCCCAGGCGTCAAGACGCGTACGAAAAGATGAGATACCCAATCAAGCAGAAAGACAAACGATGGGATCGGCTTCTGTGTTTCGCACAAATGCCCCTCTCGGAGCGAATTATATACATAAGGAGCCGGTATAATGATTAAACAAACATCAGAACAATACCCCTCTTGTTCCTCGTTTTATTGTGTCAACCTCTCGCGCCACCCACTCGTGCTGCCTTCCGCATCAGGCCGCAACGGCCGTATTCACCGCCAGGCTGCCCAGAGTGAGTGCATTGGTGAGCGAAAGCCCGCTGAAGTTGATTGTCGCTTGTGCGGCCGCGACTGCTGTCGTCGTCGTCTTGGCTGTGGCACCCCCCAGAGTCACCGCAGCCGCAAGCGCTGTTTATGTCAGCATTGATGTCATAGAGGTCTGGTGCACAGCGTATCACGTACTTGGGGTGGATGTAGTCGAGGTCGAGGTGACAGCAGCGCCGTTCGCGGCTTCGTTAGACGTGGATGTCGTGGTTGTCGACGAAGTCACTGGGACAATTGTGATGGCGTCTGACGTGGTTGTCGAGGTAGTAGAGTCTGTCGATGATGTCGATGTTGAGGTGGAAGTAGTCGAGTCTGCGGACGTCGTCGAGGTTGAGGTAGTCGTCGAATCTGTAGACGTTGTCGAATCTGAGGAGGTCGTCGAGGTGGATGTAGTCGAGGTGGAGGACGTTGTCGAATCTGACGAAGTCGTTGAGGTTGTGGACGTGGAAGTGTCTGACGTGGTAGCCGCGGAAGTGTCCGACGTGGTAGACGTCGTAGTGTCCGACGTGGTAGACGTCGAAGTGTCCGAGGACGTGGTAGATGTAGACGTGCTAGACGACGAAGAGGTCGAGGTCGAGGTCGCTGCCGCCGCCGCCGTCACCGTCGTCGCCTTCGTCGTCGTCACCGTCGTAGTCACCGCCGATGACGCGGTCACGGTCGTCGCCGCAGCTGCCGCCGTTGCCGTGGTGTTCTTGGCCGCTGCCGTCACCGTCACGTTGACGCTGAAGACGTTCGTTACCGTCTTGGCGCTGCCCTTGGCCGTCTTGGAGACCGTGACTGTCGTCCCCTCGGCGCTGGCCTTGGCCGTCTTGGAGACCGTGACTGTCGTCCCCTTGGCCGCCGCCAGAGCCGCTGATAATAGTGACGCCGCCTCGGACTCGGCCGCCTTGGCAGCAGCAGCAGCGGCTGCGGCAACGATGGAGGCTGCCGCCGAGCTGCCGCTATTGCCGTGGCGATTCTTGGCCCTCTCGATAATGCCCAGTGCGCGTGGATCGACACCGGCAACGTCCCTCGGGTGCCATCTCAAGGCCGGTCCCACCGCGGCAGCCTGCAGACAAGGCTGTCAGTATTCATATTCATACCAGAGTCCACCACGCCATCAACCTACCTGGCCGAGCGAGAGGTAACTGCCGAGCAAAAGCAACGGCGCCTGAAGAATGGATAACCTCATCTTGGAGAACGGTGATCTAGAACAACAGACTCAAGAACGGAAAACGAAAGAAAGGCCGGGCACGCCACAGACCAGCCGTGCAAGCGAGGGCAAGAAAATGCGGTTGGGAAAAAAGGGATGAAAAGAAGAGAACGAAAAGGACTGTCTCCCGAGGACCAGCTGGGTTGGATCAGAACCAAAGAAGATCGGGAAGAGATCGCAGCAAGAGTGAGTTAAAGGAATGAGTGCGAGACAGCAGTGGGAGCCAGTGGAGGAAAGCGTCGGCAGAGGAAACATCCACCCCGTCGCAGCGCTGAATCTAAAACGAAGGAGGTCCACGGTGGAGGAGAGAACAGGCGACCATGGGAATAGCCAAGAGTAATATGGGGACGGGGAGCCGCGCCGTTTTCACAGACCTCGACCGTCTGCGACCCAGGCCGACCCAGGCCGCCCTCGGCCTGATCCCCCCTCGACCTCCTTGGACGATCCCCTTGTGATGCATAATGTGTCTTTTGACTCCGCATCGTCGAGTCCTCTTGGAGGCTCAAAAGCCCGACGCATAAAGTCGTCAGCTCGCCCGGTCCTCACGCGCCAGGCTAGGGCCTGCCCTTTGGCAGAATACATCCAGTCACAGTAGCAGGCCCATCGTCATCCTGCATCCCAGTCCCCCTGTCCATGGACACAACCCCTGAGCTGGTGTGAAGTATTAGGAAAAGATGAGAAACTAGAATGGATCAGAATGGGGGAATGGGCAGGCGCTCAAGCTAAGTGGTGGAGCTAAGCTCACATCCGAGACAGCAACTGCGACCGGGACGTGTTTGGGGCCGTGCAGGGGCCAACCACCATGTGGGTGTGTGTGCGCCGCACTGGCGGCACGTGCATAATCGTGGTCCAGCCGCAGAGGTCTGTTTCGACGTCTGACACCATTGCGAGACGGTGTGCGTTGGAGGGGAGGGGGAGGAAGCACAGCGCTCGACTGAAGCGATGGTGCGGAAGGTCCCAGCGGGCGCTTGTCCCACTGGTAGTCGTATCTAGGTAAGATACGAATCTCGCAGGGGACGTGCTAAAAACGGCCTGCAAACTTTATTACAGAGTAGAGTTGGCCAAGCTAGCCAAGCTTTCCCTCCCAAGGCAACGCTGCACAGGCCGCCAGTCATTTGCCACAGGCTTAAATCTGCCGGAATTGCAGTACCTGTACAGCTGTCCCGTAGAAGCTTACGACGTATCATAATATTAACAGACAGGCGTTTCTTCTGCAACCCTGTCCAGTGCAACACGACAGCAAAAAGTGTTCACAGATCGGCCGCTGCGCATGTTCCGTTTGGATGCCATCGCGTCGGCCAAAGTAAAGATGTGCACCCATCAGGCTGTTTCTGTCATGCAGGCTGTTTCTTGCCCTGATCGGCCGCCCGGGTCAGCGTTTATCTCCGGCGCCGGTGCCCATCCGACACATCAGATGCCATGATCGCCGTCCTACTCCGTAACTCCGCCAATCTATCTTTCCAGCCGCCCATCTTTGGCCGTCCGTCTTCCACCACTTCCCACCTCAAACTTCCATCCCGCCGTCCCCACGTGACCACGCGATGCGGATCCCGAGATAATCCTCGAGTCACCAATTCGACATGCAGAAAGCGCGGATGCAGGTGAGTCACGGGCGCATATTTTTCTTCTAGCGGTGACTCTCAATCAATCCCCCCGGGTCCAAAAGGCGACCCGGCCTCTCGGCATTGGGGAGTCTCTTGTCCTCTGGCACACCCTTTGCCATCCCACCAAAAAACGTCATCTGACCATCGGTCAGCCTCGCATGTTCGCCCCCATTGCCTTGCCACCATGGACGCCCAATGCCAATGCGGCGCTGTCGCCTTCAAGACGCCTCTGCCACAGCCACTAGCTCTGTATATCTGCCACTGCCACGACTGTCGCCTCCAGACGAGCTCGGCCTTTGGTGCCAGTGCCATTTTTCCGCGGTTTCCGCTGCCGGACGCCGACCTATTGAGCTGTTATACGTGAGTGTGCCGAGAGAGGGAGGCGAATCAAAGAGACCGGGACGCAGTCGTACCTCTGCTGACGCCACCGACCAGCCGTCCGACCGTCTCGGGCCACACCTTGTATTGGTAGGTGTGCAGGACACCAGAACGAAAAAAAGACCGGTGGCTAATGTCAGCTACTTTTGTAAAAACTGCGGCACGCGGCTCATCCACTCGACGCCCGTTGGTCTTACCAGTCCCCGTCGCAATGTCTACGGTACACTGACCGTCCCAGGGCAAGAACGTTGTCTCCGTGAGGGGCGGCTGCCTCGAGGGCCTCGACTGGGACAAGGCCATCCACATCTGGACCCAGAATGCCATGGTGCCCATCCCAGAAGGAAATGAGCGTCACTGTGGCGAGGCCCCCTATACGGACTACAGCTATGGTGCCGGTCAGGAAGTACTAGACCAGCCCTGCGTGTTGACTGGCAGCGGCCGCCACCCGAAGCCGGACATGGGCGTCGCGACAGCCAGCAGCAAGCGTGTGAGCTAAGTGCCCTGCCCGCGCCGTGCAAGGCCCTTTCAGTGCTCTTTGCCTTCTCGAACCCTCGTTGGTGTGCCGTCAGATTCGCTATGCGGCTGATGGATCTGCCATGTTTTGCCATATAATGAGTCATTCATATTCCATGATTTGTACCTGTTTGGAAACGTCCCGTTTCTCTCCTTAATATGCAGTGCCCACATTGATAATAAACGCCCCCTACGCCATGCCAAAGAAAACACGCCCCACAACAAACGACATGTCGATAATGCCCCCTGCTTCAGACGAGGCCATAGCTCTCCTGCATCTCGGGCGCCGTGTCCGACAGCCCCTGATCATCTTCCTTGACCGCATCCTCGAGCTGGCGGCCCAATACCACAATCGGCGCATCCACAAATCGCCAAAATAAGTCCGCAATCCATACCATGATGGGAAGTAGAGCCATGAGACCTATGATCCAGATCACCATGCGCTGCGTTGGCGTCTGCATGCCAAATGTACCCTTGAGCCTGGTGGCGGCAGTGGCGGGCACGTACTTCTTGGTGCCAGGGTCGCCGTGCGCCGGTTTGGCCGGCCGGCCCACAATGCGATATTGGAAGTAGTCGAGGCCTGGGCCGTGTACCAAGTACACGGCATAGCTTATGCGGCCACAGTACTGTGGAAAGGGCCCCTCAAGAAAGCGCCGCACCGCGTCGGTCTCACCACAGGACCAGACGATCCCGATAGCCGCGATGCCGAACCAGAACTTTTGCGGTAGATTGGCCTCAGCACGGAACGGTGTCGGTGTGTGTGCCAGTAGGTAACGGATCCCAGGCGTCTGTTCTGCATCGACATTGGGCCAACCGGCCACATAGAAGGCGGTCAACAGGACGGCGGCGTGAAGTCCCGCCTTGAGCGTCCGAGCGCGGCTGCCACCACAGCGGACCGGACGCGCAGACTTAAGCGCGTGCCGCTCGGCCAAGAACATGCCGGCCAGAAACTCAAAGGCAGCCCATTTGCCCGACCAGGCGCAGTAGAGCACCAGGAGGGCGTTGGCGACCTGGCGCAGCCGGGTGCGGACGCGGGAGAGGGCCAGCAGAACGATAAAGAGGAGCAAGGAGTGGGAGAACTCGATGGGGATGGTCCACAGGTGGATGTCGTAGCCGGGCCGCAGGTCGTGGTCCCAAGCCCAGGGCCAGGCGATGGAATGAAAAAAGACGCCGGCCCAGCTGTGCAGCTGCTCAGCCATGGTGGGGGCGAAGCCGTAGAGGTAGCCGGCCTGGCAGAGGGCGGCGATGCCGAGGGTGGAGACGGCGCACGGCAGGAAAAGGCGGATGGGGCGACGAAAGGCGGCCGAGGCGAGCGAGGCATGGCAGCCGGCCGGGTCGCGGGCGTGCAGAAGCTTGAGTGGCCTGTAGGAGAGGGCGAAGCCGGAGATGACAAAAAAGATGTGGACCATGGGACGGCCCGAGTAGAGGACCCGAATGTAGGGCAGCTGAAGGACGGCCGAGTGCCCGTCCTGGTTGAGGCCGTAGGTGGGCACAAAGTACGGATGGCACATCTCGGTGTGATGGCAGATCAAGACGATGATCGCGGCGAGGCCACGAAGGCCGTCGAGGTACGCCGTCGGGCGAAGCTTCCAGGTCACACGCTGCTCGGGCCATAAGCTGTCGGCCACGAAGCTCGGCAACAGTGTCCGGATCATGGCTGGGACTCCATCCAGAAAGCTGCCTTTGCTGTGTTGGCGAGTTGCCTGGTCCAGGATGGCGTGCATTTTTGCTGTGAAGCTCCGACTGCAGACAAGCCACCTTTGGCGGAATGTGGAAAGGGAGTGCAGATGAAGTGGATCCAATGTCGTACTCTAGCCTTGCAGCAGAAGCACAAAAAGAAAGTTGCGAGTACTCGTAAACGCTCGTATTCACTCGTAAACGGCCAGACGACAAGGCTGGACAGATTAGGGGAAGAGCGGGGCGGCGACGGGCCGTGATATCCCCCGCAAACGACAGGGGCGCAGACGTCTTGGTGTCCGCACAACCGTTCGATTCGGTGGCTTATTTGGCGTGCAGCGGAACATTGCGGAATGGCTTCACTGGCAATGTCGAGATGTGGGTGGAGCAGGCTGCGACAACATGGAGCCGTAGGGCAGGAGCGTGCCGTCGACGTGTCCCAAGACACGTGGAGCATAGCGGTCAGGCTTTTTTTGGTGTAAAGTACGGTGTGGCACGTGACGGAACTCGTCTGATGGCCCCAGGCTATGGCGCGACGCGCCTACCCCATTCGTCGCGACACCTGTCCATTCCGGCCGTTTAAAAGGAAACGGCCAGCGAACCCGCAACGCCCAGAATCGAACTCTTGAACTCTCGGCCACGAAGCAAACACGACCACCCCTCTACTACTTGTACCGCCCACCACAACATACAATGGATGTCATCCGCTCCGTCATCCAGCCGATCACGCACCGGCTGCCGGCACCGATCCGGGACCTGGGCGTGAGCCTGATTGGCGAGACGTGCTACCAGGCGCTGGTGCTCGACGTCGACGAGACCAACACGGCATGCATCAAGCTGGGCGTGTCCAAGGCGCTGGGCATTGTCATTGTGACGGCGTCGTCCGTGGTCAAGGTGCCGCAGATTCTCAAGCTGACGCACTCGCGGTCGGCGGCCGGCGTGAGCTTCGCGGCCTACCTGCTCGAGACCATTGCCTACCTGGTGTCGCTGGCGTACAATGTGCGCAACGGCTTCCCCTTTAGCACCTACGGCGACACCGGCTTCATCGTGGTGCAGAACCTGGCCATCACGCTCCTGGTGCTGCACTACAGCGGCCGGTCCTCGCTGGCGGCGGTGCTGGCGGCGGCCCTGGCGGTGGCCACGTCGGCCATCTTTTCCGAGACGCTCGTGAGCATGAAGCTGCTGGGCTACCTGCAGGCCTGCGCTGGTGTGGTGGGCGTCGCCAGCAAGATCCCGCAGATCGTCGCCATTTATAAGCAGGGCGGCACCGGACAGCTGAGCGCCTTTACTGTGAGTGTCTTTTTTTCCTCTTTGTCGTGATGGGGCCATTTTGCCCTCTTTGCCCTTTTTCCTCTTTGCCTCCTCCTACACTCCCGGCTCGTCCGGTTTACCTTGCACATGCTAATAGTGACAGGTCTTCAACTACCTCGCCGGCTCCCTGTCGCGCATCTTTACGACGCTGCAAGAGGTCGACGACAAGATGATCCTGTACGGCTTCATGGCCGGCTGCGTCCTCAACGCCGTCCTCGCCGGCCAAGTGGTCTACTACTGGAACGCACCCGCCACGAAGGCGGCAAAGAAGCCTGCGAGCAAGAAGCCTGCGGGCAAGAAGCCTGCAGGTAAGAAGCCTGCGAGTAAGAAGGAATGAGTTGGTGAAGATATCGGAAAAAAAGGACGAATGAGAGGAGGCTTCGTGCATCCGGATTCCCCTGCGTTTTGGAACCCGATGATAATTGTGTTGTAATACGAAGATAGAGTTCGATTCATCTGCATTCCTTCGACCCGGCTGAGCTTATCTTTAATCTGCCTGGTAATTTCAAGATAGGCCTTCCGGCTTTCCATGCCTATCTCGGTATAATCTAGCGGGCAGTTGTCGGTGTATATTTTGTGAGGTGTGGCCGAATTCGGCAAGAGCAGGCAGATAGCCCAACGCGCGCCTGCCCAATCATACAGGACACCGAATCTCCAAACAAGGTCTATAAAGTCCGGCGACTTCCCCACGTTTCGTACCTGTTCTTTGTCCTTTATAGCCTAGCGAAGATTGCACCATTTGCGCCGTTCTGTGGATATTATTGCGAATTCCCCTATTTGTGTCCGGCAACCGCAATATTGCGTGCTTGCTTGCTTGCGTGCTTGAGTTTATTCTGGTGCAATAGCTTGGTGCCTTGTTTCTCGTCGACGGCATCGTGTTGAGTTGCCACTGAGAGACGTGTTCTGTGGTGGAAGGGTCTTTTTGGTCCTGTCTGTCTTGTTCTTGTCTTCTTGGCTGTCGTCTGGCTGCCTTCTTGTCACGCTTGTCTCATACTCAAAATATCTTATTCTTCTGTCCTCGTGACAGCGTGCTCTCCTAGCTGTAGACAGCAGGCTCACATCAGGCTCACACAGGCTCACGCAGGCTCACTCCAGGCTCACATCAGGCATTCAGGCACTGCAACAAACAGCAAACAACTCCTATTCTAACATGGCTCCGGACCTCAACTCGATGCCGGCCTCGCGCCCTGGAAGCTCGGCCAAGGCCCAGAAACGGCCCAACATCCTCTACGTGATGGCAGACCAACTGGCGGCACCACAGCTCAAGATGTACAACAAGGACTCGCAGATCCTGACGCCCAACCTGGACGCGTTGGCGGCCAAGTCGGTGCAGTTTGACTCGGCCTACTGCCCGTCACCACTGTGTGCGCCGTCGCGGATGAGCATGATTACGGGCCGGCTGCCGATGGGCATTGGGGCCTTTGACAACGGGGCACAGATCCCGAGCGACATTCCCACATACGCCCACTACCTGCGGCTGAGCGGGTACGAGACGGTGCTGGCGGGCAAGATGCACTTTGTGGGCGACCAGCTGCACGGGTACGAGAGGCGGCTGACGAGCGACATTTACCCGGGCGACTTTGGCTGGGTAGTCAACTGGGATGAGCCGGAGACGCGGCTGGAGTGGTACCACAACGCGAGCTCGGTCGAGCAGGCGGGCGTGTGCGTGCGCAGCAACCAGCTGGACTACGACAACGAGGTCATGTACCGCTCGGAGCAGTACCTCTACAACCATGTGCGGCAGGACCCAGACACGCGGCGGCCGTTCTGTCTGACCGTCTCGCTGACGCACCCGCACGACCCCTACACGATCCACCGCAAGTACTGGGACCTGTACGAGGACGTCGACATTGCGTTGCCCAAGGTGCAGATCCCACGTGAAGAGCAGGACCCGCACAGCGAGCGGCTGCTCAAGGTGTGCGACCTCTGGGACAAGGAGTTTTCGCCGGAGCAGATCAAGCGGGCGCGGCGGGCCTACTACGGCGCCGTGAGCTACGTGGACGACTGCCTCGGCCGGCTGCTGGACGTGCTGCGCGACTGCGACCTGGCCGACGACACGATTATCGTCTTTAGCGGCGACCACGGCGACATGTTGGGCGAGCGCGGGCTGTGGTACAAGATGTCGTACTTTGAGTCGTCGGTGCGTGTGCCGTTTCTCATCCACCACCCGCGCGACTTTGTGCCGCACCGTGTCAGTGAAAACGTGTCCACGCTCGACATGCTGCCGACGCTCTGCGACCTTGTCGGCACCCGTCCGCACCCGGGCCTGCCGCTGGACGGCGTCTCGCTGATGCCGCATCTGCGCGGCCTGCCCAACGGTCCCGACACTGTCATTGCCGAGTACACGGGCGAGGGCACTGTGGCGCCGCTCATGATGATCCGTCGCGGGCCGTGGAAGTTTGTGACCTGCCCGTCCGACGGCGTGCAGCTGTTCCACCTCGTCGACGACCCGCTCGAGCGCATCGATCTGGCCAAGGGCCTGCACAAGAAGACCATTGCGGACGTGGCCCTCTCTCCCGCTGATGTCGAGGCCCAGCGCGTTCTGGCCGCCTTTGAGGCCGAGTCGGCCGCCCGCTGGGACTTTGACGAGATCACGGCGCGCGTCCGCCTGTCGCAACGTCAGCGTCTGCTCGTCTGGCCCGCTCTCCGGACGGGAAAATTCACCAGCTGGGACCACAACCCTGAGGATGATGGACGGGAAAAGTGAGTGCCTGAAAGAAGAGCGAACCGAACAAAGAAGATAAGAAAGCTAACGAGCACAGGTACATCCGCTCGCACATGGACCTTGACGACCTTGAGCGCATGGCCCGGTACCCGCCCGTGGACCGCTGGGGCCAACGGAGTGCATAATGGCGTTGTCGTATTCTAACGAGACATGAAGGACTAGGAGGATTGGGAGGATTGGGAGGATATGGAGGATAGGGTGGATAATAGGGAGGATTGGGACAGAGGAGGGGAACATGGAGGCATATGTATTTAGCAAAGCCATATAAGCAATAATGTGGATTTCTCGCCAGACGAAATGAGACTAGCGCAATCTAGACTTCCCCACCTCAGAATGCAGAGCTGTCTTTGTCGCAACTTGCCGCTCGATCACATCGGACAGCATGGCGCCACCGACAGGGGACGACACGGCCCTCGGGCTGGGCCAGGAGGACCTCAAGGCGATTGACTCGGTGCGCGCTCGGCTCTTTCAGTTGGCCAATAGCATAGCCCGGTTGAAAGGCGATGTGCTGATGAGCAATCCCATGCCGACGCCGTGAGCAAAACCACAAGCCGACCAAAGGCGAGCGAGAGAAGACGAGAGGCTGACCGTGACACCATAAACCAGGGAGTCTATCCAGGCGTCCGCTTTTGTGCTGCAGCAGAACCTGGCGTCACTGAACGAGGTCATGGGCCAGCACGCCGAGCTCTTTCGGCGCATCGTCGTGCATCCGGATCCCATGTTTCCCGGCCGCACCGAGGAGCAGGTGCTGACGTCGCTGCTGCGCAAGAAGCTGGAGCCGGACGTGGAGCAGGTGGCCGAGACGGCGCGCGAGACGGCGGCGGCGCGGGGCATTGGGCCGGCGAGCTTTCTGGGAAGCGTCAGCGGCGGACGGCGGACACACGACGAGGATGAGGACGATGAGGACGAGGAAGACGAGGAGGACGAAGATGACGACGACGACGACGATGACGATGGCGACAACCACGGCCCGCGCGAGCCCCTCGGCCTCGGCGACATCTGGGCCGAGGCGCGCGCCTGGTGCGGCGACCGCATCGGCGAGTTTATCCGCGAAGAGGCCTCGGACTACTACACGAAGCGGGAGCGCGAGCTGGGCATTGAGAACGTGCGGACGGGCCTGCGACGGTCGCTGGACGAGGATGATGAGGACGACGAGGACGACGAAGATGATGATGAAGACGACGACGTCGAAAAAGCCGCGCCGGATGTCGTCATGCTCGACAGCGGTGCCGCATCCGCGACAGCGACCGCGCCAGAAAAGCCAGTGGCCGGGCCGCCCACCGAGCTCGAGGTGCTGCTGTGGCTGGCCGCCCGGGGCGACACGGACCTGCCGCCGTACGTCGAGATCGAGTCGCGTAGGGCAGCAGCGGCGGCCGTGGCGGCATCGCAGAGACGGTAGAACGGGTAGGATGAACGGTGGCGGCACACCTTTGGCGCTGCCTTAAAAGGAGGCGTTCGGAGCACAGACATGCATCTCGTTGGTTTGGGGTTGGTTTCTGTTTCTGTTTCTATCTTCTGGGGAACTCCCATCATCTAAACAGCACTCATGACCCAATGTGAATATGCCTAGGGTGAATCTTGAGATGGAGGTGTCAAATACAGTTTTGACGTATTGCCGTCAGGTGGTAGCCTCATTCTATCGTCGTTTGTCAGGTCTGCCATCGCCCAGCCCAGCAAGAGGAACTGGTCTCTTGCTGCGTTACCTGCCGAGGACCATTGCCAGGTGCACGTGCAATCATGGTTGGAAATCGTGCAGAGAATGCCACAGAGTAGACGCGGGACAGGGCAAACACCAACAGGCCAACTCGTTCCATTCCCTGTCATTGGCTCCGAGAGAGAAAAGCGGGTTTTATCGTACCCGTAATATTATCATCCGTACGAGTATGTAGAACCTCTGGTCACAGAATGGAGGAGAAACATTTCTTAAGACACCCGCATTCCTCCCTAAAAAGACGCACCCCGCCTTCGACACCCTTGTGCACTCTGTACTGGGAGTGTCTGAGAAAACCCCCCTGCCACAGCTGTCAACAGCAGACGTGGCGTAGAGAGCGTTCCATTTTCAGGCATTCAGGCGGGGCTCATGTTTGCGGGAGCTATTTTAAGGCGGGAGAGCTAGGTAGAGTAGTGCGGTTTTTAGTGGACTGCAGTTCACGCTACATCGAGGTATCTTGGAGAGTCGCGGATCACGAGGAACGGCCAAAAGCGAACACCGACCAAGAGAATCCACCGCGTTTGGTCAAACCATGTGTATTAGTTTCACATCGAGGAGGATTCAATTCTCAATATATCCTTCTAGTATATGATGAGCTGGGTGAGTGGCCTGAGTACTGTTTGCTGAATGCTTTGGAGCCCGTCAACTTCATCAGACACAGTAAATCAGTCGTATTTCGGTGGCCTAATGAAACCCCGTCTCGAATGTTTGCCTGATGCCCAATTCCTACCGCTGTAATCAGAGTACGCTATTGGACCGCCGTTGACTTGTGGAAGCAGATAGAATGCAGTGCTGTTCCCGTTTCTCCGTTCTGCATGGATTGGCAGCCTCTACGAGAGAGCAATCACTTTGAGTGGCTCGCGTTGGCATGATACTCCACAACAGTGATCCCCTCACTCTGTCCATGGTCGAGTCATATGCCCCAAACAAATGGCCCCCAACCGGTGAGTGCCATAAATGCGTGACTTAACTCCCTCATTATCTACTTGGAATTGGGTTTATGTATACGCGTTCTCTGCCCAAGATCCTCCCTCCATCATTCGAGATTGAGCTCGAAACTTTTAAGTACTACAAACCACCGCAGCCACATAACCGCCTCACACTTCTCACGACAGTATCCCAACTAGCTTATTAGCAATGGCAAACAGGCGGAAATCCAAAAAGCAAGTTGGCGAGACAAAGACTTCGTTTGCGTTTCCGGATTTACACCACAATGTCGCCTCGGCTGTTCTCGGTGACGGCGTCATCCCCTGGTTCAACGTGACAGGCGGCAATCCAGACGCCAAGGAAACCTACTCCACCAATGTCATGGGGCGCTTCACTTGCAACCACTGCTGCAATTCGTCCTGGAGCAGCAAGAAGGTAGCCATTGTGATTCGGGGCTACCAAGAGAATGGATACAATGCACTCGTCTTCAACCAGCACTGCAAGGGCTGCAATGGGCTCGGCACGCTCAGGATAGACGGCGAGTCGTATGTCCAGCGCGTTGCCTACCGATTGAAAAAGTGGGCAGGCGTTCGCATGGAGGTAATGCCACATGTGCAAAATAATGGCCCGCCGCACGAACGTGCTTTGTGCGAGGGGTGCAGGTTAGGCTATTGCGAGCTGCGTACTGGATATTGACGCCCAGGGGGATGTTGGTTTGCCTGTTTATTTGGATCTATCTTATCTAGTTGGAAACATACGAGATTGTCAAAGGGAAGAGGCAGTTGCCTCGTATGTTGGACCTTGAAAGCGTCTTTCTTCTTTGGCCTCAAAAAACGAGGGGTCTTTGTTCAATACAAGATAATCCAGTCTGTCGATATGTCAAACAGGGAAGCCAAAATGCAACAGGTAATAAACACGAAAAGAGCTTTTTAAATGTGAAAACTCGCCGTTAAACCGTGCAGTTCCTGCAAGAAACATGGGTGTTCAAAGAAACTGGTGGCGGATCCGAAGGTCGTTGGCCACCTGCTCAAAATTCAAAGTCTAGTTCATAGAGTCAGACCTGTTTGCCGATAGGAAAGTGTCCGGCCAGGTTGGCAGGACGTTCTTGATATTTTCTGCTAGGTCGGTCCACCATTCGGAGGCATTTGCTGCCTCTGGAAGGTGCTTTAGCCGACAGGATGTTATAGACAATTTCCAGTTTTCAATCCAGTCAATGTAATCGGCAGGTGCTTTGCTCATCTTCTGCATAGCCTCCTGGTACTTGACCTTGTTGTCTGCACACAGGCGGTCCTGTGTGATTGCCAGGCGCTGTTCGAGCGTTTGCCCATAGAGATTAGGATCTTCAACTTAAACTTCCTGCAATAGGAGTGAGAGTGTCGGGGATACATTTGCGAGTATCCATTCTCGCAGGACAGTTTTCCCTTCTTGCTGTTTTATCGTACCGGTTCCAAATCCTCTCTGCAGCACTGGGCAGAGGATGGGGAAGCCAAGGGACAGGATCAATAAGGCGTACATGCGACTAGACGTTGGCATTCAAGGCTACTGTCGTCATTTCTGTTTGCCATAATGTCCACTCGTTAAAGGCATCGAGAGGGATCCATGCAGCCACAAGCGCTTCAGTCCTTTCAGTTGATTCCTTTTATTTCATCTTATTTTGTTTCATCTCACTGCATTTAATCTCGCTTCTTTTCATCTCTTTACCTCGAAAACACTCAAAAACACAGGGAAACAGGCCCCCTAGCCGGGTAGCCTTGTCCATTGGCTATCTAATAGAAGTTTACCATACTATTAACGTTAATATACCTCTTAATGTCGACTCTCCCCTAATACTTGTTGATTTTTCGTTGATTTCGTTCGAAAACCATCAAAGTTCGTTTGTTTTCATCGAAAAATCTTTGGTGACTTGGGCAATGAGACTCTTTATTGTGGGCGTCAGGACGTGAAAATCTAGCTTGTATTTTCTAAGTCTAGCTTGACTCTACCTATAGAAAAGATTTGCTAATATAGCCCTCCTCGGTCACGTAACGTGAGCTGACATCTTTTTTTTTTAGTAATTGAAATACGATGCCAACTCATCCTCCACTGGCATTTCACCCGTAACCGTCGCCAGGGACATGATCCCAAAAGGGTCATTTGGGTCCGAAAAAACCTCGTCCGGTAGGTCCGTATTGCTGATCCCGTTGTTTGCCTCGTTGGCCGCGGGCTTTGCAATGAAGTCCATTTTTTGGAAGGCTTATTCGAGCGCCGCTTGTAGCGCTGCTTGTAGCGTTGATGTGGACTCGCAGAACTTCTGGTCCATCTCGCAGAACTTCTGGTCGATATGTTGGATTAGATGTGTAGTTGCGAGTTCGACAGCTTTCGGGACGGCGGCATTGATAGCGTTGATGACTGCGGCATTGATGGCGTGGAGCAGGTGGCTGTTAACGTTGCTGTTCGTCTGGATGGTGTCCGTGGGGTTTGATGTGAGCTCTTTGGCGCTGCTGGCAACGCTGGGGTTTTTGACAGTGGCGGGAGGGGGTTCGAGATAGTGTGTCTATCCCCCTTTAACAAGAACTCGTGGGATGAATTCGACGTGCATTTTAGAGAGAAGGCCTCCTTGTCTAAGTAAAACCCCTGGCTGCTGATTCGGCATTTAGTCCAGAGGTACAGAGTCGTGGCCACGGTTTCCATCTCAATTGTTCCGTGGTTGGAAAACTCAATGAGACACCCAATCTGCACTCTGGTTTTCCGGCCAATTTTGTATGGCTCGTGAATTGGGTCCGTTCTGACAAACGCGGCGACTCAACCAGGAGGATGTCATCGGAGATGTACGTAACTTGTGCTCCCGTGTCCCAGAGTGCCTCTTCTTAGAAAATCCTAGCCAACGGCATGCCATCTTCACCATCCCTGTCGGGATTCCCTCTTCGGATAGGGCGTCCAAGACAAGGTTCGGATCTTGCTTGTTGGTCGGGTCGGAGCAAAATAGCGCCTTGACCTTTTTCCGCTCGTCCATTGTAGTCTGACGCATGGGGGTATCCTTGCTGAGCATTCCGCTGGTCTGGACAGGACGACCTGGCGAAGATGGCATCCGCACATTTTCAACTTCTGACGCCAACTTGCTCTCCTCCGCCAGCTTGTGTCTGTATGCGATGGCCGTAGGGGCCATGGACGGTGCGCGAGGCGGATAAGGCACTCTCGGAAAGTCCATAGTAGCATTAATAATACGTTCAAGTGCAGCTTTACCGAGCACGTCGTGCGCGTGGCAGTCTCGAGATAACTGTCTTTGGTCCGACATGATGGATGCAGCTTAATCTTGGGGATTTTTAAGAGGTAGAAACTCGGTGCGGGATAGGGAGGAGAATGGAGTCGTTCTAAAGAAAATTAGAAGCAAGGGAGAATGTAAGATATTGTAGGGATATTTTGCTAAGCGTTAAAGGTGGAAGGTGCGCCTGCCATTGGCGCCTTCTACGTTGGGCTTGAGCCGTAGAGTGATGCGACCCTTCCTACATTTGATGTTTCTGCTACAATCAATGTTTCTGCTACATTCAATGTTTCTGCTACATTCAATGTTTCTGCTACAATTCAATGAAGATGAAAACTACCACAAATACAGGACCTATATGGCCCAGCCTACAGTCGTACGTAGAAAGGCAACAATGTCGTCAATCTCCTCGGGCACCTTGTACCAATGCCCCAACTCCTCATAGATTTTGAAATGGACGGCATAGTTTGCCTTTTGCAACGTCGCCGCCATAGCCTCGGCACGCCCGACCGTCACCTTTTCGTCGTCGCGGCCGTGGCCCAAAAAGACGGGAGTGGCCCTTGCCGGTGCATCGTTGCTGGTGCTGTTGCTGTTGCTGCCACGGCTGTGGCCATCGGGAGGCAGGCCCAGCAGGTCTCGTTCAAAGGCCGCCGCACAGGCCATCGGATCGGTTTCTAATACATGCTTGTTGTCGTCGTCGTCCGGCCCAAAGAAATCCTCGTCGTCTGGCACCGGCACCTTTGCGTCCTCGGCCGCGGCCAGCGCGGCATCCATGTCCCCCTGAAAGGGCAGGTAGCCACACAGCCCGACGAAGCCGCCTAGACCCTGCACGGCCGCGTCCTGGGACAGCAGCATCGACACGGACGCCGCACAGCCCTGGCTGATGCCGCCCAGGACCATGTTGGCCGCAGGAACGGTCGCTTGCTCCTCCCGCAGCAGTGTGCAGAGCGTGTGCGCCGTGGCCTGCAGGCCCGCCACCTGCTGCTCGCGGCGGTAGGCCGGCTCCCGCAGGCGCACGACGTCGAACCACTGGGTCAACATGGAGCGGCCAAAGGCCGAGGAACGCCCGCGCGGCGCTGTGGGAAAGACAAAGCGGGCCGTCGGCAGCAGTGCCGGCAAGGTGAGGCCGTCGGACGTGCGACCCGTCTCGCAGAGGGCACGGCCAAATGTCTCGCCGTTGGAGCCCAGGCCGTGCAGCAGCACCAGCGTGTGGGTGTGGGTGCCGTCGGCCGGTTCGACGACAAACGGTGGCGGTGGCGGCGCATTGCGGTTGGATCGTTGTGCCATGGCGGCAGTGGAGGGCATTTGGTGCTGAAGCTGGCTAACATACAGTGGCCGGTTTTAGCGGCACCAGGGCGTCCTCTTATAGCCCGTGCCGATTCTTGCATGTAAGAACTCGAGTCATCACAAAAATGAGGCCAGCCGAAAGCTATCCTCATCCGGCCATGTCCTCCTGGAAAGACCAGTTTTGTCCTATGAGAGGCCGACAGCACGGATTTGAGGCCCGACAGAATACTACGTGGAGACTACGTTGGGGAAAAATCAAACAAGCTTGTCCAGCGACCCCAGTCGAGGGCAGGTCCGCCACTGTTTTGTACATTGAGTCTTCCCCCATTCGTCCCCCATTCACACACATAATACGATATGAAAAATGTAAAGCGCTTTAGGATATTTGCGCCTGTCTATCAAATCGATGACCACACGGTGGCCAAAACGAGCAAGTCTGTGGTCTTGGCCGAGTCAGCGGCGATGGCGGTTGCTCGCCAAGACACACCGAGTCCCCTCCCACGTCCACAACGCCTCTATTGCAACGACGTGTCTATACAGGGGCAGCCAATAGAGGGGGATCGTCGTCAAAACCATCCACAAGCGATTCGAGAATGTCGATCAACAGGGAAAACGTCAGCGGCTCCTTGCTTGCACGCACAATGGACGCGGCACATATCATTGCGTTCTTGATCTGTAGAGAGAAATAGGATGAGTATATACTGTGTATTGTGTGTACAGACATGAAAAGTGTCTTCCATACCTCGCGACCATTCATCGGCCGTTGTGCCAGGCGCTGGAGATTGTCGTTGTCGATATCGTTGCTGTTGATATCCTCGGGCAAGCTGGTGATAAAGTTTTTCCAGATGGCCTGGCGACCCTTCTCGTCCAGCGCAGGGTAGTGAAACTTGAAATGGATGCGGCCTAGATGCGTCAGACATGTGATGGACATGGGGTTCTTCAAGACTTCCTACTTTTAAAGGCCTCATCGATTTCTTGCAGCCGGTTGGTGGTGAGGATGATGATGCCCTGAAAGTACCTGACCATGTCAGCTGCGCGGTAGGAGACTAAAGGACAGGCACTCATGCGCGTACTCGAGTCTGCGCAAGAAGATGCTGACGATGGCATTGCGTTCCAGCTGACCCTCGCCGCGCTTGTAGAGGAAGACGTCAGCCTCGTCAATCAGCAGCACGCACCGCCAGCGCCGCGTAATTTCCAGCACCATGCCGAGGCGCTGGTCGACGGTGTAGACCACGGTGCCCAGCTCGCCGGCCGAGACCGTGTACAGCGGGCGCATGGAGAGCTCGGCGACGGCCTCGGCGGTCAGCGTCTTGCCGACGCCGGGGCTACCGCTCAGCAGGCCGACGAGGCCCTTGCTCTTGCCAACAATGACGTCAGAGAGGGCGTCGTCGTCGGTGCGGTGGGACAGGACGAGCGAGCGGATCAGACGGCGCTTCTTGTCGTCGAGGATGAGGCGGTCAAAGGCGGAGCCGTTCCAGATGACGTCGGTGATGGCGGAGACGGAAAAGACACCCCAGCGCTTGGCGGCAAAGGAGAAGCCGAGGACGCGGTGGTTGCAAAAGACGAGGTCGTCGTCGGTGAGCAGGCTGGCCGCAATCGTGAGCGGCACCCAGGGCTGGAGCATGAGCAGGTCGTTGGGGTTCTGGGTGCGGAAGGCGAAGGGGTCGATCATGATGCGGCCCGAGCCGTCGAAGCGCTCCTCGACGGGCGGGGCCACGGTGTTGGCAGACTGGCAGCCGGCCACGCCGGCGTACTCACGGCACCGCGGCTGGGCCACAAGATCGACAAAGACACGGCCGCGCTGCTGCAGCCGGGGACGCAGGGCGGCCGCGTCGGAGTGCAGGCGAAGCGGGAAGACGGCCAGGCTGGCAATCTTGCGGGCGCCGTCAAACTCGGGGATGGAGACGCTGGTCGTAGCCCAGCCAAAGTCGGCGCCGTCGTGCGAGACCATGCGGCCGGTAACGTCAAAGTAGTTGCCATTCTGGGACTCCTTGTACTGGCCGCCACTAAACTGCATCGCCTGCGGCTCGCGCAGAATGTTGGTCCGGGTGATGACATCGTCGCGTGGCTGGAAGAGAGCCCACAGCAAGCCGTAGGTGATGTCGCCGTGCGCGAGCAGCGACTGCAGATCGAGGTGCGTGCTGCCAAACTCCTCCTCCACAAACTGCCGCGCCGTCGTGAGGTCCTCCACAAAGCCCGCGTCGGGCTCGGCCTTGGCCTCTTCTTCCCGGAGCCAATGGCCGAGCGGCTCGTAGGCGTGGAACAAGGCTTTGCAATCGATCTGGTCTCGGTCAGCCCATTTGCCCGGCGGATTCTGGGGCCGTCCCGTGCCACACTCACCCTCGGCGGGTTCTTGGTGAGCTCCATGCCCTCAATGCCCTCGAAAATGACCAGCAGCGCCGCCGCCAGCTTCGGCGACTTGATGTCCACCTCGGTGGCCCTGACCACGCCCTTGATGCTGATCACGCGTCGCACCACAAGTGCGTATTTGCGGAAGCGGTCCTGCTGCGGCTTGACTTTGGCCGTCTTGACGAAATGCCACTGCCGGTCCTGTCTGCGCAATTCGCTGTCAGCCGCGCCCGCACACCACTTCTTTGCGGTGCAGCCCTTACTTGCTCCATATCTGGTCGACTCGCAGCAGCCGGCGGTCGTGTGATGGACCTTCGGCTTCGGCCATTTCTTTCTTGGACTCGGTACTCGCCATGGCGGGCAACGGCGGACGATGCTGTTTTGCGGTTTTCTTCAGCTTGTTTAGGAGAAGGGCATCTGCTCGTATCTGCAATCGTGAAACGTTTATGTCGACTTGTGGCGTCCAATGTGACCTCTCGACCCAATCCAGTAACGCTGCTGACGCTGCTGACGCTGTTGAGCCCGGCTGACGCCCTGTAGTGGGCCAGTCACATATCCTGTCAGGTGAAAGACCTTGCTGCACCTCCATGCCGTGTCTTGAGGCTTCTTGCTGCAATGGACCGAGCAGACATGACGAACGAGACGGCGTTTTCGCGCGCGGTGCGCACTTTCATCGCCACGCCGTCCAAGAAGAAAAAGGCCGGCTTCATCGACGATGTGTTGCGCCACCGCGACGCGGTCACGGCCCAAGATGTGCAGGCATTGATGCAGACGATGGAAGCGGACAGCCTCCAGAATCGTGCGTCGCGCAAGATCGTGCGCCCCGTATTCGATGCCATTCTCGACTATGCCGGTGTGATCGAGTGCCTCAGTAAGTGCTTGCGGAGACTGACGGGTCTTGGGCCACGGCTGACAATGCACAGGCCAGGCGGATCCCATGCCTACGGCCCTAGTCTGGGGTGGACTGAAGGCCGTTCTTGAGGTATGTGCAGGAGAGACCGAGGGGGAATGTGACGCTGACGTTGGCGAGAACAGTGCTTCCGTCGATACGCGACTCTGATCGACAAGATCGAAGACCAGATGAAGCGCCTGGGCCGCGAGCTCCGACGCATGAAAGCTTACGAAGAGCTCTTCACAGCGTCGACGGACATGCAGCAGCTGCTGACACAATCGTATCTGGCGGTGATCCGGTTCTGGGTGCGGGTCGAGACGCAGTGCACGACGTCTGGATTCGTGATGGCAGCCAAGGCCATGACATCGTTCGCTACGTCCAAACTGGACGAGATCCTGTTGGAGATGACCGAGAACAGCAACAACATGGCAAAGCTGGTTCCTATTGTGCAGGAGCGAATCCGCCGGGGCGAGCACGAGGACGCGGCGGCAGAGCGTCGCCGGGCCGGCCTGGCGCTGTCACAGATCCTGGCCGGCCAGAAGGAGGAGCGGGAAGGTGAGAAAGGGGGCACCGTCCATTGTTTTTGGCGATGTAGCTGACAGAAACAACCAGCGCGGCGCAAGAAGGAGGTGTGCCAGTGGATCACGGGTGGCGCAGAACTGAACGAAAGTAACAACCGACACCAGTACCAGCATGAGAATGCACGGCTAGCCGGCACGGGCACCTGGCTGCCACAGGATCCGCGCTTCCAACAATGGCGGGACCCGAGCTCGGACTGCAACGTACTCTGGCTGAACGGCGGCATGGGCGTCGGCAAGTCGGTGGCTTGCGCGAACGCGGCGCGCCTGCTGCGGGAGCAGGGTGATGATCAGGGGGTCCAGCAAGGAGAACAGCAGGCGGTCGTGGCGGTGCAGTACTTTAGCTTTGACGAGAACGAGCGGTTGCTGCAGCTGTACCGACAGATTCTGGAGCAGTTCTTCCACGAGCTGTACGGAACGGCGCAAGACGAAGTGTCGGACGAGATCTATGGACTGGCACAGCGGCCAGCGACGGTGCCGAGCTTGCAGCGTTGCATCAAGGCGCTGGTGGCCGAGACACAGACGGCGTACCTGCTGGTGGACGGCCTGGACGAGGAGCATGCCAGCAGCGAGCGCTGGGAGACGGCCTGCGATGTGCTGACCTTTTTCCTCGCGCTCGCGCGGCAGCCCGGCTCGAGCCTCAAGCTATGGTGCAGCTCGCAGGACCGCCGCAAAGTGCGAGACCTGCTGGCTGGTGCCACGCAGATCCAACTGACGGCCGCGACCAACAGCCATGACATTGCCGCGCTGTTTTCCGCCGCGCTAAATGATCCCGACCTCGAAGCGCACGACGATCAGGCCAAGGCAGCCGTGCTGCGGTCGCTTCGGCGCCACGTCGACGGCAACTTTTTGTGGGCGCGACTGATGATCGATGCTGCTGGCGCCGCCGTCTCCATGCGTGATCTGCAGGCCACGCTCGAGGCCGGTTTGCCTGGCGGCTTTGAGGAATACCTGGGCCGCAAGTTCCGTGGCCTCCGTGCAAGCCAGCACTGCTTCCTCGCGTGAGTCGGCCCATTATCCACGTTTCCGTCTTCGTGTTTGTTTCGTGTTGCTTTGTGTTGCTTTGTGTTGCTGTTTGATTGTTTGTTTGAGGGGAGCAAGAGCTGACAACAAACATAGAAGAGTATTGTCCTGCCTCGTCTATGCCAAACGCCCGCTGCGCCTCGAGGAGCTGTGGGAGGCAGTGGATATGGCGGACCTGCCGGCGGGCCAGGACCTCGCACCGGTCACTTTTTCGCGACGCAACTTTCTCGACAGCTGTGCACCGTTGATCCGCATTGAAGAGGTTGTGACGGACCGCGCCGGCAAGGGGCTCTGCACGCTGGCGCACGGCGCCATCAGAAGCTTCTTGGTCAAGAACCCCAGCATCTTTTCCTTCGACGAGAGATGCCAGATCACACCCGCCTTTCTGGCCCACGCTTGCCACAAGTATCTGCAGCAACCGCGCTACAGCCAGCTCCTTGTCAAGGGCCACGGCACCTTTCTCACGGCCTGCGGGCGGGACATCCTCGACCAGCCACTGCTCGGCTACTGCGCCAAGTACTGGTACCGGCACATGGACGACCTGTCCTACTCGCCCACACTCTGCCGAGACGTGGAGGGCTTCGTGCGGTCTCCCCACTTCTTTACCTGCTTGCAGGTGCAGAGCATTCTCGTTGGCGGTATGTCCATTGCTTTTCTTTTGTTTCATGACTTGCTCGACTTGCTGACGACAAGGCCAATTTTCGTTTTGGAGCCACACAGGGGACGTCGACCAGAGCCTGCACCTGATGCGCGCATTTCCTCGCTGGTTCAAGGAGAACGAGGACGGCAAGGGTGAAAAAGACGGCAAGGAAAAACGGAACGACAGCCTCCTTGCCCAGTACCATGTGGCCATTGGCGAATGGGGCTACTACCTTGGCAATGTCTCGACCATTCACGGCCCGCATCCCGGGCAGATGCACCGTTGCTGGTGGCGCAGCCTGGGCAAGGCTAACTTCTTGCATGGCCGCTCGAGCAGCGTGAAGAGTTTCGTGTTTGAAAAGTCGACCGCCCAGCAACGTGGCGAAACTGTATATCTGGCGGAGGCACCCAGTGCTGACGGCACAGAGCTGCGGCTCTTCCGGCTGGACAATTCGTGAGTCTCCATCTTGGGGTCTGGAGAGTGCCGAAGGCTAATGACGACCAGACCGGGAAGTAATGGCAGCCAGTTTCAACTGTCGTGCGAGCGCTGGTCCATTCGCTCTGGAAGCCGACCGAAGCTGACCGCAACGTCTGAGCTGACTGTGCTTTCCGACAGCCTCAAGCAGTACTGGTCGGCGGAGCACAGACCAGTATCAACGGTGGCCCCAATGGCCGTCTCGGAATGCGGCACAGTTGTTCGCGTTGGCGCAGAGGTCTATCGTGGAAACGAGCATTTCCAGTTCAAGGCTGAAGATTTCCGGGGATACGACGTTGAGTTTGGAGAAGATATTGCTCAGAACGGAAGCTACATTGCCATTGCCTCACGTGGTCGCATTGTCAAAGGGGAAGGTACGTTGGCAACTCCGTCGAGCGGCCACAGCACGGGCGACAGCGATAGCGAAAGCGATAGCGACACCGACACCGGCAGCGAGAGCGACAGTAGCAGCGACAGCGCCAGCGGGGCCGGCATTGACAGCAAGAGCGGCCACCCGAAAGAGGAAACCACGGCAGAAGCTGCCTCCGAAGATGAGCTCGACAGCGATTTCGACGTGGAGGTCAACAAGGCAGACGATGATTTGCACGACTTTGACTCTGATTTTGGCTCCGACTCGACCGAGAACTCTGCGCGGGAGTCTTGGAGCGAGGGCTCGACGGCCGCCATGACCGATGAGATTGAAGATGACTTTGTGTGGAACGAGTTCGACAAGGATGACGTGCACGGGGAGGAGGATCTGGATTCGACATATGAGGGAGACGAGGAGGACGACAATGATCTGGATCCAGATTCCGACAAGGAACAAAACGACAAGGACGACAAGGACGATGACTTTGACAAGCTGATCGAAGACAAGGTGCCCGAGAACCGCAGCCGCACCCCACAAGAGTCCGATGAGGGCGAAGGCACCGATGATGGTGACGAAGAGGAGACGCCTCCCAGCGAAGACGAGCCGCCCATGAGCAACGACGGATCGGACGTGGAGAGCCGTCCGCCCTCGGCCCACGCGTCCGACGACGCCGACAGCGAGGACAGCTACGGCGGTGCCGTCGACATGGACATTGCCGCGTTGCTCGAGGCCACCAGAAAGGCAAAGACGCCCCCGCAGGCGCGGCCCTGTCGACTCAGCATCGTGCGCATGGCCCAAGACGGCCGCCCGGCCGAGCAGGTGCTGCACTTTTCTCGGCGTGCCGCCTGGCCGCTCTACGCGTCGCCGCCCGTCTTCCACCCGACACGCCCGCTGCTCGTGTGGCCGCTCGGCGGCAACGAGATTCTGTTTGCCCACTACACCGCCAAGACGTACTTTTCGCGCGTCGTCTGCTCAAACTACCAGGCCCGCTGCGAAATCTCCGTGCAGTGCCGCTTCTCCGCCTGCGGCCGCTACCTGCACCTCGCCGCGCTGCACGGCTACGGGGCGGGCCCGGCTGGGACCGACGGTAGCGAAGACGACGCCTCTAGTGAGTCCGTCACCGGAATGGGCCTGCGCCTGCAGCTGTCGACGTACCGCCTCTCGCACGCCAAGCTCGAGCGCAGCCCGCCACGCCTCGTGCACCGCCGCTCCGTCGACCTCAACATGTTCTTTTCAGCCAAAATCCGCCTCAGCCTCTTGCCCTTGCCGATCACCCTCTCTTGGACCCCGCAGTACCTGTACGTCACCCAGAGCGTGCGAACACTGCGCGTCCTGCGCGTGCCGCTGTACACGGGCGGCCCCGCTGGCGGCTTGCTGCCAGACGCTCTCGGCTTGGCCGCCGCCAACACGGGCGACGTCCATCTGCCCAACTCGGTTTGCCAGCGCAGAGCGTACTTTGTGCCGCAGGTGAATGTGCCTGCCAAGACCAAAAAGACAAAAACTAAGGATGCCGACGAGGCCTTTGTGGCCACTGTTCTTCTCGGCGCCCAGAACACGGCCGCCCTTGCCGACAGTGCGGACAGCCACCGCAGTCCCTCAGCCGCCGACTGTTTCCCGCCACAGGGCGTCCACTTGACGGCGCCACAGCTCGGGGACTGGGCCGAGACGCAGTCGTCGCCCGACGACTGCAGAACGGCCGTGCCGGGATCGCGATCGGTGGCGGGGCCAGGCGGGCTGCGCCGGGTCGAGACGTGGCGAGGCGGACAGCTGCTGGCCCGAGTGGAAAAGTTTGACACGAGTGAAGACTGCGATATCGTGCCCTATCTCGGGATGTAGAGTGAGGCTTGTATTGGACAAACTTGCATACATGATGAAAACATCAGAATTAGCCACGCTGAATACACAACCATCCCGCTCTCTGTGGCAACCTGGCATCCCCAATTCTGTGTCTCGTATGTCGCTTCTACTGCTGCTGTGAGTGTGCTTCCGGCTCCCTCGCCAAATGCAAAATTTGTTGTCGGCATTGAGCTGCGCAGTGCCCAGTATCATGTCTGCCAAACCTTCGGGAAGGAGCAAAAGCATACGTGGGCGATATTTTCATTACACATCTTAGCCTGCGAATCCAACCGCAAGAGGCGACGTGCAAATCGTTCCTGCTCCTTTCGGATTTCGCCCGTCCCCGCCCCTCCTTCCTCTCGTCAGTGCCAACCATTCTTTACGGTACGTTGGCTAGACGCAAGGTCTGCACTTGCTGTCATGAGTAGGAAGCTCCTTCCTAGAACAAGGAAACTGTCTGGAGAGATACTCGTACCATTGCGCGGTGAAATTTCGAAAAGACAAGGGCAGGGAAAGTGCACATTTGAGACTCTGGGCCTGCACCCCCTTGTGTCTTCTCCTCCTTCTCTCACCCAGACTTTCTGATTTACAGCAGTGCTACCTTGATGGCCATTAATTGCCACCGAAGGAGGCTGAACGCATGGCATGAGGTATTAAGGCAGGGGCAGCGCACCCTGACTGTCAATATCTCATTATTTACAATGCCACATAAACAGGCCGCCTCCAATGCGGTTTACGAAGCAGCTTGTATCAAGATGCCTCTGGCCTCGCGAAAGACCAAGTCATATCCTTTAGCTTAGAGATAGAATGCGGCAAGGCCGGATGCCAGGAGCACGCCGTGTTTCTGCCTACCGTGACTTCCCTGTTGGAATCTCTACGCCATCTTTATTTATTCGTCCAATCTCTCGACAGCTCTCATTTTGATCTGTGGTTCTTTCCCTCTGAATTCAAACCTTCTTCTTGTGGCAATGTCGGAAAGTACTCACTCAAAACACATCTTTGAGGGAAGGAGTAAAGGTATCCAAGAACGGCGATAAAACCGAGTTCCCCCATCTCGCTTGTCTCTTCTCTCCTTTCTCTCCTCAAGCCGGCCATATCTCACCGCAAATTGCTGAATCAAGCTGCACTTTTGATCGAGACAGAGATCATGACTTCGACTGACTTTCAGTTCACATTTCCCCACTGTTTGGACGGCAGTTTGGGTCCTTTTTACAGTCGCTGGCTTTTTTCTCACTCGTCTCTGGCTGTGCCGCCCAGACTTCTTTCCTTCCTCCAAACTTTCCGACAATACTCTCGCGGCCACGAGTGGTATTTTTACGACGGCGAAGACGCTGAGGGATCTTTTGACCCAAGTCCGTGACTCGGTGATGGTCGGAGCCGAGACGATCGGGGCTCTCCGTGACTTGAGGACTGATGTGCGGTTGTTGGTGGCTGCTCTTCATGAGGACCGAGGGGAAACTCTCGGTTTGAGGACTGAGTTGCAGCAACTGACGACTGCTCTTCACGAAAGCACAATGAAGAGCCGTGAACTGAGGGCAGCTCTCCGAGCTCGCCACGAAGCTCACTCGACAGTTGAAATGCCGATGATGCGGGACACCAAAATCCAGAGAGATGGCATCCTCTCTCTTGTCGGCTCGTTCGGCAAGACTTCTGCCGAAGACCTGGCACGAGAATGGATGAAGGCCATATTTCCCAGTCCATTCCGGTGAGTTGGACTGATGACAACCCACCGTCCATGGGGTGGCGGCCTCGGCCGTCCCCAGCGACCAGCTTGCACCTTACCGTGGTGCTGGGGTCCAGTAGCCTCTGATATCAGAGGTGAAGCCAAGACGAGCTTGTCATACATACACCTACAAACTACTGGTTGATTGGGCGTTAGGATCCGGGGATGGTCGGTTGGTTGCTGGTTTGACTATTCCGCGGTAAAGGGTCTCGTGAGAGGAAGTTCGAATCTGGGAGCCACTAGTTGATTGGGCGTTGAGATATGGGGATGGTCGGCAGGTTGTTGGCTTGACTATTGTGTGGCACAGGATCTCGTGGGAAGGTGTACTAGTCTGTGTGAATGGTAGTTAGATGTGTGAATGATTGTCAGATGTGTGCTTGTCTCTTTTCTTCTGTGCATCTGCGTGTCGAAAGTAGTTTGCTTACGGAAATGCAGAGCCCGAGCCAGTCCACTCTCCTTCTGGCTCCAAAGGCACTTCGTCAGCTTTAGACCACATATAACGTATGGTCCCAGGACCATAAGTCCCGGATGTAAGGCGTTTCGGCTCTCGAGTCCAGCGGCCAACCGCCATGGTGTCCCACTTCCAATCTGACGATGACCGTATGCTCCCAAATAGTTTGTATGAAACAAGCTCGATGACCCAGCCCTTCTTTTGACCGTGCCAAGTGATAGTAGTGCAGCAATCCGTCAAGCACACGCGGCAAGACTTTACAGACTGTTGGCAGGCTGCAAAGTACTTCGGACTAGAGCTGTTCTCGAACAGTTCAGGCAGATGGCATCGGCTATCATTCCCGTTCCGAATGTGCTCACAGACTATCAGAAAGCCGTTATCAATGAATGCACGCAATTTTCTTGAACTCCCCTCTGCGTTCCGGAGGGTCAGAACTCTGCGCAGCATGAGCTGGTCATCGATAATGCGGGCACGCCACTCTCCACGCCGCCTTGTTCCGATACGATCGCCGTATTTTCCATGACGATCCTGGCTTAATTTCTGAAGAGGCACGCCATGCGCGGGACCGTAAAAGTGCCGATTCATGACGACACGGGCAAAGTGATACGGTAAGTCGTACTCCCCATCCCAGAACCATTCCTTTACGCGGTGCCGATCGTAGAAGTTGTCGGTGGTAGGGTACCCGGCGTAACTTCGGTACCAAGATGTCTTCCAGCGGTGCAGCTGAACGCACTGGTGACAGTAATAGAACTGCGGCAGGTCCTTTTCCAGTAACAGCAGAAATGCCTCTTTATCGGCCGCGGTGATGGTCTCGGAACCGCGAAGAAAGGAAGTCGACGTTCGCGGATAGCCAAAACAAACATGAAAGATGCTGCGGCAGGTCACGGCGAGGCAAAGGATGGAGGCGGGGTCGAGGTGCTCCACGACGAGCAGCAGGATCTCATGTGGCAGTCCGAGATGTCCCAACTGCGGCGCCTTTTCACGCTGAAGCGGTAGGGTTGACAGGTATTGGGAGCAAATGCCCCACAATGAAGAGAGCAGGGCTGTCATTTTTCTGAGCAGAACCTTGAGAGGGAGACGGAAATCGTGATGAGAGAAATGAGCTTGCACCGGCGGGTAATGATCACAGATGACCTGAAGGAGGCGGTGACAGTGAAGATAAGCGGCAGGTCAATGAGGTCAATTAGTGTCGTTGATGTTTCCAGAGACGTAGGTTTAGTCAGTCTGATCAACCTTGTCACGGGTTGCGTGCAATGCCACGTGCAAGCTGACGAGACATGGCCGTTGGTTGTTATGGATCGCAAACGCGGGTGCGTTACTGATTGTACTTCTTACTACGTACAATATTTTCGTTTGCTCGGCAATTAGCTCAATCATCTGCGGTCCATGCGCTACTTCTCCCAAGTGGCGACAGCCGCCCACACGGCAACAAGACCTGGAGAGCCCCGCGAGGTGTGCCATGGCAATGGCCCATTGCCTCTTATCAGAAATGTCTACACCTGACTCGGTGTGGCAAGGCGGTGTAGGCGACCACGCATTTAGTGAGGTGCACTGCATAAAGAGGAAAATCCCATGTATCAATGTTTGGAGTATATATATGAGTACTGAACCACAAGTGATTTTTCTGCGCCCCCGAGACATAACAACCCTTCCGTCCCTCCCTTCCCATTCTCTGTCCGTAGACGGTCTATCTGGGCGTCCAGTGTGCACATTATGCTGACCAGCCAAAAGAGAACAAGAACAAGGTAAAAAAAAGCGATCGAGAGGAGTGAGCGTGTCAAGAATTCAGCAAAACCAACAGGCAAGACGTTATAAGAAAGACAGAGCTGGCAGACTCCTTGTCATGGTCGTCATCATGGTCGTCAGTTGTTGCGTGTTAAGCCAAAGCCGCCCAGAAGCACAAGTGAGATATTGAAAAGAGAATAGACACAATGCACATAAAGCAAACGCGGCAGCAGGTACCCGGAGCCTTTTCCGGTGTCGAATCCTGGGGCCGGGAGCTGGGACCTGAGGCCTGGGACGGAATGATGAGTGATTGGTTTCCGGCCAAACTGAGCCCTTTTTTTGCTTTCCTGCTGGCAAGAGTCTATATTAGTAACGTGCCCTGAGGACGGCCCCCCGTCGGCCGCGTCGCTCAGAGCTCCTCGTCTTCCTCCTTGACCAAGGGTGCTAATGGCGACGGTTGGCTGTGCGACTTCTGCGCAGCCTCTGCCTTTGCGAGAATGTCGCCCAGTGCCGGTGGAAAGGACGCGCTGAGCAACGACCGCGGGTCGCCGTTGAGGCCCTCGGCCACGCTTGCGCGGTGCCGCTTCAGTGGGCTGCCAATGACCGAGTCGTCTGGCAGGCTCTTGCCGAACATTGGCGACGCGCCCGTCGCCGCCCCGCTGCTGCCGGACGGAGCGACCCCCGCGTTGGCGCTGATGCCGGCCGCGGCCGCCAGTGCGGCGCCCAGGCCGGACGTGGACCCGACACTCGATCCGGTGGCGCCTGCATTGCTCGGATCCGGTGTCAAGTCGCCCGCGCTCGGTGACTTGCGAGAGCCGTTGGTCAACGCGTCCGGCTCCATCGAGTGCTGTCGCTTGAGCTGCTGGGTGTTAGAGAGACAGGAAATTGCATTATGCACACGTAGAAGCCACACATACCCGAATCCGGTTCACGCCGTCGGCCAGCTCGCCCGAGAACTTGGCGTCCTCTGGGCCTAGCCGGTCGGTCGGCTTGAGAAGGTCCTTATCCTTGTCATCTTGTTCGTCGACATCGGCAATTTTGCTCAGGATCGCATCGTCATCGTCGTCATCGTCGTCGCTGTCCTGGTCCATCTTCCCGCCGGGCACAATGCTCATGCTGCTCTTGGTTCGCCGGTGCGTGCTCTTCCGGCGTGCTGTCTCGGCGTCGTGGTCCCGGAAGGACGAGAAGCCAACGGTACCGGCGGTCTTGAGGGTGCCGATGCCAGAAAAGTCGAGCTGGGCCGACCGGCGCTTGGCGCTGTTGGCCGTGGTCTGCTGGCTCTTGGACGAGGGTATGATGCCCATTTTTTGTAATTGGCCTGTTTGTTAGCGGGGCCAACACAGGTCGAGACCGGACAAGACTCACGCTCTCCCCGGTAGAAAAATGTAAAGGTGGCGTAGGGCCGATCGGGCCCGTCGATGCCGGTGACGGTCTGTGTTGAGATCGTCTTGGGGTCAAGCGTCTTAGGCTTAGCAAAGCTGGTGGTGTGCTCGACGTCGGACTCGACGGCAGCGCCGCCGGTCTTGGCCGCACCGTCGGTCTCGTCGTCGTCGTCGTGGGCGTCAAACTGCGGCGAGTACTCGCCCTTTTTGATCTCGCCTGAGGCAAGGACGCGGAACATGGCGACCTTGATCTGGCCGGCGGCCTCGGGCTGGTCGTCGTCGGACGAGAGCGAGCCGTCCGAGAGGTCGTCTGCCACAGCCTCGACCGGGTCCGTGGCATCGGCGCCGCCGTACCGCAGAGTCGGGCGACCGGCGCCGTTCTTACGGCGGGCAGTGCCGTTACGCTGGTCCTCCTGGCGCTGGCGGCGGCGTTCAAACCGTTGTCTCCGCTTCTCCAGCTTCTTGGCGGCGTCGTGGCCCTCGAGGTCCAGTCCGTTGAGCCAGCGCTCGAGGCCGACCTCGCGGAAGAGAAACTCGCGCTCGGCCAGACCGCCGCCCTCGGACTCGGGAACCTGCACCCACCGGCTGTTCACCCAGGTTTCTTCGCCAGGCCGCAGCAGCGTGGCGACCTCCTCCTTAGCGCGGCCGTCAAAGTAAATGTAGGCCGCAATCGTCTCGTTCTCCGAATTGGTCATGGGAATGTAGGGCGTCACGATGCCATTGAAGCGGCCCTCCGCGTCTTGTCCGCTCTGCAGCTCGCCGACCAGCTGCGGCCGCGGGTACGGTTGAGCCTCGGTGGCCTTGGGCGTCGAGTAGGGTATCGGCAGATTCGGCGTGAGCAGCGTGATGGAAATAGCAAACTTGGCCGGCTCCGGTTTATTCGAGTCGCCGGCGAGCTGCGGCTGTGGCACCGGAATGTAGCTGTTGATACGCGACACACGCGACTGCTTCTGCATACCGTGCTCGGGAAGTGGAGCCCCATTCGCATGGATGCTCACGGCGATGCCTTTGAAGCAAGGCATCGTCGGTACAGCGAGGGGGGGGACAGGGAAATGTTGGAATCACGGATTGGACCAAGGACGAATGGCAAGTGGCCCGGGGGGGGGGAAGGGGGGGGAGCTGCAGCAGCACACGGGGGCAAAATGGCAGGCAGGATCGGTACTCGGTCAGGGCCCGTTCACCGCAGCGTTTTCTGTATTCTACTCGGGGAGCGGGATGTCGGCCAGTCGAAGGAGGGGGGGTCGGGCTTTGGTGCGAGACGACAGGAGCGAGAGGCGGCAGGAAGGCGGCAGGAGCAGCAGCTGTAGCTTCGTGGCGTTGGCCGGACGGGAAGGAAGGGTAGCGAGGCACGACCTGCGGTAGGAAAAAAAACAGGAAAATCCAGCAGGAAAAAAAATAAGAGGTGGTGCAGGGGGAGAGAATTCGAAGCTGAAGGGGTTGGGTGAATAGCGGAGCTGGTCCGCTAGGCGGGGCGGGACAGCAAGAGATGAGGAGGAGCCCACGCCCGGAAAGGAACAACGTTTTGCCTCGGCCTTTTGGCCATTGACGTCGATAACGACCGCGCCGTGCAATTGGGCCGCAGCTCTGCGCGCTACCTGAGCTTCGTCTACTGTCGGCTTGCATGGCCGTTTGCAGCCTCTTCGTCTACGTTGGTTGGCCTTGCTGTTGTGCTGTTCTGGCAAGTGGCCAGTCTGGCCAAACCAATGCGGCATTTCAAAAGCCCGCTATACGGTCGTGATGCCAGACGGCTCTGTATTGACGTGTCCGCTATTCTCTCTCTTTTTTTTTTCGAGTGGCGTTTTCACCGTTGCGACCCCCTCTTTTTTGGCTCGCTGTTCTGGCGGTGTGCCAAACTTGGCCTCGAGCGCGGCAGAGGGGCGGGGAAGCCGAGCGCTCTTCTCTGCCTAGCGCGCCGTTCTTCAGAAGGTAAGACATTAGCATTTGTAGCGGGCGAAGCCCCGCCATAGCGCGGGGCTCGGTGTTTCAGCGTGTTGGGCCGTCTGGCCGGTGAGACAGCTTGGAGGGGTACACGCTCATACCAGGGTGAGCGGTTGGACGTGTCTGCTGCACACTGAAGCCCAGTGTCCAACAGAGCGCTACAGTAATACGTCACATCCAGACCCGAACCCGTTCCTGCTGTCAGCTGCAAGATGCGAGAGACTAGCCGACATTTGTGCTACATACACTCAGGTGCAAAGTTGGAAAAGGGAAGCGGCCGGTGCGACCAGCCAGGACGCCAAATGTCATCCTGCCGGAAATGGACAAAACAGCGTGCCAAGTGGCGCAATCGTCAACAAACGCATTATTTTGTCTCGTGCACTTTCACCCAGAAACGCTTCCCGGCCCAGCTGAAGGATTACGACTTTCGCGTCAATGTTAGCCCGATTTCAACAGAGCGGGAGCTTCTCCCAAAATAGACATTGAGAGCCATCAGTCCGGCTATCTGTCATCCTCCCTCAAGTATCTTATAGCACATTGCCCTCGTCTTGTCATCATGTCGTTGCCCGACCGTCCTTTGTTTGACAGCCTGCCGCTGGACCCAAACGGGCCTCCGGGTAATGCCTGGGGGCTGTACGGCGCCAACGATGCGCTGGGGGCCCTCAATTTGCTCACGCCAGCCCACGTGGCCGCGTCGGCGGCGCAAGAGATCCGGACGGGTGATCGAGTGTCGCTGGACTGGTCGCTGGACAAACCACGGCAGCCGAGCTTTGGCCGCCAGGCCTTTCACTGGCAGCGGATCGTGTTGCGCGACGCCGAGGGGCGGCCACGCACCGTCAACGACGACAGCGTCGCCTTCAACACGCAGGGCTCCAGCCAGTGGGACGGTTTCCGCCACTACGGCTATCAGCAGGCCAAGCGTTTCTACGGAAATGTCGCGCCGGAGCAGCTGGACGTCTCCAACGCGCTCGGACAGGACGGTAAGATACCGTAACGTCCATGGGCCCCGCCAAGGCAAACGAGCCCAGCACTGACCACCAAACGGCAGCCTGGGTCGAGCACGGCGGCATCGTCGGCCGTGGCGTGCTGCTCGACTATGCCGGCTACTGCCGCCACCACGGCCGCGCCCTTGCGCCGTACACGTCGAGCGCCATCACGACCGCCGAGCTCGACGCCGTGGCCGCCTTCCAGGGCGTGACCCTGCAGCCGGCCGATATTTTGCTCATCCGCAGCGGCTGCACCGAGGCCTACAATCAGATGGACCCCGACGCCCAGCGCGCGCTCGCCACTCGGCCCGCGCCCGACTTTATCGGCGTCGCCGCCACCGCCGACACGCTGCGCTGGATGTGGGAGCACAACTTTGCTGCCGTCGCCGGCGACGCCCCTAGCTTTGAGCAGGCGCCCATTGGCGGGCCGCACACCCGGCCCGGCGGCATCTGGGCCGGCGAGCCCTGGGAGGCCGAGATGCAGGGCGGCGGCCTGCTGCACCAGTGGATGCTCGCCGGCTGGGGCGTGCCCATTGGTGAGCTGTTCGACCTCGAGGCGCTCGCCCGCAAGTGCGCCGAGCTGCGGCGCTGGTCCTTTTTCGTGAGCAGCGTGCCGCTCAGGGTGCCCGGCGGCGTCGCCAGTCCGCCCAACGGGATTGCCATTTTTTGAGGGGGGCATGGGGTTTCGAGAGCGGATGGCCTCGCCCTGGAATCAGAATGTGAGTACCGTAGACACAAGAGTAGATACAACTATGAATAGACTCACGCATACACAGCGAAGGACCGATCTAGCCCATGCATTCTGGCCGCTGAAGTGAAGAGTGTCGGCAACTGCCGTCTCAAAAGCACTCCGGCATTCAACCTTTACATATACTCTCACAGGACCCTTCTTTTTCATGTCGGCTCCCATTACGCGATTCTCTTCGATATGATTTTCCTATGCAACCAATCAAACTGCCACCGGAGGCAGCTATATTTTCTGTCATTCAACGGCTCGGGCCTTTTGTCTTGGCTGATCAGTACCCTACCCGCTCGCTTTGCTATAGGTGAGTCAGAAAGCCGACAGACTAGGGCATCTTGGTTGAAAGAGCAGCCGTGCCACTCATGCGCGTCACGGCGACGACGACTCCGCGAACAATCAGTCCGATACGCGGACTAGTCCGAGAAAATACTGTCGGAAGATATGTTCAAGATTCCGAGCGATCGAATGAGTCATTTTCCAATCAAAATGTCTAGATAAAAACCCACTCCTGTAACAGGAAACTATACTTTAAAACCTTCCGTTAAACACTGCATCCCGTGCCTGCATTTCGATATTGTTCCTCTCCTTACTTCTTGCTTTATCTCAGAGACGACCATGACATCTATAAAGGACCAGCTGCGGTCCTACTCCTGGGAGAAAGACGCATTTCTCGTGTCCACGAATCCCGACTTGGTGGCCGTGTCGGAGCTTATCAAGGCGTTCAACTGCGAAACCTTTTACTGGGCCAGCGCACTACCGCCCCCGGCCATGCAGGACGTCATAGACAATTCGCTGATATTCGGCATGTATGACCGCCTCTGTTGCGATGGGCCAGACCTGAAGCTCATTGGCCTGGCTCGATTCGTCACCGATTTCACCACGTTTGTCTATATCACAGACGTCTGGGTCAGCCCAGACTACCGGGGCAAGGGGCTCGGCAGCTGGTTGATGAAATGCGTCAGACATTGTCTGGATTCGATGCCGCATCTGCGACGCAGCGTGCTCTTCACTGGCAGTTGGGATAAGTCTGTTCCGTTCTACGAGAAGCTTCTCGACATGTCTCTCATCATGCCCACGTTCGGCCAAGGAATGGCGGTTATGGAATGTAAGGGAAAGGCCCATCCGACGTACGGCCGCAAGGACGATTGAAGCGCAGCGGGAGCGGGATGTCATGTAAAGGGCGTATCGCCAAAAAAAAAAGTTTTAATAGAGTACCCCATATATCGATAACACGAACCACCTTGGCGGGCTATGACGAAGAGGCTAGAAAGTACGAGATGCGGCTGGACTTTCCTAAAACTGCGGGGCTTTCAATACGGTGAGACGGCTTATCTGCGCCTGCCTAAACAAGCGACCCAGACCAGTTGAGTCATCATTCTGGGGTAATTGATCACCAGGCATGGTTTTCTTCTGGTGACGGCCGTCTTTGTGTCCTGCAAAATCACACAACTTCTCCCAGAATGTACTTCTCGTCCGCGCACCAGGAGGCCGACCTCCGCGTCCTTCGGCAGTTGATTCGGGACTACCCGCTCGGCATGCTGACGACCGGGATCCAGTCTGCCACGCACCCCTTTCTCCAGCTGAGCCACATTCCCTTTGTACTGGACGACCCAGACGAATCGAATGATGCCGATCTGGGGCGGCTTCGGTGCCATATGACGCGAGGCAACCCTCAGAGTCAGGCCATGATGGAGGCGCTCACAGCCAAGCCGGAGCTCGGCAACGTCTTGGAACAGGATGTGCTCGTGGTCTTCACGTCTGCCAATCACTACGTCACGCCTCAGTTCTACACTGAGACAAAGCCGGCTACGGGAAAAGCGGTGCCGACCTGGAACTACGCGGCCGCACAGGTCTACGGCCGTGCCAAGGTCTATTTCGACTCCAAGTCCGACGAGACATCAGATTATCTCAACCGGCAGCTCGCGGATCTGAGCCACCAGAGTGAGACAAAAATCATGGGCTATACGGGCGGTGATGCACCGTCAGATTGGAAGCCGTCCGATGCGCCGGAGCGCTATATCGAGCTGCTCAAGAAGAATATCATCGGGGTCGAGATCCAAATTACTAAGCTAGAAGGGAAGTTCAAGATGAGCCAGGACAAGCCCCCAAAGGACCGGCAGGGGGTTATCGAAGGCTTTTCCCACCTCCAGACGGAGGGGGCATCGGTGGTTGGGGCAATGATCAAAGAGCGAAGTGAGATGAAGGACAGACAGATGGCCCTGACGTCAAGGTAGCAACATGCGGATCGGACCAGAGGGCAGCTTGTTCGCTGCAAAGACTACCTCTCAAATCAACGCCGACTCGCAAATATAGACCAGGGCTTCGCTCGAAAAGTACTTCTGAGTGATAGCTCTTATAAGTCTCGCCAACTCTCTTTCAAGCACGTACGGCCATAGATACTGGAAAGCACGGGATCCCGTCCGCTCTCCCCTAGTTAAACCAGTAATCGGCGGATTAGTAGTTGGGTCGGTGACGACCAGCGAATACCCGCTGCTGTACGTTTTTTTTTTTTTTTGCTTTTTCCTGAAGCAAATCCGCTTATCGCTCGTGGGGTGTCACGATGGGCTTTGAGCACCTTGCCATCCTCCTGATGAGATTATAAACATTGACAGTTACCTATAAGCGTCCGTGTTCTCTCACGATCTGCCATGCTTGACCTCTCAAGTGAACGATGTGTACATGTAAAACTCTCTCCAATATGTGTAGTCAAGCACCTTCCTGCCGAATTAGTAGTGCTCGTTAGTCCCTGACAAGAACGGGAGGGACTTGCAAAAATCACAGGTGTAGTAATATATGACCATCACGAACCAGGATATCGTGAAATCCAAGATCCCCATGGCTGAACACGATCTTTTCTTCCTTCCGATGCACAGCCACGTGCATATCCCGGATGAGAAGGCGAGTGTTATCACGCAGCTGTTCGCGCTTCAATTTGTTGAACTGCTCCTCGTAGGAGTTAAGTATTTCAGGGACCAATAACGTGGTGCGAGAGTGAATGATCCAACGTTGTCGACCTCGATCATGTCAAGATCTGGCGCGAGCTGGACTACTATTTGCGAGTCAATTTAGCACTTCTTTTTGGAATGCTTTTAGGCAGCGGCAGAGGCAGCGGTGGCAGAGGGGGGAGTCACATCCTATTAACAGGTTGTATAGAAATTTGGATGGCCTGTCTCGCTCTGGTGACACTTGGTGTGGTTGCATAGTATCATCAGGTGCGCACTTTGGAGGCCTGCTAGTGGCTGGAAACAATTGATGTGGTCACGACTTCATCTGGCTTTATCAGGTGTATGATATCAATCGTATCGACTTTCATTCTCGGACTTGGTGAGACCCCTAACCCGCCCAGAAACGACACCACGGTTACATTAGAAGTGCATAGCTGCCTCGGCGTACGCCGCCCCGGCGTAATCAGGCAACTGTCCTCGAAGTGCGGCGACAAAGCAAATGTGTGTTTAAAGCGGGGCGTGCTTCATGCAGAGCATCAGCCTAGGCGCCCCGAACGGTGCTCCAACATATCGGTGAAATACCGCATGTGCAACGCCCACCGTTCTTCCACATTCTGCTTGGCCTACATGTAATTATCAAGGCGCCTAATGCAAGATTACTTGAGTCTCGATAAGCACCTGCCTGGTAGCATTCCCCGCCTCTTTCGTCGCACAAAATCAGCATCATTCACGACCTCGCACCAGAGAGCGCCAGTCCAATCCAGTCTCAACACTTTTATCGCCGATAACCTTTTGCTACCATGGCTCCCACTGAGTCGACTAGACTCGAAGATGATACCGAGTCCAGCAAGAAAGCCCCATCCATCACATCCCTCCGCGACTTGACGATAGTTGAAGCATGGGACTCGAAGACAAACACAGCCAAGTACGTGACTTTCTACCTCGTTACCGACGATGAAGAGGTATACTTCGGCGAGTCGTCAAAAAATAAGAGAGACATGACTCTCGAAGAGTTTAGCGCAGCGCTGGAGCGCATTGAGGACGCTGAAATATACCCCGAGGTTCCTCCAGATACCTCGTTGAAGATTGCGCCTGAGAGCCTGGACGATTCTTCGGCATTTATCAAGCGACCAGGCCTAAACTGCTACGAGACGATGAAGGGCACCAACTACATCCCCAAGGCAGTTCTAGACGAGACCCTCGTTATGGAGCAGATATCCAAGTCACAGCACCCATACATTGTTGGCTACTATGGTTGTCGTGTGAAACGCGGTCGAATCACGGCAATCTTCTTCGAACAACTTGATCAGACTCTGACCCAATACGTCTCTACGCCTGATTTTCAACCACTTGACAAAATCAAATTTATCGAGGCGCTCGAGTCGGCTGTGGACTATCTGCACTCGCTCGGGTTGGCACATAACGATATCAACCCGGACAACATCATGGTTAAAGATGGAATGCCGGTGCTGATCGATTTCGGCTCTTCTCAACCTTTTGGTATGCGTCTGCAGTCCCTTGGTACCGCCGGATGGTATGAGGAGCTTTTCTATACTTCTGAGAAGAAGCATGACACGTATTCTCTTGGCAAGCTACGAGAGTGGCTTGATGTGAAACTCGAGGGGATTAAAGGAAAGGGTGCGGATGAGAGCAACATTGAAGGCCAGTCACATAGTTAGAAAGCGATTAGCCACAGTGTTGGGGAAAATGCTGGAGCAAACGTATGAGTACACCACGCTTAACTTCAGAATCTTATTGGTGCTCTGGACAACGTAGGGTTAACGCAGCCCGCTGGCGCCGGATTTCAATGAAATCCCGTTGGTCACTTCAGCAAACAGACACAGGCCAACAGGTCAACAATCTTGAAAATACGCCATGTACCACGAGGGCAACAAAATTTTCCTCGTCATGGAGCATATGCCGGGCACACAGCTGAGCCTGGAATGGGAGGCGCTTTCCGATATGAAAAGAGTCACATCCCCATGCAACTGAGATCGATCTGTACATATTTACGGTCTATCCCTGCCCCGCCAGCAATGGTAGCGTCACCGGCGGGCCTCTTCGGCATCGCTTTTTGAGGTAGGTCAAGCCAGAACCCCGGCTTACAGGCCCGTTTACTGCCGAAGAGGTTGGCCAGGCGCTGGCATTGCATTCAATGCTGAACTGGGAGGGCAACTCACCGCGCCCACTAACGCCCGAGTTCTTCGCCCGTCATTTGCACAAAGCGCTGCATGGCCACACAGCCGTTTTCACACACGACGACCTCCAGCGCAAAAATATTTTGGTGGAACAGTTGCCTGCGGTCGCCGCCCGCCCTGACACCTGGAGGAGTGGGGAGAGACAGTTTTGTGTCAGCGCCGTATTGGACTGGGAGGCCGCTGGCTGGTATCCGAGTTACTGGGAATATGCCTCTTTGTTTGCTGATTTTCAATGGCACGACGACTGGCCGCTAAAGGTGGAGAGCATTATCGACCCTTATATCTTCGAGGCGGCTTTGTTGAAGCTTGTGCGGCAGGACCTGGAATATTAATGCCTTAGTACCTAGCACCTTGTGGACCCTACTTGGACTTTCTTCTAGGTCATTGCGTGATACTAGATCTGGCGTACGTAGGCTTCTGTTGTTGTAGATATGGATTCCGATGATACTAGAAAGCTAGGAAATATAGCCGTCTATCCGCAGCCCGCTGGATCTTTCAGGCCTCCTTTTCGCCTTATCCTTGGCCTTATTCCATCGACTCTTTTGTGATGCTTGACTGGAGGCCATGTGGTTGAGGATCTCAAGGTCATTCTGCCCCGCGACACCGCGACACCCCAAGGAATACACCCTCATCTTTTACCTCCCCTACTCCACGATATTTATTATGTATTTAGTGTTACTTTTTTTCCCAAGGGGCTCTACTAGTACGTCAGTCCTTCATTGCCAGCGACCGACGGTTTTGTGTATATCGAATTTACAACACAACAGCAGCAGCAACAGCAACCTGAGTAATCCAGGTCTCATGCACCAGTACCTAGTGTAGCAACGGTGACTACGCCGCCTCCAACTCTCCCAGAAGCAAAAGCACGGCATTTTTCGTGCCGCTGCACGGCATGAGGCCTATTACCGGCATTCCCCACCGGAATGGTGCGAAGTTGCCTTCATGTGCACGGCTACCCGGCTCCACTTCCATAACGGAGCAAGTTCGATTCTCTTGTAGTATAGTGGTCAGTATACGGGCTTGTCACGCCCGGGACCCGGGTTCAATTCCCGGCGAGAGAGCTTCATTCAACCTTGAATTTTTGTCACGTTCACTTCTTTTTTTACTCTCCAGGTTTCTTGATTGAACCTACAACTATTATGCTATCATACAGTTTGCTCATTCCCTTGTGTTCTGATAGACAAAAATGGCACTAATAGTAACCCAGCCCCCGAAGATGCAACAGAGAACCAGAAACACATCGTATAAGGATGGACTACCGTATTAGAATCGGCCGTGGCCATACCGTTATATATACTTGTCGAGATAGCAAGGCCCAAGGTGACGCAGATCTTGAGGACAGTATTGAACACACCGCCGCCAAGAGACTGCTGGTGTTCTGGTAGCGACGACATCACATACATCTACCCATTGAGTTAGCTGGGAGGGCAAAGATATCGTAAAGCGCTGGGAGGAGTGCGCTGAGAAGTGGTTCACATTTGCGACGTTGAACTGCATATCCGCGCCGATGACCGACAGGATAATCGCGGGGAAGATAAATGCCCAGTATGAGCTTTCAGCCTTCATTTGCGTAAGGAGAATGGAGGACCCAAGGTAGGCAAGCGTGCCAACTCCCATCGAAGTTCTGTTGTCAATTTTGTGCAAGGTGAGACCTGCGAAGATGTTGACGAGGATTCCAGCAATGGCTTCTGGTAGAAGGCGCACAGCAACACTCAATGCGGAGTGTCCTTGAACACGTTGCATGAAGAGGGATAGCCAGAATGCGGACGAAGTAAAGCTCATAAATCCGAGAAGGACGACAGCATTGACCTTGAATTGCATGTGTCAGCATACATCCTTGAAGCTTTTCCTTGGGACGTATCATGTTTGTAAATAGATTGTTGTGAGGCAGAACGCACCAGCACAAAGTTCTTGTCTTTCCAGATGTTCAGCGGCATGAGAGGGTACTTGTATTGTCCCTCCCAGACGAGAAATCCGGCCATACCGACAACTCCAATAACCAGTAGAGCAATAACATAATTCGTTGTCCATCCCTTTGGAGCGCTGGTTGCAATTCTGCATGGTGGTGAGCAACTCGATCCTGGCGAATGGGAAACCGTATTCAACTTACGACAATGCACAACAGAAAGTTGCTAGACCAGTCATGGACAAAAAGGTCCCAAAAGCATCAAACTCCTTGAATGCCTTGACGTCGAGCTTTCGGCTGACTTGCTTGATGTCTGGGAGAGTGAAAATCGTTACAATGAAGCAGATGGCATACATGATCGCCAAGAAAAAGAACGAGGATCTCCAGCCAAGGACTTGGGTGGCAACACCAGATGATATGCACCCAAAGACAAATCCCACAGGATTTCCAGCACTGAATCCTGCAAAAGCCATGTTCTTTCGTCGTGAGGGCGTTTTGTATGCTGCTCCAAGGATGCCAATCGCAGGTGGCACCGCGGCGGCACACCAGAGACCGAGAAGCCCGTTGAGCACATCTAGGTAAATGGCGTCATATGCGAACCCCGTAACCAGGCTGGAAACAGCAAAAGCGCCGAAACCAAGAACAAGAACCTTGCCGCGACCAAAGGTATCTGCTACTTTTGAAAAGAAAAGCAGAAAAGAGCCTGCGGTAAGTCTTCACATAAGAAGTCAGATAGTTAGCATGTTTTCTCCTCTAGAATTATACGAATGAAAATAAGAATGGAAACGGGTCCGTATAACTAGAGTAACAGATAAATTCAACGGACAGGGGAAGTTTACTCACGCAGAAGCTGCAGATATCCACGTTATTTGAGCAGATGTCATGTTCAGTTTCTTCCCAACTGTAGCTGTAATCACCGTGGTTGCTCCTTCGAGAAAGGAACCCATTGCAATAGCCATTGTACACATGCACGTGAACAGGACTTCTTGGGTGGTTGACTTGAAACATTCTGGACGAGGTCCAATGCCTGGTTTCCCGGCTTGCTCAACAGCCAGCAAAGAAGCTTCTTTTTCTGTAGTCGAGGATTCCGTCATAGTCGGTCGAGATTCGATACATCCATCCCTGTTTATTGAAGAATGCGGAGCGTCTTTCTCTTCGATATTCAGAACGGTAGCTTGCTGTTCGCTGCTGATCCTAGGCAGCGTGTTGGCTGACATATTGTGATACTCAATAGCACAAGCATAGATATCTTGGAGCTTTTTATGGAGGGGGTAAAGGTATAAGGCAATGAATGATAAACGCGGAAAGCCTATATATGAGACTTCACTCTCCTTATACGGAGTAGTTTCCATGCCGATGACGCAAGGGGATAAAGTGATAAAGTACTGAACTAATCCTGGCCGCGGTCCAACGTTTCTCCACCCTCTCAAAGATGACTCGTCTGTACTTTGTGACCTAATTTAGCATGGGCTGATACGCTTTAGACTGTGCTGATCGAACCGAACCGGTGTCGGTTCGTTATCAAAACGATCAATTACAGTAGCTCCACATTTAATGGTCTCTCAGTCCTTTGCGGAACCGAGGATTTACGTTATTTCCGAATCACGACGGCTTTTCTTAGGGAAGGCGGCAGACAGCGTCAACTAGCTGTGTCGACAGATTTATGTCCCCTTGGCGTATTTGAGACGAATCATCCAAGGGGTTTCGGATGCCGATGTAACAGAGCCGGGGAACTTATTTAACGACCGAAGAAGTGAAATCAAAGACATTTCCCGCACGCTCATCTCTATTCAGAGAGATCAATAGAACCAGGGGAACACCGGAATCAGAGCGCCCATAGTAATAAGCTTCCTGACGGGATTCAAGAACTCTCGGAATTCGCAAATGCGGAAGTCTTTCAGACGGACCATGAACACCTATAGAAGTCAGCAGAGAACTTTGAAAGGGCAGAAGTGTGTTTGGAGCAAGCATGCAAACGTACATAGTCGTTGGTATAGCCCGATACATTTCCATTCGGATCCCATTGCATCAACCCATACGCCCCGTTATTTTCTACAATAACAACGTCTGGATCGAGAAAGTCATCACGATGAAAGTCCGAATTCTGAACAAAGTCAGCAATGTCTGCCTTGCGGTTATCTCATGAAATTCACTTACAGGTTTCCATGCCCGTGTGGTTTTTTCAACCCAATCTTTGCTGGAGTCCATGAATTGGTGGGTGAAATGGCGTTGCATGCCGGTCACCATGAATGGTAAATTGACTTGGTAGTCGGGAGTGAACCAGGGGTCATACTTGTCGGTATTGTGGTCTTCATCCGTAATGTCAGCATCAATAAAAAAGTTGAACAGCTCTGTTCTCTACATGAGTGTGTTTGTGTTAGCTAAGATAACAAATGATGGATAGAGTGACAATAGCTACTTGCCCTTTTCTTGGCTTCTTCTTCGTTCGCGGGAGTAGGAGCCTCAATGTCAACTCGGGGCTTGGGAACTGGCCACTCTCCGGTGTAATTGAAGACCGGCAGGTTGATTCCAGCAGCTAGATAGTATGCAAGCGGATCACTCCAGGTACGGGCCAATGCAATTTTGGCATTCTCGATGACGATCAATTGCATATGGTAGCAATTGAAAGGCCGCACAAATGCGCTGCCCCAGCTGACATCGGCGTGAGTAGTGCTCTCCACCCAGAATCGAGAGGGATCTGTCGTAGGGTAGACAATGACTCCTTCAATCGACCAATTCTTGGTCGTTCTCTGATACCAGTCTTTCAGGCAGGGCCGTTTAGAAGGAGGAAACGAGCTCGGCATTCCAGGAGGGGCATATGGGAAATCGAAAATGCAGTCTTTGTCAATTATATTGTCCTCGATTTCCGAGCTCTCCCAGAAAGGGTTTTCCAGAAATGTATGGAGCACATTTTCATTGGAAGCTCTCAGCGCGTCTTGACCAGACATAATGGCGATGATAGAAATGCAGGCGTAAATGATATATTGTACAGCAAAACAGAGATTTGCGATCTGACAACTCCCAAGACATTCATATCAGCTTTTATGCTGCTAATAGAGGACAGGGCAACGACTGCGGATGGTCAAAGTAATATTGTGACGCGCGTCACGTTTGCTGGGCTACCAAGTATCCTGCCCGCCTGTTGTTGTCGACATTACAGTGGTGGCCTATGCGATAAGGCGTCGAAGTGGCCAGATAAACCACGGCGTGTTGCAGTAGACTTATCTCTCATATGTTCCTGTGAGAAATAGCGTGATCTGCGGGAACTGTTAACCGTAGGGGGCAATAAAGTGCCTGAATATGTTTGGGAGCTAGACATGAAGATTCCGATATCCGACTCAAGTCTTCGTATCTTGGAGCAGATGTCCACTTTTGCAGGGATTTGCCAGTCAGGGGCCGATGCGAGATCCGGAGCTAGCCATCTTCGTCTCCGTCTTCTTGCGCACTGCTACCTTTTTGGGACTTTGCTAGATTACTTCACTCCGACATTGCTCCACGAGGGATCTTTTCAGTTCCAGTAGAAACGTCGCCACATAACAGCCCGGAAGCTGGACATGGCCCGGAAGCTGGACTTGGATTACGTCGTATTAGTGGATTTGTAGCGGAGGGGCACCTTGTGCAGTGGCCTATGCACGCTAAACGTGCCCAACACGACACTAAACACGGGGTAAGCCCGCTATGAGCTCGGCCGCCGTCGCAGAGGGTCCGGCACGACCAGGCTGCCCGTTGCCACGGCCTGTGGTCCCGTCGCGTCCCACTGCCTCTGTGGGATGGTGGCTTGTCCGGTGCCGGCGTCGAGGTGCCCGCCCTCGTCGTCGGCATCGTCCGCGTAGTCGGCAGGGGGTGGAGGTGGGGGTGCCAGAAAGTCCTGCAGGCCGGTCGTCTTGCTGGCGTCGGATTCCTCCTCCTTCTTGACCGTCGTGGTGGTGTCGCCCTCGGTCCCGTACCCGCCGTACTCGTCCTCGTCGGTCTTGCCGAGCCAAAACACCCGCAGCGCCGCAAAGGCGGCCGCCATGCAGAGCACTTCGACGAGCCAAAAGGCGGCGGTCAGGACCAAGAACGAGGCGATGCCGTGGTGGTACATGAGCCAGCGCAGGCCGCCGAGCCGCGCCGAAAACACGGCCTCGGCGCCGTACGTCTGCAGGGCCACGGCGCCGGCCGCGGCAGAGCGCACCTCGACGTACAGGGCCGCCGGGCCGCCGTCGATGCGGCTGCCGAGCACGAGCGATTCGGCCATGGGCACGACCAGCCGCGCCGTCTCGGGGGCGGCTGCCGGCGCCAGCACGTGGTAGGGCAGAAACAGCAGCCGCGCGGCGGCCGCCACCAGCGGGTCCGTGTAGGCCAGCAGCGCCGGCCGCGCGGCGGCATACACGACCCGTCGTCCGTCGGCGGCCAAGACGTCGCGCACTTCGGCCGTCGGTCGTCGGGCCGCGATCGTGAGGGCGTCGTCATCGCGTCCGGCCGCGACGCCCCCCGACACCAGCTCCATCTCCAGCATCAGGTTGCCGGCCGCCTGGTTCGCCGGCGAGCGCGGCACGGTCAGCGTCACGGCAATGTCGTAGGCCTGGTCCGGCTTGAGCCCCATCTCGCGCAGGTCCGCCACCGCAAACGGATGTCGCGGCTGGTGCGGATGGGCCAGTGCGGAGAGTGGAGACGGACGGCTGGCGGCAGTTGGGGCTGGTCAGAAGTGCCAGTCTTGGGGGTCGGCTCCATCGCCCGGGACTCACCCGTATTGCAGGTACAGCGGCACTGTCTGCACGCGATCCGGCACGAATTCGCGGTAGAAGCCAATGTAGCCAACCACGGCCACGCCATACAACACGCTCGAGGCCGCCGCCAGCACCACGCCGTACACGAGCGTACGGCGGGCCTCCCGCGACGTGACGGCGTCGTAGGCGTCGCGCAGCATAGGGAGGGAGAGAGAGAGAGAGAAGAGGAGGAGGAAGATGGGAATGGGGGGAAGAGGAGGGAGACGCGAAGAATGAAAGAGAGAGAGAAAGCCAAGAAAATAAAGCCGGTCAAATGGAAGAGCGCAATGAACAGAAACTAAAAACAGACGAGCGCGCAATGATGCTGGCAGCCCGTTGCGGTCGGTGTTGGTTGCTTCTGGGCTTTCCCGTCGATGCGCGAAGCTTGCGATGGCAAAGTGCAAACGCTGGCCAATCACAGTGTGGACCTTTGGCCAGTGGTGACTTCATTCCAGAGTGGCGCCTGCCGCAGCTTGCGCCTGCCATAACGAGTGCAGAGTAATACAGAGTAAGTACAACATCCCCAAATTCAGATTTCCACAACCCAATTCAAATCAATTCATATCTGCTCCGCTGACGAAAAAAACGAAAAGGAACAGAATATACGCAAGAGCGTCAAAAAAATGGCCCGCACCAGAAAGCCATCAATCGGGTCGGCATACGCCCCCGGACAAAAAGTCGCATACAATCCATCCCTAGATGCTCAAACATGAAAAAAAGACAGGTATCACAAATCCCACACTCATCAGCCGACCGAGCCCCTTTTCTAGTACGGCTGCAGGTAGTTGCTCGGCACCAGGCCAACCTGGCCGTTGCCGCCGTGCACCGTGGCCTCCCACCAGCCGTCGTCCTGGTGCCGCAGCACGGCCATAACGTCGCCCTTGTTGAAGCCCAGTTCCTCGGCAATCACAGCCTGGTATACATACAATGCGCGGGCTGGCGGTTAGCTGGATGAAGACAGGACGGGAACAAAAGACACCAAACTCACCAAAATGCATAATGGGCCGCCCGTCTCGCGTGTACTGCCGTCCATCGGCCACGCTCTTGCTGCGCTGCCGCAAGGTTCCGCCTCCCTCATAAAGACCCATGGCCCGGGAGTTGGATCCGCTCGTGCCTGGCCGGCTGCCCCGACCACGCTGCGATCCATAGTCGTCATCGGCGGATCCGGGGCCGACCGGTGCCAGCTGCACGGCATTGCCGCCGTTGTGACTGCCGCCCATGCTGCTGCCAGGCCGACCGCTGAAGCTGCTGCCCGGCCGACCTCCACCATAGGCTCCACCACTACCCATGCTGCTGCCGGGACGGTAGTCTCCACGGTACGGCGACGGCGACACGGCGCGTGACGACGCACCAGCCGGCGACTGGTGGCGGTAGTAGCCCTGATCGCCGCTTCGTGGTGTCTGCTGCTGCTGCTGCTGCTGCTGGGGCGAGGACTGGTACGACGACTGCCGCCGCTGGCGCTCGGCATACGGGTTGGGCGAGACTGACCGGCGGTAGTCGTGCTGTTGCTGCTGCTGCTGTTGCTGCTGCTGCTGTGGTGACGGCGATGGCTCGTGCCGGGGCTGGGGCGACTGCTGGTACGACTGGCGAGCGGCCGAAGTGCCTGGCCGCGGTGACACGCTGCGACGAGGCAGCGGGGATGTGGCCCGCGGCATGTCGTGGCTGCTCCGGCCGCCGCTGCGACCGCTGACACTGCCGGCACCGGCGCCACCGCTCGGGCCGTTGCGGGTCGGCGACGGCGCGTAACCGTTGCTCGACATCGAAGCCGACGGCCCATGCCGGTAGCCACTCGGCGGACCACCTGGCTGGCCGCCTTGCGGGCCGCCCTGCTGGCCGCCCTGCTGGCCAAACAGATTGCGAGTCTGGTCGGCAAACTTCTGCGACGTCTGCTTCATCGCCTTGGCCGTCACGGCCGGCTGCGGCACGCCCAACCGCTGCACCTGCTGGTCATACGACGGCGGTGGAGTGCCGCGCATGGCCGCCATCACGGCATTGTTGTTGGTGTTGTTCATCGCAGGCACCGAGCTGCGTGCGCCCGGTGCCGGCGTCGCGATGCCGTGGTAGTGGTCCGCCGACATGCGGACCGACGACTGCTTGCCGACTGTCACGCCCTTGAGCTCGGCCAGCGCCAACGCAATCGGGTCCTCCTCGACGGCCGGCTCGGGCGCGGCTGCCTGACCACCCCGACGGGCCGGTGTCGACACCGGGAACACGTTCTGGCCAACGTTGAGCGCCAGGCTGGCATTCGCGTCGATCGGGTCTGGGCTGGCCGTGCGGTCGGTCAGCAGGCTGCGCGACTGCTCCATGCTGCCGCCGTACCGGCTGCCATGGCTGGCCCCGCCGCCATAGACGGAGCCGCGCGTGTTGCTCTGCGACGGCTGCTGCTGGTGCTGCTGGTGCTGCTGGTGCTGTTGTTGCTGGGGCGGCTGCTGGGATGGCGCCGGTGCTTGCCACGTGTTGCGGTGCGTGGCCGTCGCCGTCGCGCTGGTGGCAATGTCCTTGGTGCTCTTGCGCCGGAACGGGCTGTGGTTCTGGAAGAAGCCGCTGCGCTGCTTCTTCATCGTCTTGCGGTCGTCGGCCTGCACCAGCATGCCGTTGGCCATATCACTCGGGGCGGCCGCGCTCGGCTGGTCCTGGCCCGAGTACGGCGTCGGGATCGAGTAGTCGCTGTGCGAGTCGCGGCTAGACGGCCGCGCCGACGAGTTGGAGCTGACCTGCGAGCTGACCTGCGAGCTCAGCTGCGAGCCGACCTGCGAGCCCATGTCCGACGGCAGCCGTCCGCCGGTGCGGCAGAGCATGGTCATGCCGTCGGCCGGGTAGGGATCGTGCGGAACGGCGGCAAACTCGTTGCGGTCGTACGGCGTCATCTTGTTCTGCTGGGACGGCTGGGACGGCTGGGGGGGCTGGGATGGCTGCTGTTGCAGCAGTGCTGGCGGTGCTTGCGGCAGCTGGCCGATGCTGGCGTACGGATCCTGTGGCATCAGGGCACGCGGCTTCTCGGCCGGTGGCAGCGCGGCGGGTGGCTGTGGCTGTGGCGGCTCCGGTGCCATGATTTGCTTCTGTTGTTGCTGCTGCTGCTGCTGCTGCTGCTGCTTGGAGAGTGCCTTTTTCTTCTGTGGCGTCATCGCCGACGCCGGGTCGCTGCGGTCGGGCTGGTAGCCCATCTCGCGGGCGACGGCCATGTTGTTGGGGTCATGGTGCGACTCGTACGTCGACGGCTGCGGCGACGACGTGCGGTAGGCCGGGTTGATGCTGCGCGGAAACTGGGCGACGGAATAGTCGTCCTCGGACGTCTCGGACTGCGAGTCGACGTCGCCGCGGCAAAAGTTGATGTACTTTGGCGGATCCGGGATCTCCTGGCCGGTGCCGTGCTCGCTGATGAAGAGCGCAATGTCCTTTTCGACCTCCATCTTCTCGAGCGACAGACGGATCTTCTCACACGAGGCGTCGTCGCTGACGCACACCGTCGAGGCAATGTTGGCAAACGACCACAAGCTGCTCTTGCTAAAGTCGAGGCGCTCCTCCTCGAGGTCCTGGAACTTGTCGGCCGCGGCCTTCCACTCGCGGTTCCAGCGGGCCGTCGTCTCCTCGAGCACCTTGACGGCGCCCTCGTACTCGGTGTTGGTCGTGGCCACGTTGATCTGCGTCTTTTCCAGCTTGGCCTTGTTCTTGCGCTCCTCCTGGCCCATGACCATGTGGCCCTGGGCCAGGTACCCCTTGATCTTGAGGCACTCCTGCTCGTACCGGTCGCGCGTCTTGTTGACGTGCTGCGTCTGCTGCGTCTTGACCTTGTGCAGCTTCTCGACCGTGTTCTGCACAATCTTGCGCCGCTCCTTCATCGACCCGGCAAACGCCGCCAGCGGCTCCTCCAGCTCCGTCTTCATCTGCGCCGCAATCGACTGGTGCTGCCGCGCCATGGCCTCCAGCTCGCCGCGCATCACGTCCAGCGAGATCCGCAGGCTGCCCGTCTCGCGCGACCCGAGCGACTTGCGCGACAGCTGCAGCAGCTTGCGGGCATACTCGTCCTCGATCGAGGCGCGGCCTGTCGGTCAGTTAGGAAAAGAAAAGAAAAAAAGAGATCGGCGTCCAACGACCACACCACACGCACTGTTGTAAAACGACCGCAGCTCGTCCGACGTCTGCTTGGCTGCGTGCATCCGCTCCAGAAGCGGCCCGACTCCGGCATCGTCCTTGCCCCAAAAGTTGTTGGCAACTGTGCACATGGTTAGCCAGAGCCCGATCACGACGTCACAATGGGCGCGCGTGCGCGCGTGCGCCGCTCCTCGACGTACAGGACAGCGTCACGGTCGGCCCTTCGGCCGTTGCTGTCAACATGGCCGCGATGTCAGTGGCAACGACAATGGCAAGAACAGGCAAATGATGTGAATGGGATATGCGTTGGTATCGATCTTTGCCCTCGTGCCCTCCGAATCTGTGCCTGTGTGGTTGGAATGCCAGACGAGAAAACTGGGAGGAGGGACAGTCGGACCGGACGGCAAGACGGACGCCTAAAGGGAAATCCAGTTGTGTTGACGGCCCGTCGACCCGGCAACTCGACTTGGCGCACCCCAGCTGGAGAGACCCACACCTAGGCGATCGCGCTGCCACCTGGCCCCACTTGCCCGAATAGGCGCCCGCCCCCACCATTCTGTCAGTCCGTCCATCTCTCGAAATCTCTCTCGCAATCTCTCTGCCTGAGGCGCTTATCCATCGGGCGTGCGCGACGTCATCGGGTCTCGGCTCTGTGGGAGAGAGGGGGGGGGGTGCAACCACCTTCTTGTGCGAGCCACACCGGCGAGTGAGGGAAACGGTCACGCCAGCAGCGGCCGCGCTGCACGAGTCCAAAATTCGGCCAACAGCTCGCCGCCGCGCTGCCTGACTGGTCCTTTTTTTGGGTTCTTTCCGGTCTCTCTCTCTCTTTCTTCCCTGGTTCATTCTGCTGTCGTCGATTTTTATTTTTTGGTGACTCCTCTCTCGCTTCTCTGCTCCTCGTCCCCCTCTTATCTTTTGCCGTATTGCCTTTTTTTCAGCTGCACTCGAGCCCGAGCTGTCCGACTTCTGGTCCAGCTGCACACCGGGAAAAAAAATAAAACGAGCGACATTTTTCCAATAAAAAAAGAGTGCGTTTTATTCTCTTCGGCACGCCCTCGGCAAATGGGAGGGGCCCTGGCGGCCGTGGGAGGCGGCCATGGACGACCCCTTGGCATACAGGATCTCGAGATGGCCCATTTGCACGTCCTTTTTGTTGCATTTTTCTGTTTTGCTGACAGTCGTGTGCAGTGTCGTACGCAGAGATCGCCTCCAAGGGGCCCAAGCAGACGCCCGAGGAGGTATGTAGCGAGTGCCAGTTGTGTTTTCGGTTCTGCGATTCTGCTTCCCTTTTTGGTTTTTTGGCCTTTCAGTCTTTTTGGTCTTTTTGGTCTCTTTTCGTTATTCTTCAATGTCTCCGTCCTCTTTCGTCCCCCCTCCTGTCCTCTTCTGTCCTTTTTCTTTTTCTTCCTTTTCTTCTTTTTTTTCCCCCATTCTCCCCCTCCAACTAACCCCCACCAGGCCGCCGCCGCCCCCGTCCCCGAGATCGAGGCCTCCGACCTGGGCACCTCGACCGTCTCGCTCATTGACGTCGACACGCCCTCGGTGCGCACCGTGCCGTCCGACTTTGGCGACCAGCCCATCAAGACCGAGACCCAGGCCGACCGGCTCGAGCGCGAGATTGCCGGGGCCGTCGCCGCCTCCGAGGCCGAGCTGCGCGCCGCCCGCGACCGCGCCCGCTCCACCACCGCCGCCACGGCCAAGCGCGCCGCCTCCCAGGCCCGCCGTGCCGACCGCTGGCTCACCAGCCAGTTTTCGGCCCTCCAGCTCGACCATCCCACCGCCACCCAGGCCGCCGTCATCGGCAACGCCGCCGCCCTCCTCGGCCTCGGCTCCGTCCTCGCCGCCCGCACCTGGTCCCTCGTCCAGCAGGGCCGCTTCAGCGCCAAGGCCGCCGCCACCGGCCTCGGCCTCCTCGCCGCCATCGGCCTCGTCGAAGGCGCCCTCGCAAGGTTGGTTTAGGTCCTTGTCTTGTCTCGTCACTGTTTCTCCTGCTGACTCCAAAACCCCCCAGTTACTTTTACAAGTCAAAGCCCAAGAAGCTGTAGCTGGCTCCTTTTCCCTCTTTCCTCTCACCCACTCCCCTCTGCTTGGTCTCGCCGTCGCCCCGATTCTCCCTCCTACATTTTGCCTCGGCACGTGCTCACGCCGCTTGACGTCATCGATAGTCAGGCGTGGATCCATGTATTTTTTGTCGCTTGAAATAAATATGCGCTATGGTCATATATCCGTCGTCACTTCATCCTCCCGCGTACGTGAATTACTATACAAACAGATTCCGGCCAAAGTCGTGAGGCCGCCCATGTCCCGCAATGATCGTCGCCCAGCCCAGAAAAGAAAAAAAGAGTCGTTAGGTACAATCGTGAACAACAGCGCTGACGCGTGAGAAGGAGAAAAAGGGAAAAAGCGGGGGAAAGGAAACCTGGTTCGTCGTCGTAGTTGTGTGTCGCGCCCGTTTTCTTCCGTCCTGCCAGCCGTTGTCGCGCCGTTGCGGCTGTCGTTGCCGACCACATGAAACCGTATGGCCCGTCTCCGTCATCAATTGCCAAGCCGGCTGCTGACCTCGCGCAGCCTCTTGACCCAGTGTCTGCGCAGCGTCGATGGCATCTTGCAAAACATGACTGCTTTGCTCGTGTCGGTCAAAATCTTCTCGGCAATCCGCAGTTGCAGGTCCATATCCTCGTCGGCGAACTCCTGGAAGAAGATCTCCAGCGCCTGCTCCGGCCATCGCGTCGTCGACGCCACCGACGCCGCTGAGGCGTACTTTGTCAACACGTCCGAGAGCAGGCCAGCGATGCCGTCGACCCGCGATGCTGCTATCGATAGTCCGCCCGCCTGTCCCTGGCGCAGGCCCGCGACCGGTCCATCAATCGTCTGACCACCGCCCCCTCTCGCCACTGGCCCACCCGTGACTGCCGTCGCCGACAGCGTCCCAGCACTGCCCACCACGCCGGTGCTGACGGTGCCCACATGCGATTCACTCCGATTCCGGTGAAGGACCCCGCTGTTGTTGCCGCTGGTGGCGTTGATGCTGCCCTCTGTCCGTCGTCGTTTGGAGGCCTGCGCACTGTCGCTGGCCCCGGCAAAGCGTTTCTGCTGCTGGCCAGCCGCGCTGGCCTCTTCTGGCGGCGTGAGCGCCGACGTGGACACGGCATTGCTAGGTCGACCGGCAACACCACCACCCAGCTGCCGCGAGGCGCCCGGAGGCGGGGGCGGTTCGATGGCGGTCGGGGCAGATCCGGATGGACCGCTGCCGACAGCAACAGCGCTCTGCGCGCTCCGCATCTGAAGGCTGGTGGCTGCGGAGACGGAGACTTGTTGGCGCACCTGCGCGTTGGACGGGACGGGGACGGCCGTGGTGCCCACAGCCGGAGCGCCAAGGCTTTGGCCCATGTGGACGGTGGTGGCGCCGTTCGGCAGACGCATGATGCCGGTGCCGGGGGCGGCCTCGCCGTCGGGAAGGCTGTCGGGCCCTTTTCTTCGCGGCCGGGTCAGCCGCTTGGGATGGCCGCGGGACCCGACGACGTCGGGGAACAGGACCTCGAGGTACTCGGTGTTGTCAAACGGCCGCTCCCGAAAGGCGCGGGCCAACGGTTCTTTCTGCGGCTTCGTCAGCTACCAACAGCCACCCTTGTGACTGGGTGACGGATCTCACCTCCAGATGGGCCTGCCATGCCTCCTCGCTGCCACTGATGGTCTTGGTCATGGGATTGTACGTGAACTGGGAGTTCTCGACGAGGCCGCGCCAGAGACGGAACTTTTTGCGGGCGTTGTCGGTCTTGTTGATCAGGTGCGGCTTGGTGGGATAGGCGCCCTGCTCGCGCAAGGCGGTCAGCGCGCGGTTCCAGGCCTCCTGCTTGAAGCTCTGGTTCTCGCGCAGGCCGAGCTGGACGGACTGGCAGAGCGACTGGAAGAAGGTGGCCTCGTAGGCGGGCGTCCAGCTAAACCGCGGCTTTTTCTGCCATGGCAGCAGCGCTGCAGGAACGGTGGAGTGCGGGTCACTCCTCGGCGACTCGTCCTCCGACATGGGAGACAATCAGACGGGACACCCGATCTCCACGGATGTCTTGGCACGACGGACAAAATTTCGAGGCTAGACGGCGATCCAATTTCGATGGACGGTGGCGATGCGGAAACGGGGGGAGGGGCGACGAGGGGGTGGGAGAAGAGACGGAGGCGATGGCGAGAGGGGGGGGAAAGGGCCGGCAGGGAGGACGGGACGGAACGGCCGGGGGGCCCGTCGAGGAGCCTACTCGTACGGTCACACTCCGTCACGTAATCTGGTGGAGCGAGGTTGGACGGCCCAAGTGGAAGAAGGGGAGGGAGCGGCGCCGTTGGCCGTCGGTCAAGAAAAAGCGCCCTGGCGTCGCTTTGGCAAGTGTAGACAGGCCGGCCCGGCAGGAGAGGCGGAGCCTCCCAAATAAAAAAAAAGAGGGACAAGGGGAAGGGGACGGGGGGGGGAGGGGAGGGGGCCGGACGTCAAAGAACGGTAGCGCAGCGCGGGCGTCCGAAGTTTTGTTGCTGGGAAATGTGTGTTTTTTTTGGGGGGGGGAAGAGGAGAAATGAAGCAAGGGGAAAACGGAGGACGGGCGTTTGGGGAGAGTGGGAAGGAAAAAAAAAGGGCATAAGCGGAAAGTGGCAGGAATCCGACGGCCGTTTGGAAGGTGGGAGCGGCCGGACGGTTCATAATATGAAAAGGGGCGGGGAAAATAGCTCAAACGTCAAAATGTGAGTGGCTGGGTGCCGGGCAGGCCACGGCAAGAACGGTCAGATGGTGCCACCGCGTTGTGGACGGCTGTGAGTGGCCCAGCGTGCATGGCTCGGCCATGAAACGGAAGCAAGCGGGGACGCGCAACGTGCACAGGCCACGTAGAGCTTGCTAGCGCGTGCAGAGACGATCACAAGCTTGGCGGACGTTGTGTCGGCCTGTGCGACGTACAAGTACGGAATATTGTTCACAAGAGCTTTGGAATATTATGATTGTACGTCGTACATGCGAGTGCACCTCGTGCGGCTCCTCTTGTGGGCCTGGCCTGGCCTGCCTGTCCGTTCACTGACACCGCCATCGGGCCACGCGTCCGCTGCCGTCTCAGGCCCGCGCGCGTCTGCGACGTGGTGTCAAAATGCTGAAACCCCGCCGGGATCGTGAAACGTGCCTGTTCGGTTCCAGGGCACGTGAAGCGGCGACAGGCGCCCAAGGTGGGCTGCGTATTCATTCTGGTCGGCTCCGATTGGGGGCCTGTAATACGAGTACGAGTGAAGAGCCTCTACGTCGTAAAAAATCTTGGTTCGCAGCTGCGCCTTCCCCGCGCGCTGAGACGTGACGACAACTGGAATCTGTCGCAACACAAAAGGCTAATCCATTTTGTCTATTTTATCGAGTACAATCCTAAAAATAGAGCCCCTGGACAGCAAACCCTGGCTTCATCTCTTCGGCAGTAGGCCAGACCCGCCCAATGGTTTATTACTCGCATTCTGGCTGCGGCGACTGATCCACGCTGCGCCGCCAAAGACCACTGATGATGCATAAACGTCAAGCGGCTCAACTCTGGCGATGAAGGCGAGCAGATTCACAGCCTCACCCTCTGTTGCCTCTATGTTTTCCTTTCCTTTCTTCCTCTCCGTCTGCTTCTCCTTCTGCTTCTCGTCCTCTCCTTCCTCTTTGCGCCCCGCCCCGCCTCGGCAACACTGGCAGTGGAGCTGTGGCCAATGGTGATCCGCGGTCTGGGCGAAACCATCAATGTTCAAACACACTCCCCCCCCCCTTTTCCACTGTCAGAGCGCTGAGCGGCGCGGGGCGTCGTCATGAGCATTGTTTCTTCTCTGGACCTATGAGGCCCAATGCGGACGACTGCTCGGTGGGCGGCCCACTCGCGTCGTCCAGGCCCGCCGCTCCCAAACAGGAGCCGCTTCGTCCCAGTTGCGGCCGCTCGGCCTCCTACCCCCTCGGCAGGTCTGCACGAGTACGTACGTCGTGGATCCTGGAACGGGGGGGGGCAGACATTGATGTGCAAGTGGACAGACCGGCCGGGTGGGTTGGCTGGGCGCCCAGCTTTTATAAAACGATGTGTGTTCCTCCCCCGGATGGACGGCCTTCTCTTTCTTTTCCTCATCCGCCTTCTCTTTGCCCCATCCGCCTCCTTTCGTTCTTCTCTTCTTTTTTCCTTTTCCGGTCGCTTTTGCTGTCCGAACGTCGCCTGTGGCGATTTCCCTTCGTGCCCTCTGTCGGCCTCTTTTTTCCCCTTTTTGAGACTCCTTTTCTTCCATTGCTCCCACCTGGTGTGGTTGCTGCTCCGGCCTCTTCTCTCTTTATCCTCCCCCTACAGTCTCCCACAATCACGATGCATTCGAATCTTGGCCTGCTGTGCCTGGTGGCGCTGATTGCATGTGTGCTGGCGGCGCCCGCGCCGCTGAGCAAGCGGTCGTTCAAGGTGGAACGGCAGCGCAATGTCAACTACCAGGGACACAACGGCCCGGTGCAGCTGATGCGGGCGCACCGCAAGTACCGGATCCGGCCGCCCCAGGGCCTGGTGGACGCGCTGTCGGGCCTGCAGAACAAGAAGAAGGCCCACAAGGGCGGCGCGGCCTCCAACACCAACACGACGGCGACGTCGACTACGGCCACGGATGCCACCAACACGACGTCGAGCGACGTCGGCCTGGCGACCAACACGCCGACGACGTTTGACACCGAGTACGTGACGCCGGTGACGATTGGCGGACAGACGCTCATGCTGGACTTTGACACGGGCTCGTCGGATCTGTGGGTGTTCAACACGCAGCTGTCGGCCAAGGAGTCGGACGGGCAGACGCTCTACGACCCGGACACGTCGTCGACGTTCTCGCAGATTGAGGGTGCCACCTTTGCGGTCTCGTACGGCGACGGCTCGACGGTGGCTGGCAACGTCGGCACGGACACGGTGGAGATTGGCGGCGCGACGGTGACGTCGCAGGCGATTGAGCTGGCGACGACGGTGTCGACGTCGTTTATCGAGGACACGTCGAGCGACGGGCTTCTGGGCCTTGCCTTTAGCACGCTCAACCAGGTGCAGCCGACGCAGCAGAAGACGTTTTTCGACAACATCATGAGCAGCCTGGCTCAGCCCATCTTCGCGGCCGACCTGCGGCACAACGAGACGGGCACGTACGAGTTTGGCGCGACGGACTCGAGCCGGTTTGTGGGCGACCTCAACACGATCGACGTCAACACGACCAACGGGTTCTGGCAGTTTAGCAGCGGGTCGTTTGCGGTGGGCGACGGCGAGGTGCAGACGTCGACGACGCCGGGCCAGGCGATTGCCGACACGGGCACGACGCTGCTGCTGGCGAGCGAGGACATTGTCAACGGGTACTTTGCCGACATTACGGGGGCCGAGTACAACGAGCAGGTCGGCGGCGTGACGGTGCCGTGCGACACGGACATGCCGGATCTGCAGCTGGACGTGGGCGGCACGATGGCGACGGTCAACGGGACGTTTTTGATCTTTGAGGCTATCAGCGACACGGTGTGCTACTCGGGTCTGCAGGCGATCGACTCGGACCTGATGATCTTTGGCGACGTGTTTTTCAAGTCCAACTATGTGGTGTTTAACGGCGACGCGCTGACGCTGAGCTTTGCGACGCACTCGTCGTAGGGGAGAGACGAGACGTATAAGAATAGAAGAGTGAGCCGGTGAGCATAAGAGTTCAATGTACATTCAGACCAATTACTTGCATTTGCATTTTTGCATTTTTGCCTTTTTCAATTTCCATGACCTCGTATATGCGCATTGTCTTGCTCAATTTCATAGCTTTATTTGCATTCCACACACGCTCAGTCTAGACGGATGACGTACTTGCCCTCGACCTTGCCGCGGCCGACGTCGAGCACAATGGACTGGATGTCCTCGAGGCGGCCTTTTTGGAGGAGCGGCTTGACGAGGCCGCGGAGACTGAACTCGAGGGCGTCCATCATGTCCTTGCGGGTGCCGACGGCGGAGCCGAGGATGCGCCAGCCGTTGGCGACGAGGGCTGAGGGGTGAAAGGCAATGGTGCGGTCGAGCGAGACGAGGCCGACGCTCATGAGGGTGCCAAAGGGCGCGAGCATGCCAAAGGCGGCCTCGTAGGCGGCGGGGGCGCCGGACGTGACGATGACGGCGGCGACGCCGAGGCCGTTGGGCGTGAGGGCCTTGACGGCGTCGCCGGCGGCCGAGGAAAAGGGCGTGGTGGGGGGCCCGTCGGCGGGCAGGGCCGAGAGGTCGACGTAGTGGTCGGCGCCGGCGTGGGTGCGGGCCAAGACGCCCTTGGCGGGGCTAATATCGACGCCAATCGTGCGGTAGCCCATGGCGCGCGCATAGGCCAGGGCCAGCAGTCCGACACCGCCGACACCGGCCACGGCCACGTACTGGCCCGGCGCGGCGCCGCACGAGAGCACGGCCTTGTAGGCGGTCACGCCGCCGCACAGGATCGGGGCAATCTCCTCGTCCGACAGGGCGTCCAGGCGCGGCGGCAGCCGCACCAGATAGCGCGCCGGCACGACGGCCCACTGGGCAAAGGTGCCGTCGGCGCAGACGCCCGAGAACAGGTGGGCGCCGCAGCGGGTCTCGCCCTCGTGGGCGAGGTCGGCGCAAAAGGCACAGGTGCCGCACACGTCGCGGTTCCAGGCCAGCCCCACACGCTCGCCGACGGCAATGGTGGCGTCAAAGGCCCCCACGCTGGCGCCCAGCGCCGCAATGCGCCCCACGCCCTCGTGGCCCAGAATCGTCTTGGTCGGCCCCAGGCCGCCCGTGGCCAGCCCGTAGTCAGACCCGCACACGCTCGTCACCGACAGCCGCACCAGCACCTCGCCCGGGCCCGGCGTCGGCCGCGGCACCTGGCGCACCTCGAACTTGGGCTCGCGGCCAGATTCCTGGACGGTCAGTTTTTTTTTGAACATTTCGTCTCTCTCTCTCTCCCTCTCTCTCTCTCAATTCTCACCAGCAGCACGGCCGCCGTTTGCAGAGGTTCGCTCGCAGTCGAGGTCATCTTGGCAGTCGATGGCGCAAATGTGTGGAATCGAGTCGCAGCCGTTTCCAGAAAGCCGTTTCCAGAAAGACGGTCCTCTACGTAATATACTCCCTCTCCCACACGCGTCTCCCCCGCACGCTTGGCGAGTCGGGACTATCAGCCCGACAAGCCGAGGGCCTGGTGCCACGAACACGCTTGGAGATTTCACACCGTTGCAAGCTTATGGATTCGGGTATAGTTCAGACGGCTAACTGCATCCCCGCAATATCCAAAGAATCAAAATCCCAAGTAGTACACCCACCATGCTGCCTGACGGGTGGCCAACATCCACCAGAAACGAAAAGACGGGAACCAGAAAACCAGCAAGACAGACAGAAACAGAAAGGCAGAAAAAGAAAAAAGAAAAAAAAAACAAGTCCAAAAAGACACACTGCCATACGGCCCCGTACATGCAAATGCCATCGCCTTCCACAGTGAATGCAGAGCGCCTGTGCAGCCAAAAGCTGCCCCAAAATGCCCCCCCCCCCCCCGTCAAACTCTCTTCCCCCCAATCTCTCTCCCCGCCTCCTCATCTTTCCCCTTTCCCCCCCCCCCCCCCTCTCTCTCTCTCCACTCCCCCCTCGCCCCACACCTCTCCGGATTCTCAATACGGCAAATGCGTCGTCGACCCCACCTGGCCTGACCGTCGTGTCGGAATCAGAATCTCGCTGTCCGAGTCGGACGAGTCGTCTGCTGACGTTGCGGCTGCCCGGTCCAGCATCCGCTCAATGTCGTCCTCGCCCAGCACCGGCCGCGGCTTGGACGTCCCGCTCAGCCCGGACGGCATCGACAGCGGCATCTTGAGCCGTGGAGTCCCTCCGTCTGCCGCCGCCGCCTGGTAGCTGTCCCCGCGTCGCCGTGGCGTGCCGCGTGCCGCGCCGCCCACCACGTCGTCCACGTCCATCTCGCTCGGACTGCGGTTGTGGCCGCGTCGACTCGACATGCTCGACATGCTGGACATGGACGTCGACATGGACACCGACATGGACTGTGAGTGCCGGTGCGACGGCCGCGACGTCGGCAGGCTCTTACGCGGTGCCGACGGCAACGCGTGCCGCCCCAGTCCTCCTCCGCCATGGCCATGGCCACCACCGCCCGCCGCCCCGTCCGCGTCGTCGTGGCCGTGGCTGTGGCTGTGCGCCAGCGACGGGAACCGCTTCAGGTGGGCCGAATGGCCCGGGCTGCTCATAAAGAGCAGCGTCTCGATCGCGTCCTGCTCCCGCACGTTCTGGTGCGGCGAGAACAGCATCGCGTCCGACGTCGGCGTCCGCAGCACGGGGCTGATCTGGCCGCGGTGGGCATACGACGGCAGCAGCCCCGGATTCGAGTTGCGTCGCAACGGCGCCAGCGGCCGCGCCGGCTGGATCGACACCGGCGACGCCAGCAGTGATGGCACGTGACCAAACCCGCGGCCGCCGCTGCCCTGTGCCGTCGTCGGCCACGCGTCCACGGCCGCCTGGCTGGTCTGCCGCTTGTGTGCCGGCACCGCCGACAGCCGCGGGCTGGCCGACGACCCGTGCCGGCCGTGGATCGTCGACGTGCTCGACGCCGGCGAGGTCGCCTGCGAGGCAAAGTTCTCGACCTGGTCGATCGAGTGGGCCTGCCAGCCGTTGTTGACCTTGACCATGGCGTAGGACAGCTTCGCCTTGAGCTCGGCCGAGAGCTGGGGCGCATGTCAGTAGAGGAAACGAACAACGAAGACCAGACCACCACCCACCTCGCCGATCCGGCTGCCGGCCGTCGAGGCCACGCTGACCGTGCTCGTGTTGCGCGAGTGCCCGTGGGCCACATAGACGGGCGAGGCCAGCGACAGGTGCCGCACGTGCTTGACCCCGCCGTCGGCCGTCCGCTTGCGCGACGGCGCCGCTGTCGTCTCGTATGCGTCGCCGCCCTCGTCGAGGCCCGCCGGCCCATGCGATATCCGCGCCCGCGCCGCCGCCAGCTCCGACAGCTGCATCAGCTGCGACTCCTGGCTGGACGCGTCATGCTCCGGCCCGTACGCGTGGCCGCCCTCGCTCACGGGCGGCGTAAAGAGCTGCTGCTCCGAGTCCGTGCTGGCCGTCGTGTCCGCGCTGCTGGTCGTGTCCTGCGAGTCGCTGCTGCTGGCCGCCGGCTGCGACGCCGCCAGATAGGCCAGCGCCGCCGGCCGCTCGTCCGACGACGGGTCGGGATGCTGCTGGAAGTAGTGCCGGCTGCTGCTGGTCTGGAACGAGGCCGACGCGGTCGGCAGCGGTGGAGGCGGGGCGTGTGTGGCGTGGGGAGGCAGCAGCGAGTGCGCAGCGTCCATGGCATCAAAAGCACGACTGCTCAGCGCCGCCGGCAGGTCGGTCCGTCCAGACAGACGCGCCAGCAAGTCCCGGCCCTCGTGGCGGTCCGCGGCGTCACGAGCGGCTCTGTCCATCCTGGGGGATTGCGTAGGAGGGGTGGTTTGGGAGGGATCCGTAGAAATAGGAAAAAAAACACGAGACAAGAGGGCAACGAGTAATGGACGCAACAGCACGCACAGCCAATCAATGCCGACACGAGCGCGCTGAGACAAATAAAAAATTCCCTAAAAACCCACGGCTGGGAATCCCCGGCAAGACGGCTTCGTTCCTAGGCGCGCGAATCCGACGTCTGACGCAGAAACGGTGGCTGCAGGCGCGGCCAAAACTGCTTTGTTGTTTCGTGTCCACGGCGCGCGGCGACTGGCAGTCCGTTCATGACCGAACGGGGAACGAGACACGAGAGAATGGGCGACCGGCGGCGAAAACACGACGCTGGCGCTGGTGGCTGCGATTTGTCACTAGCAATTGCGCGTTCTAATGGGCCCCAGGCAACACGAAACCCACTGGTGCTCCGTAAACGAGCGGCGGGACAACGAAGGGAGTCGCCAAAAGGGTGGAGAGTAAAAAGGTAAAAATCCAGACTGCGAGGGAAAAACAATGGAACGCCCGGCCGACACTAGCGGCCAGAGGAGCAGAATGGTCCCTTGTCTACGGTTCTTCTCGAGGAGTGACCATTCCTCGGTTTTTTTTTTTTTACCTTTTTTTTGCGAGAATTTGCGGAAACCGCGGCCGCTGTAGCCCAGCCACTCGACCGCAGGTCACAACGCGGTTCGCGACAACAGGGCGCCACTATGACGGCGTGAAAAATGGCTGGAACTAGCCCCGTGGGTCGCCACCGATCAGTCAGCGGGGGAGCCGAGCCCACTGGACAAGGACTGGCCCGTACGCGGCCTCGCGGACAAGTCCAATCGCTCGGCTCAAGGCCGCCGGCTCCTGGTGGAGTACTACATAGACCATGGCACAAAGCGGCTGTTCGGCCGCCAGACACGACAGGAAAAAGAAAGACCAGGGAGGAATAGGCGCAGAAAAGAACAATGAAATCGTCCCGTCCGCCTGCAGCGAAAACTCGCATGCATGCAACCCACCCTTTCGGTCTAACGCGACATCACGTGCCAGGTGTCTCACAAAAGTCCTGTCATGTTCGTATTCTATACTTGCTTTTATTTGCTACTAGATTTCTTCAGCGTAGATTCTACCCATCTCCTCTAAGCCTTGTACTCGGCGGGGCCAATCATCAGCTCCGGGCGCACCAGCGTGTCAAACTCCTCCTCGGTCAGCGCGTTGAGCTGCAGCGCGCTCTCCTTGAGCGTGAGGCCCTTTTTGTGCGCGTTCTTGGCCACCTTGCTGGCCATGTCGTAGCCGATCTTGGGGTTGAGGCACGTGACGAGCATGAGACTGGGGAGTTAGCACGAGCCAGAGGAAAGAGAAACGAGAAAACGAGAAAGCGAGAAAGCGAGAAAACGAGACGCGGGACAGAGCAGCGGAAAACTCACGACTCCTTCATGATGCTGGCAATCTTGGCCTCGTTGGCCTGCAGCCCGTGGACGAGGTTCTTCTCAAACGAGCGCATGCCGTCGGCCAGCAGGCGGATGCTGTGCAGGACGTTGCGGATGATGAGCGGCTTGTAGACGTTGAGCTCAAACTGGCCGTTCATGCCGCCGATCGTGGTGGCCACGTGGTTGCCCATGACCTGGGCGCACAGCATGGTGAGGGCCTCGCACTGGGTCGGGTTGACCTTGCCGGGCATGATGCTGCTGCCGGGCTCGTTCTCGGGCAGGTTGAGCTCGCCGAGGCCGCAGCGCGGGCCGCTGCCGAGGTAGCGGATGTCCTGGGCGATCTTGGACAGCGACGTGGCCAGCGTGTTGAGCGTGCCCGAGGCGTGCACGAGGGCGTCGTGCGAGGCCAGGGCCTCGAACTTGTTGGGGGCCGTCTCAAAGTGCGTGCCCGTCATGCTGCTGACCTCGGCGGCAATGGCCTCGGCGAAGCCCTTGTACGTGTTGATGCCCGTGCCGACGGCCGTGCCGCCCTGGGCCAGCTGGCGCAGCGCCGGCAGCGCCGCCTCGACGCGCTGGACGCCGTAGTCGAGCTGGGCCACGTAGCCGGAGAACTCCTGGGCCAGCGTGAGCGGCGTGGCGTCCTGCAGGTGCGTGCGGCCGATCTTGATAATCTTCTTGGCCTCGAACTCGTCCACCTTGGCCTGCAGCGCCGCGCGCAGGCTGCGGAGGGCCGGCAGCAGCTCGCCCTCCATCTCGAGCACGGCGGCAATGTGCATCACGGTCGGGAACGTGTCGTTGGACGAGGCGCTGCGGTTGACGTGGTCGTTGGGGTGCACCGGCTTCTTGGACCCCATGGTGCCGCCCAGGATCTCAATCGCCCGGTTCGAGATCACCTCGTTGGCGTTCATGTTGGACTGCGTGCCCGAGCCCGTCTGCCACACCACCAGCGGGAAGTGCTCCAGCAGCTTCAGGTCCGCCACCTCGGCCGCCGCCTGCTGGATCGCCTGCGCAATCGCCGGGTCCAGGCCAAAGTGCACGTTGACCGCCGCCGCCGCCCCCTTGAGAATGCCAAACGCCCGCACAATCGGCGGCGGCATCCGGTCCTGCGGCTGGTTGATGCGGAAGTTCTCCAGCGACCGCTCCGTCTGCGCGCCCCAGTACTTGTCCGCCGGCACCTCGATCGGCCCAAAGGCGTCCGTCTCCGTGCGTGTGTCCTTCATGCTCGGCGTGCTCGCGTGGAAAAGTCGCTGCTGTGACAGAACGAGGCCAAACGGTTTCGCGCGCGGCGCAAATGCCGCAGATCCCCCTCTGCTGACCGCACATGATGCGTTCACAGCCCTCGGCCCATTACGCACCAGACCTCGGGCGGCTGGTGCCGCACTGCGCACTGAACGGAGCATGGCTGGCTGCTGGTGGCCTGTTGGCTTCGGTTGGGGCGCTGATTAAAAGGAGGGGAAGGGCCTGACTGCTACTACTTTTAGCTGTTGCTCAGCGCAAAATCGTCTCAGAAGAGCAAAAATTGCGCAGAGCGCCGTGCGGAGGAAGGAGGGGAACGTGGAAAAAAAAAATTGCTGCCCCTACCCGATCGTCAAGCCGAAGAATTATAGACAAGAGTAGAATCCCCTCTTCCTGATCCCAATTGCTCGAAAATAGCTCGTCTGCCGGCGGAGTCCTGAAGCTTTTAACCTGCCCGTGGCCCCTCCGACCGCGTCGACTTTCCGCCTCTAATCTTCCGGTGAGTTCCGAGTGCATTTCCGCCACGTGACCGTTTTTAGGTAAGCTTTGCCGACGACTGCCGTCGGTCAAACGCGAGTCACGTGCACCCATCCAACACCACACAACCACTTAATGCACACTGCGCAGATGCGCAACCACACGAGGCCGGTTTCAAACGCCACAAACTGCGTGCCCCAGCGGCCATTGATCACGGCGCAAAAGTGCAATGTGCGCTCAGTCAGCTGCATGAAGAGCCGTGGACTTCTGTAGCCAACCCTGGCCGGCCCACGGCCCTGTCCGAGCACATCAACCAAGCTGCAAAAATGGACGAGTCAATTCTGCCAATGTCGGCCCTGAATATCTCTCTCTTTGTCAATATAGGTTCAGTTGGCTGTCATGGAGCGTTTGATGTTCTGGCTTCCGGAGATGTTTGCAGCCCCTATGCAGTCTCATCCTGCAGGTTGCCTATCGTCCGTTTCATGCATCGATAGCTATTCACAACAGGAACGCCGCGTCATGACCTCTTCCTGTTGGTTCAGCCCGCGCTCATGTGAGCCTGACGCACAACTCGCACTTGCCCCCTAGTCTCTGTGACAGCCTGCCTCAACCAGACTTGCTCATCGCGTCGCTCTTTCCTCCGTATCAGTTCTCTACATCGTTTTATACAACGCCGCCGAAGCTCCATTTCCTTCATCGGCAGACACCCTCTATTGTTAGACTGCATCTCTCCACGCCGCCCGCCATTCGCTTCGCCTCTGCCTCAGCGTCGTTGGTCCTCCTCGCCGCTCTCTCAAAAATGGACGCAGAGTCACTAGTCAGGAGCTTGAGACACCGATACAACTTGCGATCCGAGATTCTTAACAGCCCGTCATATGCTCGACGTGCACAGCCACGTCGGTTACTTCCACTGCCGCCTACGACGTTGAGGCAAAGCCTGCATCTATCAGCGGAGACAGACCAGAATCGCACATCCACCACATCCTCATCCTCGGGTCTAGACGCAAAGAAAAGAAAACGGACAGAAGCAGACACCGCAGTACAACCTCTGGAACCTGAACTCTACCCTCACCAATGGACAGCTTGCTCGCCGGCCGAGTTTGACCGCAGTTATTGCCCGGAAGACGAAGCGCGGTCTCTGCATGAGCGAAACACAAAGCACGCCGGCTTGCTTCACGCAGCCCTGGACAAGCTTCTTATACAGCAGAAGGAACAGCAGCGTCGAAAGGTCGACCCTCGTCAGCAGCACCGGTGGAAAACACAGCGTCTGGATTGCGACGCTTACGAGGGTTCACAACAGCCGTATCATCTCCCTCTGCGCTGGATACCATTGTCGCCGGAGTCGTACCAGAGCCAAATGCAGAACGAGGCCACGAGGAAACAGACTGTAAACGGGGTCAAAAAGCGTCGTGGGAGTCGGGAGGCGCGACAGCCAAAACAATAAAAGGCACAGAGACAGGCGGGAGGCAGCGAGAAGGCGCTGACCTTGCATCTCGTGTATTTGCAGAGATTCACAGTACCGAATTGGGTTATCTTTATGTGTGCTCCCATGTGGCTACTTTGGGGTCAAAAAGTACCGTGAAAGTACAGCACAGTAGTTCTTATCGGGCCGGCAGCCAAAGAGCGACCCCAAGCACGTCTCCATGGCGAGCCATGTTCTCGTGGTGGTGGTGCATTTTGATAGCACGAACCGGCTTTGTGGGGTTAATTGGGGTGGGCCCAAGCTCCTGTGAGAAAACGGTGCACAACGTCATTGCGGCTTGACTCGGAAGTGGACGAGCAATTCTGCATCCCGCACAGAACGACCATTAAGGACCAATTTTTTTGAGAATTTCGCAAAAATGTTTCGTTTTGTGAGTACAAGACATGTGTGTCCTGCCCCGTCGGGCCCGGGACTGACAAGCGACACCACCCCCAACAGCACAAGACACTCGACATTGTGACGCTCTTCCACAAGGCGAGCTCGCCAGCGTCGGTCCGCGTGGCCTCGCTGCTGACGCAGGCCTCGTCCAGCGCGACGCAGACGGCCACGGAGGCGAGCGACAGTGCGGCAGCGGCGGTGCCGCGCGAGCCGTTTGAGCTCGACATCACCGAGGAGGTGCCGACGCCGGACCAGCTGCGCACGATCCTCGAGTACGTGGGCGCGCCGGCCATCCCGACCGTGGTCAAGGGCGCGCACACGGTGACCGAGGCGCTCAGGAAGTTCAAGGAGAGCGCAGACAGCTTTCAGCGCCCAGTGGTAAGTGACGGGCCGACGCGACGCCGGTCGGGGGGGTGTTCTACCAGGCACGAGCTTACCGTATGTTTTCTTCATGGCATAGGTCGTCGATTGGAGCAATGGAAAGGCGGTGGCCGGGGGGAGCGAGTCGGAGATTATCAAGCTGCTGAAAGAAGCCAAGGCCGAGTGAGGGCCCTCTGGGAGAGCCAGAATGATGTATATGCGGCAGATGCACTTGCCTCGGTATTGGTGTGTCGTATCCAACTAGAAATCTCAAAGGACCGCACTAGGAACAGAGCTGGTCGTTTTACTGCCATATGTTCATGTAGACGCAAAATGCACAGTGTACGGAGAGGACGAGCATCGCGAGCACAGGAGCACATCCGACAGACAGGACATCGGGACAACATGTCAACCCACGGTAGATGCGCTCCTCCGACGGCCATTGTTCGTTACCAGAGCCAGCTGTGGAGCTGCAAAGAAGCGGTCTCGGCCACGGCGCCGGACGCGCGTAGAAAAACAGTCTGTATCTTGATTCTTTGCATTTTCAGGATACTGTTTCCCCACAACCGCCATGTCGGATTCTGCGCTCGGATTCCGCAGACGAAAGCGTCTCCCCCGTCTGCGTCCTCGGCCAGCCGTTCTATGTACACAAAAATGGGACGGTCTGTCCCCGGCTGCTCCTTTCGACCATGGGGCGTGTAAGTACAATGTGCCCGTTTTTTATTTGTTCTTTTGTTCTCTCGCTCTGTCTCTTCTGGCTTCATGCATCGTTCTCGCTCCACCAGCGGTTGCTCATTTCGCGTCGGTCTTGACCAGACCCGTCACCAGCTCCTCAATCTGCTTGTCGCTGAGGCCTGTGTTTGCATCCGTGTTAGCGTGCATGTGTTCTCCCTCCCTTGTCCCCAACACGCGGACGGCATCTTACCCTCGAGCGACTTGCTGGTCTCACGGCCGAGCTCGTAGCGGGCGTACACCTTGGGCAGGGTGCCCTGGGCGTCGCGCAGCAGGATGGGCGTCTCCGGGTTGTTCTTCTTCATGACCGGGTAGGAGCGGGTGAGAAAGGTCCTGCCGGAGGCAAAGCAGTGAGCAAAGGAGAACAAAAAGCACAACCGAGCAGGGACGGCCCGTCCAGGAACCAGCACCCCCCCCCCTAGAGCTAGAGTCCACCTACCGCGTGGCAGCGCTGTGCTCGCCCGTCTGGCAGAACAGGAAGCGCACCTCCTTGAGCGACTTGCTGAAAGCGTACTTGGCCGACATGGTGAGCACGGGCGGGCGGGTTTCGACGACGGGGGGCGGGCCGGGGGTCGTGGCGGGCAGGCGGCGGGCGGCGGGCGCAGGGCGGGTCGGGAATGGGAGGGGGTAGGGGAAGCGAATCGAGAAGGCCGAGATGCTTTTGCCCGGACTGGCTGGGAAAACCGCAAAAGACCTGACGGGCTCAAAACGGAGCGGGTCTGATTGGCCAGTAGGCTCCCCGCGACAGCCTCTCGCCGGACACGTGATTCTTTGTCAGCAAGAGCGTATCTAGGTCACGTGCTCTATCAAGTACCGGAAACAGTACCGGGGGAAGGAAAGGGTCTCTATCTCCGATCGGACCGGCAGCGAACCAGGTCCCCTATCGAAAATCAACTTCCCCACCGGGGGTCCCTCTCCCCCCCCCCCGAAGCTGTCCAGCGCAGTTTTTGGACGCCGTTTTGGCGGGCCACACACCGAGTCCGCGGCGCATGTCCCCCCCATTTTCGCTGTAGGTTTCCCTGGGAAAGCCCCAAGCCCCCCCAGCAAATTTCCCCACTCTTTTTTTTTATCGCCGCGACTCGTTTTCCCCCATAATCCAGAAATGCGAGTGTCCCCAAAGGGCTGGTTGGCCTTGTCGTGACTCAATCTAGGAACGGGATATCGCATCGAGTGTCATCAACGCAATTTCTCTTTGCTCTTTGCCACGGTCTCCCCCCCCCCATCCGATTCGTCAACATGTCTCCCTCTGCCGTGTTTGCGCGCGTCGCCCTGCGGCCCGTGTCAAAGGTGTCGACGATCTCGAACATCTCGACGACCTCGACGGCCTCAATGGCCGCGACCTTTTTCTCGCAGTCGGCCATGGCCACCCGCCACATGTCGACAGGTCGTCCGGCCGCCGCTGCCGCCGCGCGCGCGGCCACCAAGTCGGCCCTGCCGCAGTTCTCGACGGCCTCGTTCCTGGCGGCCACCTTTCGGCGGGCGATGCACCGCAGCAGCCAGCGCAGCGGCGGCGCCGGCGGCCGGCGGTTCCAGAGCACCAGCGCCGGCGCGGCGGCAGCGGGACCGCAGCCCAGCATTCTGAAGCGTCTGTGGGACAGCCCGGTGGGCATCAAGACGGTGCACTTTTGGTGAGTTTGGTCTGTCTTTGTCTATCTCTCTCTCGCTTCCTCTACGTCTCTCCCTTTTTCTTTCCCTCCCTCTTCTCTCCCTTTCTTTTTCCCTCCCTCTTTCTATCCCCCCCCTCTACCCCCCAGCTAACCCTCCAGGGCCCCCGTCCTCAAGTGGGTGCTCGTCCTCGCCGGCATCTCGGACCTTGCCCGCCCGGCCGAGAAGCTGTCGGTCACGCAGAACCTCGCCCTGACCGCCACCGGCATCATCTGGACGCGCTGGTGCCTCATCATCACGCCCCGCAACGTCATGCTGGCCGCCGTCAACTTTTTCCTCGGCATCGTCGGCGTCATCCAGTGCACCCGCATCTTCATGTACAACCAGTCGCTCAAGAAGGAGGCCGCCGCCGCCGTCCCGGCCCAGTAGAGGGCTGGAATCGGCTTTGGGCTTGACCAAGCCCGCTTTGTCTTTTGTCTTTTATCTTTTCCTTTTTTCATAGTCTCCGTCTCCTCGGTTCCGGGTCAACGAGTCAATTCATAGGGACGCTTCCGTTCCGTTTCTTCCCCCGTCTAGACCAACATGCTTGTTGCGAAACGAACGCTTTTATGTGTATTGACGTTTGCTCTTCTCCTGGCCCTATCGCTTGTTTTGATCCGCAAAATCGCAAACCATGGCTGGGCTATAATATACAGTTGTAAATCCACAAAGCTTCCCGGTAGAACAGAAAACACCCAGCAGAACATAAAGACAAAAACACAAGACAAAATAAACAGGGGCCAAATCTTCCGCCTGCGCTAATACGGCGGCCGCGACACATTGCCGATGCTGTGCTCGCCCGCCCGGCTGTCGATGCCCTTGAGCAGCGACTCCAGATCGCCGGGGACTGCGTGCACGTCGTCGTTGAGCCGGCTTGCCAGCGCGCCGTCGCCGCCGCGGCTCTTGAAGTTGTTGCGCCGCGCGCCGATGCCGCCGCCAGCAGCCATGCGGCTGGGTGAGGCCGACGACGGACGGACCTCGGCCGACCCATACGCCACAGGCGGGACGGGACTGGACGCGCCCGACAGCTTGTGGCCCCGCAGCAGCGGCGACGGCAACGGCGGCACCGGCGGCACGGAGTAGTCCTCCTCGGCGTCGCTCAGCGCGCTGCCGTCGAACGAGAGTTGCAGCGGGTTGGACGTCAGCGGCCCACGGCCCTCGCTCGTCGACGAGTTCTTTCGCGCCGCCGCCGAAACGGTCCGCTTCGCGTCCGTGGGCGAGCTGGGCACCTCGACGTCCTGCTGGATCGGCTGCAGCGGCTGCCATGGCTGCAACGGCTGCAACGGCTGCAGCTGCAGCGCCTGCGTCTCGCCGGCTGGCGGCGGGTTAAAGGAAAACTCGGACGCCGACAAGTCGTAGCTGGCCAGGCTCTCGTCGCTCTCGTCGTCGTCGTTGGCGTCGCCGTTTTGCGGCCGCGCCTGTCCGTCGCCGGGACCCGACGCCGCCGCGCCCGCCAGCGCCATCTTGAGCTGGTCCACAGACGTCACGAAGCCGTTGCCGCTGCGTGTCCCCGCCCGGCTCGACGTGCTCCGTGCCGGCGACCCGTCCTGGCCGCTGCGGACGCTGCTCTTGCGCAGCCGCGTCACCACCGGCGCCGCCAGCAAGTCGTTGGCCGCCGGCCCGCTAAAGGCCCGCGCCGGCTGCGAGCTCGGACGCAGCACATTGTGCTGGCTGGCCGCCGGCGACAGGCTGTTGCCGTTCAGGTAGAGCTGCCCGTTGGACAGCCCGCTCGACGTGTTCACCGCCAGCCGGCTGCGCGCCGCCGCCACGCTGCCGCTCGCCGCCATCGTCCCCGACCGCGACCCGCTCAGCGAGGCCGACTTGCTGGCCGGCTGCTGCTGCACCAGCTGCTGCACGCCCTCACGTGACCATTCCGACTGCATGTCCTCCCGCACCACCGCCGGCACCTCCCGGTACGGGGCCGCCGCCACCGCCGCGCTGAACGGGAACATGCCCCCTCCGTTGATGCCCCCCCGGCTCGGGCTCGACGACGGGCTCGGCAGCGGAGAGCCGGCGGCCGCCTCGTGGTAGCCCGTCGTGATGCACTCGATCAGCGACGACCGGTCGTCAAACGGCAGCAGCGCCTCCGACTCGATCTCGCGCAGCGGCATTCGCGGCTGCGGACGCGACATGCCCGGCGTGCCCGCCAGCTCCAGCAGCGGCGGCGGCACCTGGATCCCCTCCACCCAAAAGTGCTTCGACCGGCGCCGCGTCACCTCGTTGCGGATCGCACGGCCCACCACCGACGCCCCAAAGTCGAACTTGTCCGTGAGCGTCCAGAAGTAGCCGTGCACCACGCTGCCCAGCCGCACTTTGGCCTGCGGCGTCTCCGCGTCCTGGATCGACTCCTGCAGCTGGAAGATCATCGGCAGCCCGTAGCGCACCGCATTCAGGCCCAGCCGTCCCACCAGCTTGTTCAGAAGCACGTGCAGCAGCACCAGGTCCGTGTCGTAGTCCACGTACTGCAGCGCGTTGTCGTAAATGGCCAGGTGCAGCAGCGGCAAGAAGAAGCTCCGCCGAAGCCGCACCTTGCCGTTGCCGTTGCCGTTGCCGTTGCTCATGCCGCCGCCGTTGCTGTTGCCGTTGCCGTTGCTGTTCTCGCGTTGCGACGTGCTCGACACCGCCCGCTTGGCCATCATCGACGACCCGACCGCGCCGGCCGTTGTCGCCTCCCGGCCGGCCCGCGTCGCCGGCCGGTAGCCGCCCGCGCCGGAGCCCGTGCCGGGGGGCGGCGTGCTGTCGTCGTAGGCCTCCTCGTCGGCCTCGGTGGTCTCCCGGTCCAGCCAGGTCAGGAGCGCGTCCACGTAGGCCTTGCGCACCTGGCCGTCCGTGTCCCGCAGCAGCCAGTGCGTGCCCTCCCACACCTGGATGGGCACCCGTTTCCGCGTCAGCGTCTGGCCGCCGCCCTGGTGCGTCCGCGGGTTGGCCACCAGCAGAATCGCCTTGACCGACTTGAGCATCGCCGTCTTGGCCACCGTCAGCGTGAACAGAGAGTCGCTGCCGTGCTGGTGCATGCGTGCCCTGTCCTTGGCCGGCTGCGCCGCCTCCGGCACGTCGTCCGCCTTCTCCCCGGGCGGCGACGAGTTGGGCGAGTGGCCCAGCCGCGCCGGCTTGAGCCGGAACAGAATGGCCGAGACCATGTCCGAGATCTGGTCCGCATAGTACACGTGCGTCGCCAGGTCGCCGATGCACTGCTGCAGCCGCACCAGAAGCTCCTTACGCTTCGACGACACCGTCTGCGCCGACTGCACCGCCGCCATCGTCGTCGGCGAGCGCAGGTCCGGCTGGCCGGGCAGCGGGCCGTCGGCGCCAAAGGCCGTCGCCACCGCCGCAGGGTCGCCCGGCATCTGCACCAGCTTCTTGATGTGGTGGATGAACCCCAGCAGCACGTCCATCACGCTCAGCCCGATCAGGCTCGCGTCCGACTGCAGCAGCGACGCGATCATGGCCGTCATGGCAATGTGCTGGTCCAGCGTCTCGTCCGTGAGCTGGTCGCGCGCCAGCCTGTCCATGATCGTGACCAGGATAATGTACCGCTCCTGCACCGGCGCCCAGCGCAGGAGGAGGCTGCAGATCTTGACTGCCCACCCGCCGTCCCGGCCCGCGCCCGGCGCGCCCAGGCCGCCGCGCACCACGCACTCGCCCTGGTCGATGCGGTCCTTGACAAAGTCCAGCAGAGACGTCGTGGCCGCGTGGATCAGCGACCGGCTCGGCGCAATAAAGATCTGCTTCAGACACTGCATCGCCAGCACGCCAATGTCCTCCTCCGCCAGCTTGTCCACGTCCGTGGCCGTGCCCGACAGCGCGATCGGATTGGTGTCGCCCGTCGTGTCGGCCGTGCGGACCGTCGCCACGCTGATCCGCCGCTTCAGCAGCCGGTCCGTGTCGACCTTCTCCTCCACCTCGACCCGGCTCAGCAGCACGTCCAGAAAGTCCTCGTTGTCCGTCCACAGGTTCTCCAGCACCATCGGCACCATCATGTCGTACTGCCGGCCCGCAATGGACGACAGCGCGTCCGACGACGCCACCGCCCGGATCGCCTCGAGGCCCGCGTTGCGCCATCGCATCGCCACCGGCTTGCTGGGCTGCGTCTTGCCGGGCGAGAGCCGCGTCGACGCAAACGACGCGTAGTGCCGCACCACCGCCTCGAATTCCGCCAGGTACACCTGGTCGGCCAGCAGGATCGACGCGTCGTGGTGCGTGCTAAAGGCCTCAAACGTCGGGATCGAGGACTCCACCATGGTGATGTCGTTGGACCGCAGGATGAGATCGAGGATCTTGAGCACGTTGGGGGCAAACAGGGGCAGGTCTTTGGGGTTCTTCTCGATCAGGGCCTCGAGAATCTGGAGCGTGACTTGCACGTTTCTGACCGTTATGTTAGCTGCAAGTGTGCCTCAAATGTGCTGTCTCCCGTTTCGCCTCCAAGACACATACCCGATGCGTTGGCGCCAGACATCGCTCGCCGTCTTGCGCTCGAGGAAGCTGCCGACCTTTTGGATCTTGGTGCGTCGAGACGTGGCATAGAAGAGCAGGTAGCTCAGCTCGCTCGAGTTGGGCTTGACGTCGACGGCACCCTTGGTCGTGCGCGGATAGCACTTGAGCACCAGGACCTGGTGCTTCGGCCGGCACCGCTGCTGGAGGGCTTGCATGGTCGACGGCGATACGGAACCAAGCTGGGACAAGAACGGATGCCGCGGGTGTGGAAAGTCGGCCAATCAAGCGGCTGCCGTGGAGGGCGTGAGGTGACTCGAATGTAGGGGATCCCGGTCCGGCAGTCGGTCGAGGTCGGGAGGGCCCACGTCGGGGGCAGAGGCCGAGACAAGGGGGGGGATCGATATCGGTCAAACGGCGCAGCAGAGAGCAGGCCGAGTAGACGTGTTTGGCCGCGGCTGAGTCGCGTCCTGTTGGGCGAAGCAAACGCTGAGAGGACGGGCCGAGTGTGATTGCTCCGATTACCAATGGCAGCAGAACCCGGTCGTGTTCATCGTCGGTGAAAGGGCCCGTTTCGGAGCTGTGGTGCAGTGGGTTTGTCGTGAGGAAAGGGGCGCAGTCGAGTCGCGTCTGCGAAATCGAAATCGGTGGGTGGGCAAATAAAAAGAGGAACAGAATGTCGTCACCGCGTCAGTTACTGCTTTACTGCTCGAAAAGAGCCGGACAGCGGATCAGTAAAGAGTCAAAGTTCTCCAGAGGACAATGCAGTTCCCAGAAACCAGAGCGGTGGCGGGCCAGGGAAGCAGAAGGGGCTGAGAAAAATAAAGACGCGGAATCGAAATTAGTCTTACGGCCGTAGGACTCGTAGACAATGACGGACAAAAATTGGCGGATCCGAACCTATCTGTCGTCAGCTGTTTGCCCGTGTTGGTATTATCTGGCAGACCTGAAGCACACTACCCTTTAGCGTGGCCAGTGCCACCCAAGTCGCCCAGCTGCTGGCCCAATCAGCGCCTCGGCCGCCGCGCAGAAACCCAACTGCTTCGCTGTCCTGCTTTCCTCTTTCGACGCCCCCAACGTGGCTCTTGGATGCCCCCCCCCCTAAAAACCCGTCCCTGCCACGCATTTGGTCGTAGCTTCCTTCGTATCTTAGCTTCTCTCAACGGCAGCCCGGGCTTCCCAGAGCAGAAGCCATGGGCAGCATGTCTTACATCATTACCCGTGTTTTCTTTGTCCACTTGCCCTTGCCACTTCCAACTATGAAATACAGCATTGAGCTTCTTGGTGTGGGAGTCCTACAATCCCCTCCAATTTATCGTTCCTGCGGTCGCGACCGCAATGCTGTCCGGCATCTGGCCTGTTGTGGCATGTTGCAATAACTGCAAGCTCACCGCTCCTGGAGTTGGCTTCGGCCCCATTTCCTCTCCCATGTCACTACGAGGACGGAGGAATAGGATGACGGCCAACCTCCCATCTTACATACCGCCCAGCCAGTCAGTCAGCTACCTGCAAAGGCATTCGACTAGCACCGCCTTGGCGCTGATCCCGAAAATACCGCTAATTCTTACCCGTCGCGATACTTGTACTCGAAATGTGCGGTCTAGAATGACGCAACCGCGCCGCACACATCCGCCAGAACCCAATCAATGCACGGAAATGCGCGTACTCGTATGCATATGCACTCCTGGAGGAGGCGTCTGATTCTCTACGAGCCTACTTACGGCTGCCCAACAGAATGCTTCTATCCAGTAAGGATGATGCGGGCAGTCCTGCGGTCTGGAAATGTTGGCCTCTCAAACCACATTTCGCCGATTCGGTCTCTCCACCGCTCAATAGTGATCGTCGCCCAGATCAGCCGTTTCGCGAACGTGCCCTAGAGTCTGCTGTTTCCACGGGGGCACACTGCGTGGCGGAATGGGCGCCTGCGTGTCCGGGCTCTTGTTCATCCACGACTGGAGCTCCCCGTGTGAGACGGCCGTCTCGCTATGTCTCTCAAGAAGGCTGCGTCGGGCCACAAGGTGCTCGTAGAGGTCTTCGATGCGGCGCTGCGACTCTGCCCGATCCGGTTTTCCTACCGGCTCGGACTGCGCTTCCGTGTTGCTCTGCTGTGAATAGTTGCTGCTCGAGCCGGAATCATCCTGTGTCAGGTCCGCTTGCTAAGCTTGCACTCGAGACCATTGTCTGGCACCATTCGGGTCCAGGAGGGGAGCATCTTCGTCGTCGTCATTGATGGGCGCTGCAGGGAGCCCTTCGTTCGTATCACGTTGCGGGCCGCTTTGTGATGTGCCAGGCAGGTCATCGGACAGTTTCATGCTTTGCCGAAGCGCACGGCGGTAAGGGCTGCTCCCTCGAAATAAGTATTTTGGCGTGAATGGCTCGCTCTGATTGTGATCGGTTGGTGTCGGCGGCAGTGTTCGGGCCCCGTCCCCTTCAACTGCTGCTCCCGGCGTCGCGGGCGATGAGGCAAATGCATAGAGCACATCCTCTTGTCTAGCATCATAAAATGGATCGTAGACACCCGCTCCCTGCCCGATAGTTCCGGCCCTCCGTGCGACATCGTCTTGGTCACGGTAGCCCTCTTGCAAGCCCAAACTCAACTCTTCGAGCCTCCAGAGCGCACTTGGAAGCAGCCCCTGACGCGGCGTATCTCCACGGCCACTCCCGGCCAGCGAAGGGGAAGAGGCACATGATGAATCGGGCGAAGCCGTGGGAAAACTCTCGGGGTTCACATCCAGTCTGAACTGATCGTGGTGTGGTGTTGACAAGAAGCGGCCTCTATTCTCAGCAATCGAAGACAACTGTTGATTTGCAAAGTCCGTCGGGTGGTTTCCCTGGCTTTCACCGGTCGACGGCTGCCGGGCCGAGCTCGACCAACTGGTAAAACGGGATGTGTCTGTGCCACTTTCATTTCGTTGATAAGTATGGTCCCCTCTCAGGTAACTCTCTTCACTGTTCTGGACAACGGTGATACCGTTTTCGTGTTCTGAACCTGCCGTGGTCAAGTTTGGCTTAGGTGATTCTGCACGGATGCTGGGCTGAAGTGATGCATGCGACCTTTGTGCTCGTATGTGCTGTTCTGGAAACTCGACCAGCTCGTCGTCGCTTTTGGGATGGCTCCAAAGCTCCTTCAGTCGCGACTTTACGGCCTTCCCCATCTTACTCGCAGTCCGCCGCAAGCTCCCGGTTGTGCTCGAGACATTTGTGGGCACAGCAGGCGGAGGTGCCACGATCGGTTTCAGGGTGAGAGAACGAGTATTTCCCGTAGCAGTCTCGATTTTGCGCAAAGACTTGCGCATACGAACTCCTGGAAAGTTTTGGACGCTCGACGGCCCAGCTGCAGGACGATAAGTTTCTTGGTCATTCCAACTTTCCGTTGCTTCCTTGGGTGTCAACAAGGATCCCTGCCGAGGTGAGTTATACCCACACATACCGGACGATATGGGGCCACTGCATTCATGATGACAGTCTATAGAGTCTTGTGAAATATACGGAATAGACGTTGCGCTTTTGCCAAAGGATGACTGTTGTCCTTCGTTGAAAGGGTACGGCGCAACGGCCGGTCGTTGGAAGTGGCCTGATGAGTGTGTCCGTAACTGTACCCGGGGCTGCGGCCCAGTGGCCTGGTAAAGGAGTCTCGCCGCGTTGGTTGCACCGGAACCACTCATCTGATTGGAATCGCACCGTGACAGGTTCTCTTTATTGTGCGGCAAGACACCAGACCATGTTTTGTTGATATTTATCGGTTGGTATTCGCTTGTGTCGTAGGAGCCACGCCGAGCGATATGCCGGTTCCCAGGCCAGGCTGAGTCCAAATATGCCAAGCTCTGAGACCCTGGAGAAAATGAAGACGGGCGGTCGTTTGCAGTCTTTGAATTCCCGGTAGTCGACGCGGCGGTACGGACGAAGCGGATACTGTGGCGCGGCTGAAGACCAACAGAATGATGCTGTCGCTGAGCCTGGGGGGACCCAGACAACATGGTTTGGGCGGCCTCGGGAAAGGTGTCCGACGTCTCAGAGTTGGACCGTTCTCGACTCAGCACAAAGGCTTTGCTGGCAGCAATATGGGCATCGCGTCGGGCATCCTGCGGTTTGATGTGTTGTAGATGGACACTGCGGGCGGCAGCCGATGCCATGCCGCGGTTCGTGATCTCGGGTCGAGACTTGGAGCCTCGAAGACGGGGCATGACGGCGAGCAAGTGTTGTAAGATGTTGTTAAATTTCGGTTCTTGAAATTATTGCTTGCTGTCTTAGGGCAAAACGGTAATGCAGCATCCAACGGATAACGAAGAAATAAAGATCTCGACGCAACGGGGAGAGCAAGAAAAAGAGAAATTAAAGAAAACACATGGCCCTGGGCTGAAGCGTATGAATGTCTGGACGGCTCGAAGCAAATGACGCAAGACGACAGCAGAGGAAGATCTCATGAAGAAGCAGACTAGGGGACGAGAGGAAATGCAGCATTGGATTTCTGGTCAGTCAAGAGGAAAGAGCTATCCAAGCCGGTGACGCATGAATAGAAACACAAACGGCAGGAACAAATTGCAAGGCTCCCGAGTTCAGCGAGGCCAGCCATTCGCAGTATAGAGAATGCAGAGATGATAAAACGATTAACTAGAACTCAATCCATACAATACAAAAACCCTAAACCATCATGCGTGTAATAACATGAGCCACGCACGGACACTATAAGAGAGTGCAATACCAAGGAACTACCAAACAAGTGAAGAGGAGACACGAGACCGGGGAATGCAATCCCAAAGCTGTCAGGTTGCATGGCCGGGAAGCTCATTTCGCTCCATTTACACGACAATCTCGTGGATCTTCATGGTGATCTTCTTGGCCTCCTTGCTGATCCGCTCGGCCTCCTTGAGAACCTCGTCGGTGACGATCTCCAGGTCCAGCTCAATGGCCTTCTCGATCTCGGAGACCGAGTCAAGAACGTCCGAGACGGAGGGCTTCTTGCTCTTGACATCCTGCGACGCATCGTAGCTGCCACGCTCAACAATGGCAGAGTAGTTGCCGCAACCGCCGCCGTTCCAGGCAAGCAGGTTGGGGGTGTCGGCAGGCAGGTCAGTCAGGGCATCGGTGGTGGCCACGGCAAGCAGGTTAGACTTGAGCTTCTCAGGCGTGATGGGGGCAACCGAGTACTCCGAGTCGGTGGCCGGCTGCAGGGACAGGTAGTAGGCCAGCAGACCGCAGATGTGGGGAGAGGCCATGGAAGTGCCCGAGATGGTGTTGATGGCAGTGTTGCTGCCGATCCAGGTGGACTGGATGTTCAGGCCGGGGGCGAAGACGTCAGTGCACTTGCCCCAGTTGGAGAAGTAGGCACGGCTGTCATCAATGGCAGAGGCGCCGACAGTGAGGGCATTCGCGGCCGCGGCAGGGGAGTAGTTGCAGGCATCGGCGTTATCGTTGCCGGCAGCGACAGCAAAGTGCAGACCGGCAGTGACAGCAGCGTTGACGGCGGCGTCCAGCGGCGCCGTCTTGCCACCGCCAAGCGACATGTTGGCGACGGAGCCCTTGAAGCCCTTGCGCTTGCCCTTCTTGGCAGCGGCGACCTGGTCGATGTGGCGCTTGGCAGCGAACTCGACGCCAGCAATCACGTCCGACATGGTGCCCGAGCCGTTAGACCGCAGGACCTTGACGGCGTAGACGTTGGCCTTCTTGGCGACACCATACTTCTTGCCGGCGATGGTGCCAGAGCAGTGGGTGCCGTGGCCGTTGCCGTCAGCATCCTCGTCGCCGCTGGGGATGGTCTTGCCCCAGAAAGCGCGGCCCTCAAAGTCAACGTGGTTGATCGAAGTACCGGTATCGATAACGTAGGCGTCGACGCCCTCGCCACCCTCCTCGGCGAACAGGTACTTGTTGAAGGTACCGAAGTTCAGCGACTTGCGGTGGGAGACACGGGCCAGACCCCAGGGAGCGCCCTTCTCGGTCTCCGGGCTGCAGCTGCTGGCCGGCTCAACCTCATAGTCCATTGTGTGGACAAGCGTGTCCCGGTGGATGTACTCGACCTGAGTGGAGCCACTGTCAGCATTTGACGTTATCGCCGAGAGTTGCCCCAGAGATAAGGAGCTCTAGCTCCGAAGGACGCCGATTGTGGCGAAGCCGTGCGTGCCAGGTTCGTTGGGAACAGAAAACTTACATCCGGGTGCCGACGGACGATCTCAATGACGGAGTCGTCAAAGTGGCCGGCGTAGCCAAGGAAGTCCTTGCCGATCTTGTAGGTGTGCTTCAGGCCGCGGAAGATGTCTCCCGTGGGGAGGCCGCGCTTGCGCAGCTCAAGAACGCGCTCCTCATCATCGCTGCCCTGGAAGGCATTGGCCCACTCCGTGTGGACGTTCTCGATCCACGAATGGTGCTCGGCGGCCGCCTTGTCATCGACGTGGTTCTTGAACTTGATGATGTAAGCACCCGGAATGTCGACGGAGCCGACCGTCGACAGAACCGGCGCGGCATCGCCGTGGATGGTCTCTGTGCTGAAGGCCGGCGCACCATAGGCGCACGCAGCCAAGGATAGAGTGATGAACCGCTTCATGATGGAAAGCAAGTAATCCGATGTCGGAAGGACCAGCGACGAAGTGAGAGGAGCAAGCGAAGTAGGCGGCGAGAGGACAAGACGACCGTTACCGCCAAAGAAAGAAAAAGGAGCTGTTTAAAGGAGCCCCCCGATGAAAATGGCTTGTTGGGAGATGGTTGGGGGGGTTGGATGGAGATGGATGAAGGAGAGAAGAAGTAAGAGAAGAGGAGAGGAGAGGAAAGACGAGTCAGAGAGCAGTCGGGATGATGGTTAGATAAAGGAAAAGCGGGCAAAACCCCACTGTGAGTAAGGAACAAGGGCCCGTAGAGGTGCGCCTTGCCCCTTCCGCCAGTGCGCCAAACTTGCGCATTCGGCAGCCGCTGTTGCCTCATCAGCAGCGTGACGCAGAGTTAGGGGCCCAAACCCAAGTCAGCAGGTGGCTGAGGCCCGAATTGGGTTTAGCGTGGGGCTATGAGCCAATGGACTGACTCGATGGGGGGTTTCCTCGGCAATGCGATAAGGGACTCGCACAGTGTGTTGGCGGGCCACATCAGCCCGGTGCCTGGAGCTTCTGTCCAGATAAGCTGGATAGACTACGGAAGTTCCGATGTGAGAAAGTCTCTTTGCACTTGAATCGGAGACAAAGACAAGCGCAGCACTGCAAAGGCAGTCCATCGTCGCCACGGGCGTCTGTCCTGCAGCGATTGCACAACGCATCCGCGGCACGCGTCATAGGCGCCTCGTAAGATACTCCGTAGTTGCTTCGAGATACGAGAGGGTTCGTGCTGGGGCAAAGGCCGGTGGGGCCGCGATCCACAACAGCTCTGGCTGGCCGCATCCGTCCGCGGAGCACATGACGATTGTAGCAAGGCCGATTTGGAGGCTGTGCGTGCGCTGCGAATGTGGAATCTGTCAGCGGGATACTCCGTACGAGGACAGGGATATTCTCGTGTTCAGAGCCTGAGACGAGAGGAGGGCATTCGCCTTTGAAACACTTCGGGGGCCAAGTGAAGCCTGGGCAGGTTGATCCGGAGCTTCCCCACTGCATGATTGGCCACTGTGGGGCAGAGGAGGCAGCAGCGATAACAGTTGGCAAAGTACGGCGCAAGGACGCTGCAAACAGGCGTCATACCGCGTAAATCTGGGGCGAGTGGAGAAAGGCAGGACACACCAGCCCGGCCGCCTGCTAAAGGAGCGATAGGACCGGAAGCGATTGCGGCCAGAATAGAAGCCTTACTTTGTTTGAAGCAATGTGTAATAGTGTATCCGACAGGTGGTCGTGTGCGCTTTCCAGGCTAGTGCCCTGCAAGCGCTGGCACGTGTCAGTTGAGAGACATTGAGAACCAATGCAGAGCTCCCTTGCAGAGGTGTCATGCAGATGTGTGCGTGGGGTAATTGTCTTACGATACCTGGACAAGTTTTGTGAATATGTGCCTGGTGAATTTGGAACAAACATAACGGAAATGTGAATGCTGACATTATGCCATTGATGAACATCGGCACTCGACAGATCCGTCTCCTGGGACGATTTCTCGGGATTGCGGAGTCTCGCCGAGCAGCTGTCGAACACAACCTCGTTTCTACCCGCCAACAGTGCCTTGCTGGCCACGACTGGCAATCATAGGTGCACCAGTCCGAAATCAGTGCTCAGTCTAAAGTGGCTGGTGGAAGTCGACTGGGATAGATGGGCAAATCACTGGAGGCACCGTAGTTTTCTGCCCTGTAGCGCAATCAGGCAGTCGCGAGCACATATGCAGACTCAATGGCCATGGCCTTTTACACTTGCAATGCGGCCTTCCAACGGATGTACTTATTCTTGCACGGGTGGGTAAGGAGCCTGCTCGGCGCCTATTCGCAAGTTATATCAACCGCTCAACGTTTCTCATTGCAAACGATTCTTGACATTCTCCTTCTTCATCCCCTACGGAATACTACAAGAGCCTTTCACCGTTTTAAACCCAACCCCTCTACTCATTGGACGATACAAACATGTGCACTTATACCCTGACTTGTTGTCCCAATTGCCGTCGTGTCACGGATACGAATGTTGTACGCTGTGCGAACAGACCTGAAGGATCCAGCAACGCGCATCCCGGCACCGCAGACAACTCCGAAGAACTGGATGGCGCGCTCTGTGAACGCTGCGACAACAGTGACTCTGGATATTGGACAGACCCGAACAGGAATTCAAGTTCCGGCTGGAGTTCAAGCTCGGGCTCGAGTTCGGCTTCACACTAGGATAGGCCAGGTATTCATACAAAGAGAAAGACTGAGGAGGCCGTCACTAGACGAACTGAGAGAAGGGTTTGCTGGATGGAGATTCTCGTCCGAGTAGGATAAAGCAGGGTGTATTCTCTACGATAGATATCTCCAAATGTCCTCCCATTTATATATCTTGCCATGCAAACTACCACCTTCTGCCGTATTGTGTGGCGCGTCTATTTCAACGACTTTGGTGTTGGCAAGCCGCACTGCTCATTCCAGTTGGCCTCTGCCAACACTGCGTAACAGCATGGCGGTTCTTGCCTTCACTACTTTGGTTAATCTCACCAGTTTAACATAATATGGCCTTGTCCGATGACAGTCTGCTTCCCAGATGACGCTCGTCCTGCTCCAGCACGAAATCCTGCATCGTCCCTGCCTTCTACCTACCTCTGTCTGCGGACTTGCTTGGCACCTTGCCTCCACCCTTGCTTGCCGCCCAGCCTGTCGCCTTTCCTGCCGCCCAGCCAGCTAGCCGATTTACAAACCTGCTTGCCGACCTGTCTGGCGGCTATTGAGTGGCCGAGCGTTTCGCCGGGTTGACTTTCACACTACTAGCATCTCCGCTGGCCTAGCCGCATGATACTAGGTCACAGAATCGGGTCAGTAAAGCATACCGCAATCAATGCATTGGGAGGCTGTGTGGCAGAAAAGGCCGAGGGCAGGTGAAAGGCGCCCCGCGAGGCGTGTATGTGCCAGCGCTAATAGTGTAAGAACTGTAGGCAACAGTGGAGGCAGAGGGGCTTATTAATTTGTGGTGCGCCTCTATTATGTCCGTTGATTTTGTTGCGAACAGGCAACAAAGTCCGTGCACTCTGCTCTTCATCGAGGCAACCCGTCCGCGTTACTTTTCGCCCTGGCTTGACAGAACTTCCTCCGACTCTCATCCTCATTTAATCTTCTACAATATGGTCGTCAAAGTCGAAGTCTTCAAGGATACCCGCGCAGCTCTGGATGCAGATCTTGCAATCCGATGCCTCTTGAAAACAAGTTACCATGGCGAGTCTCGACATTCCAGGGTCGTAATTGAATGGGCGCAATCAAGGGTCAACAAGCTCGTCAAGGCCATGGCAGAGGCCCTGGGACGCCCACGCACTGAATTCAGCGTACAACTACAAATTGTTGATTTGGTCGGCTTTCGTGACATTGCACTTATTTGTTTTGATCTTTTCCTTGAAGGGTGCAGCGAAAGGGTCCGCAGCGAAGTTGAGCAAAGCCTGGAGCAGCCTATTCATTTGATTACCCGGAGAGCACAGGTGCTCCATGCCCGAAAAAGCGATAAGAGGACGGAGGCAAAAGTGACCGAAAAGCTCAAGAGGCTCAGCATGCTCGACAAGGGCCCAAGGCCATTCTTTTATGATTTGGAAAACCCACCTCTTTACGACTCTGGAGTACGGGTTGAGAGACCGGAAGGATATAACCCTGAAACGGACAACCCAGCGGACGTGTCAGAAGACGATGAAAATGAAAACGGGCCACAGGAGACGGAAGAGGAGCAGTGCACAGTGGAAGAGGTGGGAACTAGAGAGGAGATGACTAGAGAGGAAATGGGCAAGGAGGAGGCAGCCGGGAAAGAGACAGCTGGGGATGAGACAGCAGGTGAGGAGACAGCAGGCGAGGAGGCAACTATAGATGAGGCATGTAGAGGGGAGGGAGTTGCAATGTTCGCCGCCAGAGACAGCAAAGCTGTAGAGGGAGAGAACAAAAGTGGGAGTGACGGCAGCGCCGCTTAAGCGAAATCATTACATAGGCTGGGAATTGTACGTGGTATGCACGGCGTTTGCACGGCGGATGGCTAGATCAAGGTCAGTTCAATACCGGGCGGGTGGGGCTATGATGGTGAAGTTAGAAGGTCGACTGAATCGCCAGATACGTCATTGTCTTTGCCCTGTTCATGGGTAGACTAATTTTACCCGCAGGCTCCGCTAGACTCCGGCCAGGCCCCATTCGCCCCAAATCCCCCAAGCTGTCCGTAATAGGCTGGCGGTGACTGCCGGGCGGACAGCGAACAGTCAGGGCTTGCATACTTGTATGGTAGGAGAATCTGAGGAGAATCTCAGAAGAATTTCAGAGTTTCTGCTCACATGGGCATCGTTACGGAAGGCCTACTATGTCTTGCCGTTGCTGTGTTACGGGGTGTCTAATCTTGGAATAAAGTGGTACGGCTGCGTTCCAGGGTTTCCGGCGAAGCTGACGTGGCCGTGGGCGGCTCTCCGCAGTCACGCCGGTGCTGGCTGATCAGCGGGAGCTTCGCGGATCGAAGGGGCGGGAAGCCTGGAAAAGGCAGTAGTCCAGCTGCAGGAAACGAGATAATAGGCCACTTCTGATAGCCCAGCCCAGGCGGGATCTTGGACACGTGACCTCGAGGCAGCTATCGTGTCTCTGGCGACCACTAAAATCAGCCCCTCCGTACAGTTGCACAGGGAAATTCAGCCGGCACGCCCTGGCATGTGTGCATAGGACGAAACGTGAAGAAAGCACGCGCGAGTACGAAACGGTGTTTGTGCGGTCCGGCCTGGCGAATTGACGAGGTAGGGGATGCGTGCGGCGTGTGTGGCAGCGGTGCGTGGCTAACGAGAGGCTGAGATAGGATCGAATCGACGGCTTGGGACGCAGAGCATGCATTTCGTGCCGTGAATGGAGTGACGGGAGCCTTTTTTGTGAGCGGCCAGAACGAGGCGGCCGGACGGACCAGCACCAAGACGGGAGGAGGCGCGAGGAGAGGACGAGACGACAAGGCGACAGACAAGAAGACGAGACGACGCGAAGACGAGACGGCACGAAGCCGAGACGAGACGAGGTGTTCAAACGAAGAGACGACAAGATAAGACAGGACAGTCCGGCCACATAGAGACAGGATGGCGGCGCGTCCGAGCCGGTACCGGTCGTCGACGTCGGCGTCCAACGCGGCGGCGACGAGCAAGGCGGCCGAAGTGCTGCAGGGCCTGCTGAACGGCACGGCGGCGGTGCTGTCGACGGGCTCGGGTTCGGGTTCGGGCGGGTACCCGGACATGGAGGCGCTGGTGCAATACGCGCGGCAGCTGCACCAGTACCTGACGGCGGTGGCGGCGCCGAACGGGGCGCAGGACGACTTCCGGCACCAGCACGGGTTCCAGCAGCAGCTGAGCGTGCTGCGGGCGTTTGCAGGGTTCTACAACCCGCAGAAGCGGAGCGGCAGCGAGAAGGCCGGGTTATTTGAGCTGCTGCACGTGACGCTGGCGGTGTTGTCAGCGGCGTTCCGGGGCCACGACGGCAACCGACGGTACTTTCGGCAGCGGGTGGAGGGGGGCGGATGGGAGGCGCTGGAGCAGGTGATTGCAAGCGTGGGACTGGGGGTGAGCGACTCGGACGTGTGGAGCCACTGCCAGCTGTTTGGCAAGCTGCTGTCGTTTGCGCTGGACGACCAGCGGATGGACGGGCTGTTTGGGGGGTTAGGAGGGGAAGAGGGGGGAGAAGAGGGGAGAGAAGAGGGGGGAGAAGAGGGGAGAGAAGGTGAGGGGGAAGAGGAGGGAGACGAGGAAGAGGAAGAGCAGGGAGGGGAAGGGGAAAGGGGGGGAAAACGAGAGCCAGGGGAGGGCAAAGAGGCGCCTGTCTCGACCGGGTTGCCCGCTGAAAGCCTGTCGACGATCATCGGGCCGACGACTGTGTTGCAAAACGCCGAGGTGATGCGGACGGTGATTGGGTTCTGGGAGTCGCTGCCGCGCAGCGCGAGCAGCGGGCCGGACGCGGTGTCGCTGCTGGTGCTGGACACGGTGCTGGCGGTGGGCTCGGTGTCGTTTGGGAACCTGGCGGCGCTGCACGGGACAGGGATTCTGTCGCGGTTTCTGCGGCTGTATTTCGGGGAGTCGTCGCGGCTGTCGGCGGCGGAGCAGGCGCGGGTGCTGCCGCTGTGCCGGTCGCTGATGAGCCTGGGGGTGGACGAGCTGGCGGACGCGCAGTTTCTGGTGACGCGGGGGACGGCGGCGGCGGACGAGTTCTGCCTGGCGATGGCGGCGGCGGGCAGCGGGCCGCCGTTTGTGCAGTTTGACCTGTCGCGGTGCGGGTACGCGTCGATGGAGCTGGCGACGCTGGGCCGGGCGTTTCCGCCGGCGGGCGGGGGCTACACGTTTACGTGCTGGCTGCGGGTGGACGCGTTTGACGCGCGATCGCACACGACGCTGTTTGGCGTGTTTGACGCGACGCAGACGTGCTTTCTGCTGCTGTACCTGGAGCGGGACACGCGCAACTTTATCCTGCAGACGTCGGTGACGGCGCCGCGGCCGAGCGTGCGGTTCCGGTCGGTGCAGTTCGAGGCCGGGCGGTGGTACCACGTGGCGCTGGTGCACCGCAAGGCCAAGGCGCGGGCGGCGCTGTACGTGGACGGCGAGTGCGTGGAGCAGGTCAAGGCGGCGTACCCGGAGACGGCGGTGGCGGCGGCGGCCAAGACGACGGCGAGCGAGGGATTCACGGCGTTTGGACGGGCACGCAGCGCCAAGAGCGGCGGGGCCGGCATGGCGACGCCGGTGCAGGCGTTTGTGGGCACGCCGCGGGACCTGTCGACGCAGCTGGGGCCGGGGCTGGTCATGTCGCGGTGGTCGCTGGCGTCGGCGCACCTGTTTGAGGAGACGCTGAGCGACGACTTTGTGGCGGTGCACTACCGGCTGGGGCCGCGGTACCAGGCCAACTATCAGGACAGTCTCGGGGGCTTCCAGACGTACGCGGCGTCGGCGCGGCTGGCGCTGCGGAGCGAGGGCGCGGCCGGGGGTGGTGCTACTAGTAGTACTACGAGTAGCAGCAGCAGCACGGGCGGTCGCCGTGGCGGCGGCGGTGTTGCGGTGTCGGACGGGGGCGCGTCGGACATTCTGCGGGCGATCCGCGAGCGCGCGGCGGTGCTGGTGCCGGAGTCACGGATTGCGCTGGCGGTGCTGCCGCGGGCGACGTTTGGGGGTGCGACGGCAGGAGGAAGCTACGGCAGCGCCGGCGGTGGCGGCGGGGGGGAGACGCAGCTGGTGCGGGCGCTGTCGCGGGCGGCGACGGGACAGCTGGCGACGCTGACGGGGGCGGGCGGGCGGGCGGTGACGGTCAACGCGGCGGTGCCGGCGATCAACGAGGCGCTGGTGCGGCCGCAGGGCGTGCTGGTGCTGACGGGGGGGCCGGTGCGGGCGGCGCCGTACGGGGTGGACGACAACCTGTGGCGGCTGGCCGGGTTCACGGGGCTGGCGCTGAAGCTGGTGGAGCGGGCCGAGACGGGCGAGGCGCTGGTGCGGGCGGCCGAGCTCTTGTTCCGGTGCACGAACAGCAGCTGGCGCAACAGCGACGCGATGGAGCGGGACAATGGGTACGCGATCCTGGGCATGCTGTTGCGGGGGAGGGCCGAGGTGACGGGGGGGAGAGGGATGCTGGAGGGGGAGACGACGTTGGGCGAGAAAGAGGCGGCAGAGAGCGGGACGACGACATTGACCGAGAGCGGGACGACATTGGCCGAAAGCGGAAAGATGGCAACGAGCGACACTAGCCTGCAACTCTTGCGACTCGTGCTCACGTTTGTGGGCTACAACGAGGCGGAGCCGCAGGCGTCGCTGATCATCAACCCGCTGGCGTACCGGATCCTGCTGGTGGACCTGGACGTGTGGCGGCGGGCGGGAGCGGCGACACAGCGGCTGTACTATGAGCAGTTTGCGACGTTTGGGAGCGGGACGTTCCAGGCGTTTAACAGCCGGCGGCTGCTGCGGATGCGTGAGTGCTGACTAAGCGACGAATGTGACGGGAGTGACAAACGTGGAGAACGTGGACGACGTGGACGGACGTGGACAGGACCAAGCTGACCTCCTAGGCATCACAAAACGGCTGCTCGACGCGGTCAAGGTCGAGCCGGTGGCCGAGGCGATGGTGCCGTCGCTGCTGCAGGCGCTGGCGAGCCTGATCCGGTGCAACTACACGGCCGAGGTGCACCGGGCGCTGGCGCTGTTTGTGACGTACGGCCTGGCGGCGCCGGCGACGGACGGGCGGGCGCCGGCCAAGAAGCGGCTGTCGCTGGCGGTGCTGGGGCTGTACGAGCGGCTGCTGTGCGTGGGCGGCGCGGCGGGGGCGATGCGCAAGTTTGCGCGGACGGTGACGAACAAGTGGCTGCTCTTTCTGCTGTCGTCGGACGCGCGGACGGCGGTGGTGGGCGGGGTGCGGGTGCTGGCGCGGCTGCTGGTGACGCAGGGGAGCGGCTACACGGCCAAGTTTGGCAAGGCGGGCGGCTTCTGGATCGTGGCGCAGCGGGTGCGGGCGTGGTGGTATGAGCCGGCGGTGTGGATGGGGGTGCTGGGGATGTTGTTTGGGGGGGGAGAGGGGGGGGGGGAGGGGGGAGGGGAGGGGGTGGGAGAGGGAGGAGGAGAGAGGGAGGGAGGTGCAGCCACAGGAACAACAGGAACGACAGCCACTGGAAGTACAGCATCCACAGCGACGACAGCAACGACACTGGCGGCGGCCCTCACGACCCTCGGACCCAAGGTGGTGTACGCGGACGCGCTGCTGAGCGTGGCGGCGATGCTGCAGCAGGGCCTGCACGACCTGGAGCGCGGCGAGGCGGGCGAGGCGGAGACGCGGGCGCAGGTGCTGTCGACGGTGGTGGGGTTTCTGCACGAGCGCCACCGGCAGTCGGTCGAGTTCCGCGACTTTGCGCTGACGTCGGACTACGTGCGGCTGCTGCTGGCGGCGGTGTTCCGATCGGTGGTGGGCGCCGAGGTGCTGGCGCCGGAGGCGGAGCTGGGGATGGAGGCGGGCAGCGGAGGCGGTCTGTCGGTGGGGGCCGGACGGACAGACCCCAAGGCGGCAGGGCTGACGGGCAAAGTGCGGTCGTCGAGCGTGTCGAGCGGGTCGGCGTCGTTTGTGCTTCTCTCGACGCAGGTGGCGCGGCTGGGCGTGGTGGGCGCTGGGGCTGGGGCTGGGGGCCATTTTGCGGGCAGCCAACGAGAGGAGGGCGCAGCACGACGGCCGTGGACGATACGAATTCAAAGGGCGACGGTGGGGCTGGTGGCGGACGTGCTGGCCGACCAGGTGCTGAGCCGCAAGGAGTTTGGCGGGTTTGGGCTGGCGAGCAAGACGCCGCCGTCGCGGGCGGGCCAGCAGGTGGTGCTGGAGTCGGCGGTGCTGGAGGCGACGCTGCGGCAGATGGAAGCGACACTTGGAGGCGACGGGATGCAGGCGGTGTGCGAGCCGCGGGTGCTGACCAACATGGCGCGGCTGGTGGGCGGGCTGGCGGAGATGGTGGTGGACGGGCAGCTGGTGGGCGGGGGGGCGGAGGCGACGCTGGACCTGGCGGGGGCGGTTCTGGAGCACCTGCAGCAGCCGGCGGTGGCGGCTCTGAAGAGCGTGCGGCTGTGCAGCCAGGCGGCGGCGACGCTGCGGGGGGCGTTTGTCAAGGTGGTGTTGTGGCGGCTGGAGGGGGGGGCGGACGGAAGCGGCGACGACGACGGAGACGACGGCCACGACGCGGGCCTGGCGGCGCTGGAGCGGGTGTTTTTCTGGCAGTCGGTGCTGATGGGGTGTCTGGACGACGAGGCGGGGGTGCGGCTGGTGCTGTACCAGCTGTACGGGCGGCTGGTGCAGGGGGGGGAGACGGCGCGGCTGGCGGCGGCGAGCGTGTGGCGGATGGTGCTGGTGTCGCGGCCGGCGGAGGCGGCGGCGGTGCTGCGGGGGGGGGGTCCAGAAGGAGGAGGTCCAGGCGGAGGAGGCGGCAGCGGCCCGACGACGCAGGGCCACGTGGCGCGGGCTCTGCGGCAGCTGACGACGGACGACGACGGGGCGCTGGTGGCGTGGGTGGACGGACACCGGCCGTCGCTGGACGCGGTGTTTGGGGGCATGTCGCGGCGGTGGGGCGACTACGTGGCGGCGGAGCACGGACGGGCGGCGGAGGCGGCGCGGCAGCGACGGCTGCGGCGGCGCGAGCGGCTGCGGCCGTGGCAGGCGGAGGCGGCGGAGCGCGACCGCGTGCTGCAGCGGCACGCGCTGGCCAACGGGGCGTGGGCCAAGAGCATCTACGCGACGGAGCACGGCAAGCTGCAGCGGCGGCAGCAGGACCAGCAGGACGACGCGGCGTTTCTGGGGGCGGCGTTTGCGGCGATGGAGCGGGATCTGCGGCGGCCGGGGGCGGTGTTTGCGGAGGGGGGGGCGGTGCGGTGGGAGCTGGACCGGACGGAGGGGCGGAGCCGGATGCGGCTGCGGCTGCTGCCGCGGAGGGGGGGGGGAGGTGTAGAAAAGAGGCACACAGAGGCCGGGGGGGTGGCCGAGACGGCAGACCAGACGGCAAACACAACAGACAAGACACCAAACGACCCTCCACACTCGACACACCCCCCACACTCGACACACCCCCCACACTCCACACACCCAACTCTACACCCCCTCATCCTCGACACGGACGACGCCGAAGACTTTGAGCTGGTCGAAGACCCCAACGAGCCGTTCGAGGACCGCCACCGCAAGGTGATGCGGCGGCTGTCGGCCGGCGACGTGGTGCAGAGCGTGTGCAACGTGTCGCGCATCATCGGGCTGGAGGCGTGCGAGGGCATCCTGCTGGTGGGCCGCGACCAGCTGTACCTGATGGACAATGTGCTGCAGTGCCGCGACGGCGAGCTGGTGAACGCGTGGCAGGCGCCGGCGGGCGAGCGCGACCCGTTCTCGCAGATCATCGCGTCGAGCGCGACGGGCACGCCGAACACGCCAGGAGGCGTGGGGGCGAGCACGCCGGGCGAGCAGACGTCGCGGAGCTGGCGGTGGGCCGACGTGCTGGGCGTGTCGAAGCGGCGGTTCCTGTTCCGGGACGTGGCGCTGGAGCTGTTTCTGCGCGACGGGCGGAGCTACCTGCTGACGGCGCTGGACCACGGGCGCCGCGAGGGGCTGTACGGGCTGCTGCAGGGGCGGATTGCCGGGGGAGGAGGAGGAGGAGGAGGAGGAGGAGGAGGAGGCATGGGAATGGGAATCGGCGGAGCCGACGACAAGACGGGGGGCGACGAAGAGGCGTGGCGACGAGAGGCGCTGCAGGAGGCGGCGCCGGCGACGACGACGACGCTGGGCACGCCGCTGGGCAAGCTGGGCAGCATCTTTGCGGGCGGCGGGGGCAGCGGCGGGCTGTCGTCGGGGGCGACGGCGGCGATGCGGCGGTGGCAGCGCGGCGAGCTGTCCAACTTCCACTATCTGATGCTGGTCAACACCATGGCCGGCCGGACGTTCAACGACCTGACCCAGTACCCCGTCTTCCCCTGGGTCCTGGCCGACTACGCCAGCGCCGAGCTGGACCTGTCGGACCCGGCCACGTTCCGCGACCTGACCCGGCCCATGGGCGCCCAGACGGCCGCGCGCCAGGCCGACTTTGCCGCGCGCTATGCCGCGCTGGCCGAGCTGGGCCAGCAGCCGCCGTTCCACTACGGCACCCACTACTCGTCGGCCATGGTGGTGTCGTCGTACCTGATCCGGCTGCCGCCGTTTGTCGACTCGTTTCGGCTGCTGCAGGGCGGCCGCTTCGACCACCCGGACCGCCTGTTTTACTCGATTGGGGCCGCCTGGCAGTCGGCCGCGCGCGACAACAGCGCCGACGTGCGCGAGCTGATCCCCGAGTTCTTTTGCCTGCCCGACTTTTTGGTCAACATCAACGGCTACGACTTTGGCCGCCGCCAGGACGGCCGCCGCGTCGGCGACGTCGAGCTGCCGCCGTGGGCGCACGGCGACCCGCGCGTGTTTGTGGCGCGCCACCGCGAGGCGCTCGAGAGTCCGTTTGTGACGCGCCACCTGCCGGCCTGGATCGACCTCGTCTTTGGGGCGCGCCAGCGCGGCGAGGCCGCCCGCCAGGCGCTCAACGTGTTTCATCATTTATCCTATGACGGCGCCATTGACCTCGACACCATTCGCGATCCCCAGGAGCGCGCCGTGGTCACGGCCATTATCCACAACTTTGGCCAGACGCCGCGCCAGGTCTTTAGCAAGGCGCATCCGGCGGCGGATGTGGACGTGGCCCCCAACGCCTCCTCCCTCTCCCTCCCCCACGCCCTCGACCGCCTCGTCCTCCGCCCCCGCCCCCTCCTCGAGAGCCACGAGCGCGTCGCGTCGCTGCGCTACGTCGCCGCCCAGGACCGCCTGCTCGTCGCCTCGCCCCTGCGCCTCAACCTGCCGCCCGCCTACCACCGCTACCTCGAATGGGGCTACGCCGACGGCAGCCTGCGCTGCTTCTCGGCCAACGACGCCCGCCGGCCCGCCGGCCTGTGCGAGCACCTGCACATGGGCCAGCTGTCGTGCGTCGCCGTCGCCGACGCCCGCACCCTCATCACCGCCGGCGAGGACTGCGCCGTGTCCGTGTATGCCATGGACGTCGAGGGGGTCGTGTCGGACGCCGCCCTGGGCTCGGGCGCCGGGCCGGCGTCGGCGTCGACGCTGCCGGCGCCGTCGTCGCTGACGGGGGGGAGTTCTGCTCAGACGAGTTCTCTTTTGAGCACTTCTTCGTCGTCGTCGTCGTCCTCCCCCCTTGACCTCACCCCCCGTCGCTCCCTCTTCGGCCACAAGACCCCCGTCACCACCATGGCCACCAGCGCCGCCCTGCGCACCCTCCTGACCGTCAGCCGCGACGGCGTCGCCCTGCTCTGGGACCTCAACCGCCTCGAGCTCGTGCGCAAGCTGCCGGGCGCCCGCCCGGTCGAGGACGCCCGGATCAGCGACGTCACCGGCGACATCTGCCTCGCGTCGGGGCCGCACGTCGTGCTCTACTCGCTCAACGGCGACCTGCTGCTGGACCAGAACGTGTGCGAGGTGGATGAAACCGAAAATGAGACGGACGACTACGTCCACGCCGTCGCCCTCTACGAAGGCGCCGCCCACGAGTGGCTCGCCGCCGCCGCCGGCAGCTACCTGCTCTTCACCGGCCACCGCCGCGGCCGCGTCCACGTGTGGCGCAAGGCCATTGACGCCCGCGGCCGCTGGGTGCTGCTGCTGCTGCGCCGCCTCGACCACGGCGTCGACGCCGCCATCACCTGCATTGCCCCGCAGCCGCACGTCGTCTACACCGGGGACGAGGACGGGCGCGTGGTGAGTTTTTTTGAGTTGGACAACAAGAAAATGCATGCTAACTGGACAGTACGAATGGAACTTGCAAAAGGACAAGTGATGGGACCGCAGACGGCGTTTGGATAGACATCTTTTATTCTCTCGGCTCGTGTCCATGTGATTGACAGAACTGTGACCGGCGTGACTGTGACTGGCACTCGTGGTCCCCTCTCCCCTCTCGTCCCCTCTCGTTCCCTTTCTACCTCCCCTACTCGTCGTCGTAGCCCGTCAGCTGTTTCCGCGGCGTTGTCGGTACTGCTGGTCAGCTCTGGTCTCTATCCTCCAGTCTCTCCTCTCCCCCCCCCCACTCACTCGGATAGCTCATCGGAATCGTCGGCGGGTTCTCGTCGCCCACCAGCCGCCGCAGCGGCGGCGCCACCACAAACGTCGCCGGGCAGCACGCCGCAATCACCACCGACCAGAAGAGCGCCGGCCGCTCGCGCGACGCCCACCGGCAGTACCGGATCGGGCCGGCCCAGAACCGCGGCGTAAACGTCGACATCTTGAGAATGGTTTGTCAGGGGTGGTGCTCGTGTGGTGTTGTGGTGTTGTGAGGAATCCTCGGGCGTGCTCAATGGGTGATGGTCCTCTCCGGATCCCGGCTGTCTCCAGCAAGCACAATTCCCATCGCCCTGATTCGTCTCGGCGCGGACCATTATAATTCCGCTCTTTACGCCAAGTGGGGCCCACTTGCCCGTTTTGGGGCCTGGGGCTACGTATCCCCCCAAATCGAACAGCTATGCACCAACGAGTCCGTCCTGCGCAGCTGCCGCGTCTGAACAGATTCGAAAACGGGCCACCTGTCTCTCCTTCCGTCTGCCGGCCTTGTTCTCTGGCCTCGTCTCTCCCCGCGGCGAATTGACTCTTTTCTTGTTTTTTTTTTTTCCTTCGTCTTTTCCCCCCCATTCCACCATGCCTTCTCTCCGCGCCGGCCTCGCCCTGCTGCTGGCCGCCGTCTCGGCCGTCCGCGCCATCAGCACCACCGGCCCGCGTCTGCTGGCCATCCTCGACGACGTGGCCGACCGAGCTGCCTATTCGCAGTTCCTTGGCGACCTTGAAGGTGAGCTTCGGTCTTGTGTCTTGTGTGGTTTTGTACTTTTCCCTAGCTAACCTCCCAGGCCGCGGCTACTCCATCGCCTACGAGACCCCCAAGAGCAGCTCTGTCGCCCTCTTCCGCCTGGGCGAGCGTGCCTACGACCATGTCATTCTGTTTCCGACCAAGGCCAAGGGTGCGTTGTCTTGTTTGTGTCTTTGTGTCATTCTGTCTTCCTATCTTCCTATCTTCCTATCTTCCTATCTTCCTGTCTTCCTGTCTTCCTGTCTTCCTGTCTTCCTGTCTTCCTGTCTTCCTGTCTTCCTGTCTTCCTGTCTTTATGTCTTCCGTCTCTTCCTGTTCCTTTCCCTGCCACCTCTTTCTCTTCTAACCTCTCCTCCCCTCTCTCCTCTCTTCTTCCACCTCTCCTCCCCTCTTCCACCTCTTCCTTTCCCTGTCAACTCTACTCTCCCCCCGCTAACTCTCCAGGCCTCGGTCCCAACCTTACCCCCCAACTCCTCGTCCAGTTCCTCAACGCCCAGGGCAACATCCTCGTCGCCCTCACCAGCGGCCAGGCCGCCTCCACCTCCGTCGTCTCCCTCCTGAGCGAGCTCGACATTGCCATCCCACCCGAACGCACCGGCCGCGTCGTCGACCACTTTGCCTTTGACACCAGCTCCGCCGCCGACGCCCACGACGTCCTCCTGCTGCCCGTCCCCGCCCCGTTCGCCGATGCCGCCGACTCCGCCGCCCTGCTCGCCTTCCCCCACGGCGTCGGCCACGTTCTCAGCCCTGACAGCCCCCTGCTCGCCCCCGTCCTCGCCGCGCCCCGCACCGCCTACAGCTACAACCCCAAGGAGCAGACCGACGCCGTCTCGGCCGACGCCGACCTCTTTGCCGCCGGCGCCCAGCTCAAGCTCGTCTCCACCCTGCAGGCCCGCAACTCGGCCCGCCTCGCCCTCGTCGGCGCCGCCGAGATGCTCTCCGACGCCTGGTTTGGCGCCCAAGTGGCCCTGCCTGGCGCGGCCGCCGTCCCTGCCGCCAACCGCGACTTTGCCCGCCGCCTCAGCGGCTGGACCTTCCAGGAGACCGGCGTGCTGCGCGTCAACTGGGTCGAGCACGCGCTCGCCGAGGAGGGTGCCGTCAACGTGACCAACCCGTCCATCTACCGGGTCAAGAATGATGTGGTGAGTGCCCTTGCCCTGTTGAACCGTCCGTTCCCTGCTGACCCAACAGGCCTATACCATTTCCCTCTCCGAGTACGTCTGGGACAAGTGGGTGCCGTTTGTGGTCCCCGCCGACGACGAGGTCCAGCTCGAGTTCTCCATGCTGTCGCCCTTCCACCGCCTCGGCCTGAAGCCGGCGCCTGCCTTTTCGACGCCCACGGCTGCGGCCTACAGCGTCGGCTTCACGCTGCCCGACCAGCACGGCATCTTCAACTTTGTCGTCGACTACAAGCGCCCCTTTTTGACCTACGTCTACGACAAGATCACCGTGTCCGTCCGCCACATGGCACACGACGAGTGGCCGCGCTCGTACGTCATCTCCGGCGCGTGGCCGTGGATCGCCGGCATTGGCGCCACGGTGACGGGCTGGCTCGGCTTCTGCGCGCTGTGGATGTACTCCAAGCCGGCCGGCCAGGCGCCGGCCAGCAAGAAGACGCAGTAGGCGGCAGACGGCGGACGCGGGCGGTCTGACGGACAGGGAAAGGGAATGGATACGCCATGTGAGAGTACGAGAGTACGCGGGTATAGAACGGTTGTTTTGTTTTTGTTCCGCATTGATCAAAAGTGGTATCTGCCCTCCGAGTTCCTGTATTCCATGTATGCATAATCTGAATAAAAGTGTTTCCGTTGTGGGAGGTCGCCTGGACGAACGGTAGTGATGAGTGTCGCTGTTTTGTGACGGTTGCTGCTGGACGTCTGTCGGAATGTGTCACAGATAGCGGATCCGTTCACGTGGACCGGCCGCCCTTTTTGGGCCGCTTGGCCAGGTTGCTGCTGCCGTCGCGGCGGTCGTTGGCGGAAGCGCCGCCGCGTTTGCGGCCACGGGGCGAGTGAGACGGGGCGGAGGACGGGGCAGACGGGCGGGCGGCCGCAGCATCCGCACGACCAGCCGCGGCGGCGGCCTCTCGGGTGGCCAGCTGGCCGAGCTTGGCGCGGACGTCGGGGCTGTCCATGTCGGCGCGGACAAAGCGAATGGCGGCGGCCTTGTCGAGGCGGGCGGTCGGGCCGGGCTCGGGCGGCTTCTCGGCGGCGTCGACCTTTTGCATGTACTGGCGGACGCGCAGCAGCTCGCGGAAGACGGCGTGGCCGCGGGCGTCGACGCCGGCCAGGCCGAGGCTGCCAAAGAGCGTCGACTCGAGCGCGTAGGCGGCCAAGACTTGCAGCTTGGCGCGGTCCAGCAGCGGCAGCCGCAGGCCGGCGGCGGCCTGGTGGCCGTCCAGCAGCAGCGGGGCCACGGCGGCCTCGAGCGCGCCAATGTCGGCCGACAGCTGTCGCAGGCGGGGGGCGAGGTCGTCCATGGTTGGAGGCCGAAGAAGAGTTGTATTTTTGACAAGTTCTTTTTCAAGAACTACTCTGTAAAGACTAAAAGAGACGCCCCACCCAACCACCCAACCACCCAATCACAGCACGGCCAATCCGCCCTGTCCGATAAGATGCGCTTGGCCCGAAACGGGGCAAAGGCAGAGAAATTGAGAAAAAGCGAAAAACGACCGTTTGGAGGGAAAAAAAACACCGTGAGCTTGGCTGGGACGTTTTGGCCACGCCCGCCCTCTCTCGACTGCCAACGATCCGCCGGGGCTGCCCGATGAAGCGCCTCTGAGCGGCTGTGGGTTTGGGAACTTCTTTTCTCTCTCTCTCTCTGACGTCTGACAACGTCTCATTATCTGGCAACAGCCTTTTCGACAACTTGCTCAATCCCGCGTCATCGGCGCTCCCTCTCGCCAAGCTGTTGCCCCTGCTGCGTTCCCGGCCGTCGGCGCCGTGCCGCTGCTGCTCACGGCGCTGTCGGCCATGGCCTCGCGGCGGCCGAGTGGCCTCGGCCGAGCCGTGGCCGTGGTGGACGCGGACGACGGCCACAGCCGCCGACGTGCTGGCGACGTCACGGCCGGCCCCGGAACTGCCGCCGCTCTCGTCGCCGCCCAACGACTACCACTTTCCCTTTGGCGACCCGTCCCTCCTCATCGCCACCCTGCCGAGCCGCCAGCACGTCTTTGCCACGGCACCTTTACCCACAGAACCGTCCATCTCGTTCACACCACCGACGCCGCCCTCGGCCCGGCCAGCCCCGACACGGCCCTCTTCCACCCCTCCGCCTGCACCAGTCGCCGCCGCCGCCGCCGCCGCCGACGTGACACGGCCACCCCCACAACGGCCAGTTGGCCGCCGTCCAGCAGCACCCAGCGAAAACCACCGGCCAGCCGACCCAGCCACGTCCACGGTTGCGGCCCCTGGAGACAATGCGGACAGTGCGGACAAGGACGTGTCCACCTCCGAGGCAGACGTGGCCGAGCCGCCGGCCGCCCCCCCGACGCCCCCCCGGAGCCCCGTGTACGTGCTGGGCAGCGACCCCGCGGCCACGTTTCTGGCCCACCTGCTGTCGGGCGTGCCGCACAGCGCGCCGGTGCGGCTGCTGCTGACGGCGCAGGGCATGGCGGACTGGCAGGACGAGGGACGGCAGGTGCGGCTGCTGCGGGCGGGCGCCGTGCAGACGGGCGGCGCCGTCGTGGCCGAGCTGCTGTCGGAGCCGACAGACCAGGCCGTGGTGGCGGCCATGGCGGCGCGGGAGGGACACGCCATAAGTTCACAAAGTTCACAAAGCAAGCACGGCAAGCACAAGCACAAGCACGGCCGGCGCACGCGCGCCCACGTGCGGCCGATTGAGCAGCTGCTGGTGACGATGCCGTGTGCGCGCAGCATCAATGCGATCCGGCAGCTGCGCCACCGCATCGACCAGCACACGACCATCTGCCTGGTGCAGCCCGGCCTGGGCGTGGCCGAGCGGCTCAACGAGCTCTTCTTTGCCGACCCGGCCACGCGGCCGCGCTACGTGCTCGGCCACATGACGCACGAGCTCGGCTACCACGAGCGGCCCTTTACGCTGTCGGAGCTGGCGCCGGGGACGATGCGGCTGACGACGGTGGGCGGGATGGGCGAGGGGGAGGAGGAGGAGGAAGAGAATGATCATGACGACCACGGGTCCCACGACGCCCAGTCCGACCACCCCCACGGCGCCCGCCAAATGGTCCGCCTCCTCGGCCTCACGCCCACGCTCGGCGCCGGCGGCTTTGCGGCCGACGCCTTTCTGCGCTCCAAGCTGCCGCACATGATGCACCTCGCCGCCGTCGAGCCCGTCGCCACCCTGCTCGACCTCTCCGTCGACGCCGTCTGGCAGCACGGCGAGGCCCGCGCCCTGGCCGAGGCCCTGCTGGCCGAGATGGTCGCCGTCGCCGCCCAGCTGCCCGAGACCCGCGCCTCGCCCATGCTGGCCCGCTTTGTCAGCAGCGGCATGCTAGCGCGCCAGGCCCAGCGCTACGGCCGGCGTCCGGATCACGACATGCAGTCACGTGACGCAGCCGCCGGCCGCCCCCGCCCCCGCCCTGACGACGACGACGACGACCTCTTGTCCGCCGCCGTCCGCCGGCCCGCCTCCGGCCTCTGCCGCATGGCCCGCCTCGTGCGCGACGGCCGCACCAGCGACATCCACTTTCTCAACGGCTGGTTCGTCCGCCGCGGCCGCGACGCCGGCCTCGCCTGTCCGCGCAACGAAATGGTCATGCGTCTGGTGCGCGCCAAGCAGACGCTTGGCCGCGCCCGCATCGACACGTACATTCCCCTCGTCGACGACGGCGGCCGCCCAGCCGACCGGCTACCGCCACGGCTGGCCCCCGCACCACGACGGCCGCGCACCGGCTGGCCCAACCCGCGCTCGGCCGCCGATGTCGCCGCCGACGCTGCCGCCAGCGCTGCCGACGCCGACGCCGACGCCGACGCCGCCACCACCCGCACACTACACGTCCTGGCCGCCGTGGACGCACTGCACAAAGGCCGTCTGTACGATTCCCGCGCCGAGAGCGGTGCTTAGATCTCCCATAATCATGAATATCACGTGACCGCTTTTTAGCGTAAGGCTTTGCGTAGGTACGAGACACGTTCTTGCCCCGCTCTCCACAACTGGCATTTTGCCTGCAGCAACTTTCACGCCATGGACGACGACGAACTCCGGCAGGTGAGGGCCTCTCGCCTCCCCCCCCCCCCCCTCTCGCCAAAATTCTGACCAGCAGATCCGCGAGGCCCGCCTGCAGCAGCTCAAGGCGCAGAGCGCCGGTGGCGGCGGTGGCGATGACGAGAAGCAGCAGAAACAGCAGCGGCAGTGAGTAGCAGGCAAACTGATGAACGCCCTGTTTTTTTTTTTTCGAAAAGCGCTAACTCCCCCCCAGACAGGAGGCCCGCCACGACATGCTGAACCAGATCCTCGAGCCCGACGCGGCCGACCGGCTGGCGCGCATCCGCCTGGTCAAGGCCGAGCGCGCGGCCGCCGTCGAAGACCGGCTGCTGTCGCTGGCGCAGGCGGGCCAGCTGCGCAGCAAGGTCAGCGAGACCCAGCTCAAGGACCTGCTGCAGCGGCTGTCGGCGGCCGAGGACGCGCGCCACGGGTCGGGCAGCATTGTGGTGGATCGGCGGTCCAAGGGGGCCGACGACGACTCGGACTGGTGAGGACGGGTGATGGACATTGGAGTGAATCATGTCACGTGTAAAGAGGATTATATCACGTGACTTTTACGACCTATCCTATGGACATACAGACACTCCTTTGACAAACACACTCCTTGCCCCTACCCATTCTTGGCCATGGCCACCAGCCCGCGCACCTGGCGGCCGACGGTCAGGCCGTAGCCCAGGTCGATGACGCCCTGCACAAAGGCGGCGGAGCGGCGCTGGCTGGCGACGGGGTAGCGCACGGCGGGCGGCAGGGTGGTGCGGAGGCCGAGCCAGGCGAAGCGGTCCTCGCAGAGGCTCTTTGGGTTGCAGAGGGCCTGCAGGCCCTCGGCGCCGGCGAAGCGGCCGTAGCCGGAGCCGGCGACGCCGCCAAAGGGCAGCTGGACGGCGTAGTAGGTGGCAAAGTCGTTGACGGCGACCATGCCGACCTTGAGGCCCGAGACGATGCGGGCGAGTTCCGGGTCGGCGCGCTCGCTGCCAAAGACGGACGCGCCCAGGCCGTAGTCGGCGGCGTGGGCCAGGGCCAGCACGTCGGCGGCCGTGCTGGAGGGCGCGCGCATCAGGACCAGCACGGGCCCAAAGACCTCCTCGCGCGCGAGCCGCATGGCCGGCGTCACGTCGGCCACGAGCGTCGGCGCAAAGTAGTGGCCGTGCGGGAAATCCGGCAGCTGCAGCCGTCGGCCGCCGGCCAGCAGCCGCGCGCCCGCCGCCACGGCCTCTTCCACCAAGGCCTCGAGGCGGTCAAAGCCCGCGTCCGAGATCATGGCGCCCATGTCGTAGCTGTCTTTTTCTTTGTCAGTGTCCACCCACCCCACCCGCATCGCCCTCACGCGCTCCGTCGCCAGCCCCAGCAGCCGCTCGTACACGGCCGGCCCCGCAATCACGCGCTCCACGCCGATGCAGTTCTGGCCGCTCGCCTGAAAGGTGCCGCGCAGCATGGTCTCGGCCACGGCCGCCAGCCGCGCGCCCGTGCCCACCGAGTCCAGCACGATAAAGGCGTCCTTGCCGCCCAGCTCCATGCACACGGGCGTCAGCGCGCGCGCCGCGTCCGCCGCCACCGCGCGCGCCACCGCCTGCGACCCAATAAAGGTCACGTGCGCCACATCCGGATGGCCCGTCAGCCGCCCGGCCGTCTCGGGCCAGCACACGACCGTCTGCAGCAGCGCCGGGTCGTGGCCGTGGGCGACGAGCGCGCCGCGCGCCACGGCCGTAAAGTACTGCGCGCTCCACGCCGTCTGCTCCGACGCCTTGACCACCACGCCGTTGCCGGCAAACAGGCCCGACACCATGGGCGCCACCAGGTTGTGGAACGGGTAGTTCCAGCTGACCAGCGCCGCCACCACGCCCAGCGGCTCGTACACGACTGCGTTGCGCTTGTGCGGCATCAGCACCCCGTGCGTCGGCCGCCCCGACCGCCGCAGCGCCGCCTCCCCGTGCGCCAGCGTCCACCGCAGCCGCTCCGCCACCATCATCACCTCGCCCAGCGCCGCGTCCACCGCCAGCTTGCCCGAGTCCACGCACGCCACCCGCCCAATCTCCTCCTGGTGGTCCAGCACGTGCTGCAGCATCGTCCGCAGCACCCGCCGCCGCGCCCGGAACGACGTCTGCGCCCACACCGCCTGCGCCGCCTTGGCCGCCGCCACCGCCCCGTCAATCGCCGCCGCCGACGACGGCCGCACCTGCCCCAGCAGCTGGCCCGTCCCCGGCGCGTAGCACTGGATCATCTCCGACCCCGCCACCCGGATCGATGGCCGCTCCAGAAACACCGCCTCCGCCGGCACCTGCGGCACCCGCACCCCGTACCGCACCGCCCGGTCCTCCGCCGCCCGCCGCTGCCACACCACCGCCAGCACCCCCCCCGTCGCCAGCACCATCCACAGCATCGCGCTCGCAAACGGCCAGATCAGGTCCATGTGTCCATCCGCCCACACCAGCCACGCCGCGACCGCTTGCAGTGCCATGGCTTTGCTCGAGTCTGTAGTCGACAGACTGTAGTCGCGGGTCCGTCGTGTCCTGTGGCCTGCTGTCGCCAGTCGTGGGTGGTGCGTGGTCTGCTTTGTATTGTCGAGCAAAATCCGTCGGCGAGCTCAATCGAGCTCAATCGACCGCTAGCTCCCCCTGAATCATCGCCTGATTTTTAGCGGGCCTGCCCGCCCCATTCCCCAACGACTCCTTCCCGCTTCGCACTCGTATTCTTATTTGCAATGGTTTGTATGCTTCTATCAACTCAACGCAACATATATACATCCTTCTACTCCTACAACGCCGCAAACCCCCCCTCTCGGCCACACTCCTCCTCTCGTTTGTTCTGGCCCCTTTTTCTCTCTTTTCGTCTCGGCACAAAACATGTAAAACATGTCAATTTCATGAGCAATCCCGCGCCCAAAACAAAAACGCCGCCAATAATGAGCACACGAAACGAACACAAGGAAAGAATAGCGCGTAGACAGTCGCGGTACAAGGAAACAGACAGAAATCGAACCAACAAAAAAAAGCTCACGCAACGACTGACAAAATCACAGAACCCGCATTCGGTGTCCAAAAACCAGCCGCCTCCAGCTGTCACGCCGAGGCCCCCGTTTGCTGTCCGGCCATTGTAGCGATTGTAGATTGGTCATGCATATCATGAAATGCTCGAAAACATTTCAAGGGGAAAAGACAAACCACCTCACTCCACCCCTCAGCTGTGTTTGCCCTTGGACAGCCCGCGCAGACGGCCCTGGATAAACCGCCCTGCCGCCGTGCCGCTCTCGTGCTCGCCCTGATGTGCTGCTGCTGCTGCTGCCGCCGCCGCCGCCGCCGAGTTGGACGACTCGAGACGCGACAGCCGTGCCGCCGACGTAAAGTCGTTGCTGACCTCGAAGCTCGCCCGCACCCGGTCCATCGACATGCGCATCCGGTCGTACGACGGCCGCGCCCGGTCGATCGACTGCCGCGGCTGCTGCTGCGCGTACTCGTTGGACGTGATCGGCCGCGTCGGGCTCATCCCGTCCATCGACGACAGCCGGTTGTGCGCCGCGCTGTAGTTGGTGTCGTCGCTGCCGTTCTGCGTCCGCGTGTTGTGCGTCGCCACCGACGGCGGGTAGATCGGCCGCCGGTCCTCGTCCACGCTCGCGTACGCCGTGTGCGTCAGCTTCTTGGCCTTGCGCGACCCCTCCGACGACGACCCGCCCGTCGACCCGCTGCCCTCCACCGTCTTCTCCACGCCGTCCGGTCCCACCTCCGCGTCCACGAAGCCGCCCGGGCTGACGCCCTTGAACATGCCCATCTGCATCTGCTCCCGGATAATGTCCACGTCGTAGGGGTAGTACACCTTTTGCAGCGCCTTCATCGCGTACCGCGGGAACAGACACATGATCGGCGTGATGCACATGACCGCCCAGAACGACGCCTGTCCGTAGATCTGCGGCGCCGTCTTGTAAAAGTACTCGGCGTAGCTCGTCGACGAGTACACGCCCGTCCAGAAAAAGACAAACAGGTCGCTCAGCGCCACCACCAGCAGCATCAGCCAGTCCCACCGGTACGTGTTGATCAGAATGTACATGTTGATCGTGAACACGGTCGGATGCGCAATGTACGCGCCCAGCTGCAGCCGCGACGACACGTCCAGCCCGTTCTGCGACGCAAACGGCGTGCGCACCAGCGTGATGTACGGAATGAAGAAGCAGAGCACCGACTGGTACACGCCGTCCGCCATGTAGAGCCTGTAGGGTTAGCACGGAACACGACACATGAAACACGAAACACGAATCAAATCACCGCACGTACCAAAACTTGCTCTGCGTCCACTCCAACCGCTCAATGCCGCGCCGGTACAGCTGCGGCACCGCCAGCGACACCACGTCCGACACGTCCTGGTCCAGGACGCCCATCAGAATGACCGGCACCGACGTGAACAGCAGGTTGAACATGAGAATGTACGTGTAGTCAAACACGTACGTCATGTCAAAGTTGCAGAAGATCTGGAACCAGAAAATCGAAAACACCCAGATGATGTTCTTGTAGAAGAAGTTGGCAATCGTCTCGCCCATCCGCCGGTACGACCAGCGGCCGTGCACCAGCACCAGGCGCTGCAGGAAGCGGAACTGCCCAATCGCATAGTCCGACGACATGACCGCCTGCCGGCCCTCCACGCCCGCAATGCCCACGCCCACGTCGGCCTCCTGGATCATCGCCACGTCGTTGGCGCCGTCGCCAATAGAGAGCGTCATCACGTCGAGGCCGTTCTTGACCAGCCCGCATACGGCTGCCTTCTGCGCCGGGCTGACACGGCAGCACAGCACCGACTTGCACTGCTTGCACAGCAGCAGGAACTTTTGGCTCAGCCGCTCCGACAGCACCCACCGCAGCGTGAACCCGTCAATGATCAGCGCGTGCGTCGGCGCCGGCGGCTCGTGGTTCGCCCGCGCCTCCTTCAGGTCCTCCTCGCCGCCCGTCATGTTGAACACCTGCAGGTTGCGGTCCAGTTCCGCCTCGAGCTGCGCCGTAAACACGTCGTCCGGCGTCTTGCCCGACTCGTCCTCGTCCACCCGCAGCCGGATCAGCTCCATGTCGTTGTTCAGCAGGTTGCACGAGAAGCCAATGTTGATGGCCGTCTCCACCTTGTCGCCCGTCAGCACCCACAGCTTGATGCCGGCCTCGGCCAGCAGCGCAATCGTGTCGGGCACGCCGTCCTGCAGACGGTCCTCAATCGCCGTGCCGCCAATCAGCATCAGGTCCTGCTCGATCAGCTCCGCCGCCGCCTCCATCTTCTCCTCGCGGTCGTCGAGCGACGTCGCCGCCGCGTCGTGGATCTTGCGCCACGAGTAGTACTCCTCCTCGCTCAGCACGCGCTGCGCAATGCACAGCGTCCGCAGACCCTCGCGCGCAAACATCTCCAGATGCTCCGCCGTCGTCCGCCGCAGATCCGCCTGCTCGCCGCGCTTGAGCCGCGAGTAGATGATGCTGTCGGCACCCTTGCAGAAGAGCACAATCTGGTTGTCCGGCATCCGCACAATCGCGCTCATCCGCTTGCGCGTCGAGTTGAACTCGATCGTCGTCAGCACCGGGTAAAAGTGCTCCTTGCCCATGACGTTCAACCGCACACCGTCGCCCGTGTTGCCGAGCACCGTGAAGCCCATATCACGCGCCGTCGACACGAGGGCCGCCTCGTCAGGAGACTGCGCCTTGAAGATGATGCGCGGCGGGTCGCCCGGCTGCTTCTCCGAGAGCACCGTGTGGCACAGCGCAAGAGCCAGCATGAAGCGCTCCGTCGCCTCCTGCTGCTCGTTGCCGTTCTTGCCCGCCAGGTCCTCGACAAAGTCGGGCGCGATAAAGGTCAGGTCCTCGTCGTGCATAAACGGGTTGTCGTGCATCGCGCGCAGGCCGGCCAGCGTGCGCACCTTGGCCTCGGCAATCTGGATGCGAGCACGCGCCCCCTCCTTCACCACGTCGATGCCCTGGCGCCGCTGCATGCCGGCCTGGGCTTCGGTGTAGGCTTCGCCGTACGGCTGGCCGTTGATCGTCGCCTTTTTGAATTCCATGACGTTCTGCGTCAGCGTGCCGGTCTTGTCCGAGAAAATGTACTCGATCTGGCCCACGTCGTCGGAAATGTTCCACGACTTGGGGATGCAGGGCTGGTCGATGGCCTCGTAGTACATTTCCACGTCGCTGTAGATGAAGATGGCCTGCAGCGTCCGCACGATTTCGAGCGAGATGTAGAGCGAGATGGGCACCAAGTTCTGGAACAGAATGACGGCCGCCCAAAAGGTCACGAAGCCGGCCAGGGGCGCCGAGCCGCCGTACGTGCCCATGTCGTAGTAGTTGAGCGAGGCGTTGGTCTTGGCCCACGAGGCACCGTTGTCGATGGCGGCGATCAGGCAGATGACGAAGAGGACGACAAAGTTGCAGATGACGTTCCAGTTGAGCTCGCGAGCCACACGGGCGCGCTTACTAGGCGTCTCTCCCGCGTTCATCATGATCTTCGTGTCGTGGCCGGTAAACAGCACCACGCCCAGAGCCCACTCGGTGTTCCTCAGGTTGCAGCCGCGGAGCAAGACATTGTCAATGGTAATGGGCTCGGACATTTCACGCGGGCCGTTCAGCGGATCGTTGGGAAACGTCTGCGACCAGCGGACAGCGCCGCTGTACTTGTACAGGTTGGCGTGTGGCGCCTCGCTCTCAATGTAGAACTGGGCGCGCTCGCAGTCCCGGGCGTGCTTGACGGCGCGGCCGCACCGCAGCGACTGGCGGAACTTGAGGTTGGTCTCGCCGTCCAGGTTCTTGGTCTCAATGTAGCAGGCGCCGTCCGGGTCGGACGTGGCCAGGATGGCCACGTCGGCCGGCAGCTCATCGTCGTTAAAGATGCGCACAAAGTCGCCAACCTGCAGGTCCTTCCAAGCGCTGCGGTGGAAACGGGCGTTGCCCGTGGGAATGGCGTCGTGGTTGATCACGTCCGGGGTGACGTTGCGCAGGTTGAACTCGGCCTTGGCGGGCATGAAGGAGAAGCCCGAGATGGGGCGGTTCTTGGAGGCGTCGTCGCTCGGCGAGAGCATGTCCTGCATCTGGGGGGGCGGGTGGCGAGGCGACGGCGACGGGACCGGTGTCATCGGGATGTCCTCGTGGGCCGAGTGGAAGGACGCGCGCTCGTTGTACGGCGACAGCATGGAGTCGGGCCGCGTGCGGCGGGTCTCGATGGACATGCGCGGGTCGTTTGCGGTGTCGTCGCCGCCCATGGTCTTCTTCTTGGCGGCGTCCTTCTTCCAGAGTCCTTCCACGCCGTGCCAGGCCAGCGAGATGCCGCGCGAGGTCGCCTTCTTGACCTTGCGCCAGAGCGAGACGTTATCTTCGCGCACGTTCACGTTGGAGTAGCCCAGGAGACGGTAGACGGGCGAGTTGTTCAGGGCCTTGTCCGAGATGGTTCGGCGGGTGTCTTCGACAGCATCGCGAAGGGCGGTGATGACGACAATAGCTATTAAAGGGACGGCGTTGAGGCCGGGATTCGTGCCACCAAAAATGGGGAAAATCTGGACCGGTCAGCAGAGGCAGACGTCGTGGCGGTCAAGGGCACTTACCGTCAGGATGACGAGGAACAAGAAGAAGACGTTGGCGATGCCCTGGAACTGAAAGTACAGATTCTTCGGCACAAACGACAGCGGCGTGTACTTTGCTGTCCGGATCTTGTTGCGCGCATACGTCTGGATGGGCAGGCCGTTCTCGTCCTTGTGGTCGTCGGGCAGCGGCATTCCAAAGTACAGATTCCGGGGACCGGAGCCCTCGTGTTCCTCCTCCTCGGCGTCGGACTCGGCAGCGCCGTCGCCGCCGGTGCCGTCGTGGGGTAGAGAGGCGGAGCCGGCCGACATTCTCTTGTCGTGGGCGGCGTTCTTGTTGTGGGCCCGTCCGATGATGGACATGCGTTTCATGTGGCTGCTTTTGATGGTCATTTTGCGCGTGGCCCATCGGGACCGTTTTGTCTTGGACGCGGCCTTTTTCGGCGTCGGCCCGGTCGGCTCGTCGGGTACCGGCAGGTTGTCGGAAATGGTGACGCCTTGGCTGTGTCGGGTGGCAATGTCGCCGCTTTTGCCGCCCTCGGCGTCGCCCTCAAAGGGATTGCCATAGGCGACGTTCGGGTCGACATAGTCGTCCGGCAGTTGGGCGGCCTCGGAGGCCTCGTGGCTACCGGTCATGATTGCAGTGCGCTTGTTGGGTTGGTGCTGGTGATTGGGACGCGGCTGATGTCATGCCCCAGGACGCTGCTTGGGAGGAAGAGGTGCGCTTCCGTTCTCGTGATGCGCGCGCCGACTCTCGTCGAGTCCCCTCTCCAAAGCGTCTACCAGCCGGATGGCTCCAGGGTGGACGACACGGGTGTAGCCGTGTACCGTGTACCGCGAGTCGATGTGGATGAAAGGGAAAAGTGGCGAGGCGAAAAACCGTAAACCGTAAAACCGTTGGCTGCAGGAGACGCAGAAAACAAGGAGGGATCGGAAAAAGCCTCGTCGGTCGGCTGGGCCGGGATCGGTGCAGCAGGCGCACTATGAACAGGGCAAAAAGTCGACGACGTCAGGGAGGGAGGGGGCAGAGGGTGGTGGTTGCGTGTCTTGGAGTTGACGAGACAGCCCCTTTCTGCCAACGCGGAATGGCTGGGAGTGAGTTTGGGAGGATTGCGACCGCACCGGAATTCGCAGACACGAAAAAAGCCACCAAGGGGATGCTCGAAAAGTGGGTCTGGTCGTGCAAAACGGGAAGGGGCAACGAAGGAAGGCGAGCGAACGTGCGGCCTGGGGAGGGAGAAGGGCAGGAACGGAGGGAAGAGGCGAAAGAGCCGAAAAGAATTGGGCATTTGCTGGGGTCTACTAGCCAGAGTATGTACGAGTATCTTTCTTTACTAGTACATCTCAAGGAGCCATTCGGATCGTCCGGCGCCGACCGGCGGTGCAGTTTGCCGTTGTGCAGGATATATTATGGAGCCGGTGGGTGCTGGGCTTCAGCGCGCACTTCGTATCGTCTTCACTCGTAACATTTTCATTACAATCAATTTGCGAGTTCCTGCTTGGCAGCCCGGGGCAAGATCTACAGGCGACAATAGGGGATGACGGCACACGTACATATCTGGATGAGTTCTGGCTTTAATCCCGCCACGGGCATACGCGGATATTGAGTGGAGGCGCTAACACGACGGAGCTTGTAAATACAACTGGGGCATTGGTAAGCGGACGAGGACACGTTTGGGGCCAGCCTTGCAGGAAGGAGCGAGGCGGTTGCCCCGATCTGCCGAACGGTCCATTTTGGTCTGCTTTCCCGTTTGCTCTCCTAAGCAGGCCGGCTCGGCTATGGACGAGCACTCGTATCCTTACAGCCCCTACTCGTAGAGTTTCAGGGGAGCGAAAGAGGGGGTCACTCCCTGGAAAAGACCACGGGCAGACCTGCAGTGTTCTTACGACAGTCTCACGGCATTTCTTGGCATGACGCTAGAGTCGTATCGTATCTTACTCGTATCCAGCGGCCAGCGCGGTGGCCAGCGCGGGTGGCCAGCGCGTCGGCCAGGGAGACCTAAACGGGGAGAAACGCAGTGTCGGACTTGGGATGAGTCCGCCCTGTTCCAGAGAGCAGGAATGTGCATCGTCGCGCCTCGCGTCTGCGGCGCAGCGCAACGTGCCCCCCCCTCGTCCAAGCGTCATGCTGCAACGGTTTAACTCTGTAATATGGGCTTATTCGGGGGGTAAGCACCGTATTACGAGTGCCACGAACGCTTTTTTGCTGCGCCAAGGGGGGGGGGACTGCAACGCGCAATTTCCTATTGCAAAAGCCGCTCCACGCGTCAGCGAAAGCCCGATGCCCCGCCAAATCGGGGATGAAAAAGCCGGGACGGAGGGCCACAATTGCAATTTCCAAAGGCCAAGCCAATGTTTTGTCGTCTCGCTTGTCCGCCGTGCATGTCGGACTTTGTGAATTCTCGGGCCCGTCTCCTGAATCGCGGCCATTTTCTCCCCAGCCTCGGCCGGGCGCGGCGAAGCCAAAAGCCAAAAGCCAAAAACTAAAAACTAAAAAGTCAGCGAGGCGCAAGCTGCATGGGCGTGGCGCCGTGCTTATGACATCTTATACTATCTTGTCGCTCATCCTGCTGTTCGCTTGCTTTGTGACCTGCCCACGTAAGAAAGCGTGACACGTGGCGCAAGTGTACGACGTAAATGAAACGGAGTAAAATGGACATTTTGGCCTGCAAGGGAAAAACGGTGAGGCCCCGGCGGCAGACCCCATTTCGCCGAGAGCCCCATTTCCCGTTCCGCGGGCGCTTGGCGACGACAGCAGAAACGAAGAAAAAAGAAATAAGAAAAAAAAAGACATGTGAGACGGTCCATTACAAATCCGGTCTCGGGCGCGCTGAGACCGCGCCCGTGTTCTGGAATGTCGGACGAAATAAAGGGTGTGGCGGCGGGCTGCAGCTTCAGTACGAGTACGAGCAGCCGGTGAAGCTACAGCTCGCCGCCACGCTCTTATCTCTGAGTGTTTTCTGCTGCAGCTTCGGCGACTGCTGCAGAAAGCCACTTCTGGCCGAAGCCGAAGCAAGCTTGCACGACCGTGACGCCCGGCCGTCCTTTCCGTGTGCACCATGAGCACTCGTACAAAACACCCCGTACGCGCTGTGTGACGCGACACGTGTTGTTATCTTATCGCCGTGTCGCCTTGTGCGACCCCACTAAAAAATATATCACGGGCACTGCTGTTGGGCGAAAAATGGCCGTTTGCCTAATAGTGTGCTTTTGCTGGCCCGAACCTCCCATTTCGCGACATGGGCGCGATACCACGCCTCGCCAACGCTTCTCTCTGCCGCCCCTGCTGACGGCCATCGCGCCATTCCTCGGTCGTCCGTTTTTTTGACTTGCTTCTCTCCACGCAAAGGGCCTATTGCCCCGCCCTTTTGTCGCCTTGCCCCCTTTTTTGCGCGCGTCTTCTTTCAGCCTCGTCTTGTCGATTCTCTCGAGCCTCGAAGCCGCCCCCCGAGGGCTCCCCCCTTCCCCTCCGGCGTCGCCCGCCATGACCAAGAGCGGCAGCAGCCTGTTCGCCTACTTTAAGCCCGTGCCGCTGTGTGAGAGCCGGACCTATGCACCACGTGCCGCCATTAGTATTTCCAGCGCGTCGCCGCCCGGCTCGCCCGGCTCACCCAGCTCCGACGACTCCTTCCCCTCGTCGCCCACGCGCCCCGTGCGGCCGCCGTCGTCGCCGCCACGCCGCGCCGAGGTCGTGCACGACTCGGAGTCGGACGACTACGCCGACGACGACGACGACGACGACAATGACGACGCCTCGCTAGAGGTGCCCTTGGGGTCCGGGCCCGTCCTCTCGTCCTCGTGCACCTCCAGCATCCACTCGAGCATCAACGTGGCCACCGCACCGGCCCCCTCCAAGGCGCCGTCTCCCTTTGTGCCGGCCCAGCCACGCCCGGCCACGCCGCCGCCGGCCAAACGTCGCGCCCACGTCCTGCTCTCGTCGCCTCTCGCGCTGCGCCGTGCCAAACAGCCCCGCGTGGCCAAGCTGCCGGACCCGCCGCGCCACCGCTTCGACATGCGGGCCCTGCTGCGGCACGCCGAGCAGGACGACGCCGCCGCCGCCGCCACCGCCCGCGTCGAGGCCGCCTTTGCTCCGTCGCCCGACGGCCCCTCTCGACCGGACCAGCCCGACGCCCCGCTCGACACCGCCCCCTCTTCCAACACCGCCGCTCTGCCCGCCTCCATGATCGACACGTTCATGGCCCTCGGCGCCCAGCACGGCCTGCCCGACGACGGCGGCGTCGCCTCCGTCAACCCCGACCGACTCCGCCGTGCCTTGCATCGCACCGAGGCCGTCGCCGAGCCGGATCGCTGGTACTTTTTCGTGCCCGCCGCCGCGCCGCCGCCGAGACCACCGTTCCCCCAAAAGGCCGCCCGTGGCCGCTGGACCGTGCTGCGTGACGCCACCCTGCGGCCAGACCTGTTCGCCGACGGCATCATCCGCACAGCCCTTGCCACCGCCAAGACCCCCCTGCCCGACGAACTCGTCCTCTGGATCCTCGGCGAGGCCGCCACGGAACCGCGGGCCTCCCTCCGCGCCGAGTATACCGCCATTCTCCTCCTCAGTGCCGAGCAGGTCCGCCGTCTCCTGGACGCCGACCATCTCGTCCATCTCTTCCGCCAGCTGGGCCCCGGCCGAGAAAGCGTCAACCTCGGCGCTCACCTCCAGCTCGTGCCCGCCCTCGCCCACCCCTACCCTGACCGCGACTGGGCTCCACTGCGTGCGCTGCTTGCCCTGATTTCCGCCCTCGCCAACGGCCCCGACAAAGTCCTCGCGCCCTCTACCGTCCGCTGCGCCACCAAGATCCTGCTCCGTCTCGGCATGGACCGTCTCGTCGAGGACCGCCTCGAGCTGCTGCAGGACTACCACAACGCCGTGCGCGCACTGGCCCAGAGCGTGTCGCCTCGAGACTGGGACCACTATGTGCGTGCTTCTCCTCCCGGGTCTTGCGTCTGTAACTAACCCCCCAGTGCTACGACGTCTGTGCTTCGCTCCATGGCAGCACCGACAAGCCCACACTGCGCTGGCAGGTCCTCACCAGTCTGCCCGCGGACGTGCCGGCCTGCCACGACCTGCGGCGGCGGCTGGCGGCCGTGTGTCTGTTTGACGACGCTGAGCGCGCACGCGACGACCCCGGCCGGCACGACGTGTTTGCCGAGGACTTTGAGCAGCTGGCGGTGTGCGATGCGCGTACCGTTACCGTCGACACCAACTTTGCCGACCTCGTGGCCCTGCTCAACACCCTGGACCTGTACGTGGACGACGCCGGCCGCAGCTCGGTGGTGGGCGCCAAGGCCGTGGACCCGTTCAACGCCGATGTCGACGAGCTCGTCCAGCGGCTGCAGGCCCTCGGCCGCGTCATTGAGGATGTTAATGGCAGCCACGTGTCGCGGCTCGAGAGCAAGACAACGCTGGACCGCTTGCAGCTGCGGCTGACCCACTCGGTGCGAACACAAAAGCCACGTCGTAGGGACATGTTTGGCTGGACGAACACGGGGACGCAGCAGGATATCCGGAGCCTCTTTGCCCAAAAGTGTGCAAAGCTCCTCAAGGGAAATGGGGAAACAGGACAGGCGTAACTGGCAGAAACGGGCGGGAACTGGCAGGCGTAACTGGCACAACTGGCAGGCGCAACTGGCAGGCGTAATGTACGAGTAACTGGGCACGACACGATTCCACGAAACGAGGCACGAAATCATAATAGCAAGCACGGTTCAACAGGAGCCTAGACATTTTTTGTACACAGGACCCTGACAATCAAGTAAAACGAGTAAAATCGAAAACGCAAACACCAACTCTAGCCGCGCAGGGGCCCAAATTCCCGTCATCCAGTGGCTGATACCCGGAAGAAAGAAGCATCTTTATGCTAAAACAGATGCCGTTCAGTCTCGCCCTTCTCTCTCTCTTTCGTCCTCCCTGGCCCTTAGTCGAAAAACTTGCGGTTGACGTTCTTGCCAAAGAGCGTCTCCCGCACGACCGGCAGGGCGTCGTGCTCGAGCAGCTTGAGCCGCGTCTCGAGCGTGTTGTCAATCTCAATCTTGCCGTGGCCGCCGACGATGGAGACGCCGCCGGCGCTGCCCGCGGCCAGCGGCTTGGACTCGTCAATCTCGAGGCTCAGGGCCGTGCCCGTCTGCTTCTTGTACTCGGCCGCCGCCTCCTCGAGGGCGCCGCGCAGCGTCGCAAAGTCGGCCGACCGCGCGCGCACCTGCAGCGACGGCTCGTTCATGGCGTAGGCGCCCTCGAGCACCAGCTGCACCAGGATGGCCCGGTAGCGCGCCGCATCCTTGGTCGCGTCCTGCGCCAGCTTGGCCCGGGCCGCCTCGAAGATGTCGTCCAGCAGCTCCTGGCGCGCCCCCAGCACACGCAGCCGCGTCTTGTTGGACACGGTCGACCGCGTGATCTGCTGCGACAGCGACGCCTGCTTGAGCTTCTTCTCGTACGTCAGGTCAATGGCGTCCGTCTCCTGGCGGACCAGCTTGGACTTTTCAATGGCAAACTCCTCGTTGGCCTTGATCTCAATCTCCCGCGCCTTTTCCGTCGCCTCCTGCTTGATAAAGGCCGTCATCTTGCGGAGCTCCTGGCCGACCTGAAATGACGGCAGTCAGTGATCTGAAGTATACCCCCAAGCCCCAAGCCACAAGCCACTCACCTGGTCGTCGGACAGTGCGTGGACCTGCGACATGTTGGGCGGATGAAGAAAGGGACTGGACAGGTGAGGCTTTTTGGCGGCGAGGGCGAACAGAGCAGAACGGCACAGGCGCTCGTGGATCCAATGCAATGCACAGCTTTCGGGATGCTCGACAGGGACCAGATGGACGGCGCGGCGTGGAGGCGTGGGCAACGAGCGAGGCAAATGTTTCGAGGGCGGGTTGGAGGACAAGCAGCGGCTCTATCAAATGGCGCTTTCGAAGCTCTGGCTGTGCAGAAGCTGCACGTGATGTAATGTCACGTGAAATCGGGAGTGGTGTCACGTGCCAATTGGAGTCTCCTCGTCCCGTGACACGCCCCTGCACGGAGACTGCGGGTCGCGCATCTCGGGTGGGGACGCTCGCGGTGGTTTCATTCCTGTCCGGTTTCCTGGCTGCCTGACCGCTTCTCGTCGAGCTGCGGCTGCGTCGTCTTGTCCTGCATTGCGCTGTCTGGCCGCTGCCGCTCGCTACAGGGCATTGGCCGCGTGCTCCTTTTCGGGTACAGTCAGCAGAATCGACGAGCTGACAATCGCGCATCAGTCATTACGAAAATAACAAAAGTCGACAAGAACAGAAGAACACAGGAACCAAAATAACAAGAATCGCCATTTGGCATTCTTCGTCTGCGACAATCCCAACAAGACACGTCTCCAAGCTCACCACCACCTGCGAATCCGTCTTCGATCCTGGGGACTCGGCGCTTGGCTGTTCGACTCTCACCTCGCGTCTTGGCCTCTTGTCTGCATCCCTCTATTGATCCTTCCATTTGTGTCCTCTTCTCCTGCTCTTTTCCTCTTATTTTATCCTCTTTTTCCGCTCCTCTTCTGCTCCCTTTTCCTCCTCTTTTCCTCCTCTTTTCCTCCTCTTTTCCTCCTCTTTTCTTCTCCTCCTCTCTCGTCTCCTCTCTCCTCCTCCTCCCTTCTCCTCCTCTCTTCTCCTCCTCTCTCCTCCTCTCTCCTCTCTCCTCCTCTCTCCTCCTCTCTCCTCCTCTCCTCCTCTCCTCCTCCCCCCCATGCGCCCCCTTCGACCGCCCTCCTGCCGCCCGCTGGCACCATGACGTTTCCCCGTGGGCTCTCCCCCGGCGGCAGCATCGCGCTCGGCATCGTGGTCGGCGTGCTGTCGACGAGCGTGCAGAGCCTCGGCCTGACCCTACAACGCAAATCTCACATTCTCGAGGACGGCAAGGCCCCGCACGTGGCCCGCCGGCCACCACACCGACGGCGGCGCTGGCAGCTCGGCATGGCCCTCTTCCTCGCCGCCAACCTGCTCGGCAGCTCCGTGCAGATCTCGACTCTGCCCCTGCCCGTTCTCTCCACGCTGCAGGCTTCTGGGCTCGTCTTCAACTCGCTCTGCGCCACCCTCATCCTCGGCGAGCCCTTCACCCGCTGGTCGCTCTGGGGCACGCTGCTCGTCTGCGCCGGCGCCGTCCTCATTGCCGCCTTTGGCGCCATCCCCGAGCCTGCCCACAACCTGCCCGAGCTGCTCGAGCTGCTCGTCCGTCCCGCCTTTGTCGCCTGGATGGCCCTCCAGGCCGTCGCCGTGCTCGCCCTCGCCGTCGCCGTCGAGCTTGCCGGCGCCCTCGCCCCTCCCGCCCTCGCTCTCCTCCCCCGCTTCCGTCTCGCCCGCGGCCTCGCCTATGGCGCCGTCAGCGGCATCCTCTCCGCGCACGCTCTCCTCGTCGCCAAGTCCGCCGTCGAGCTGCTCGTCCGCACCGTCGCCGACGGCAACAACCAGTTCCGCCACTGGCAGGCCTGGGCCCTCGTCCTCGTCTTTGTCACCCTCGCCCTCGTCCAGCTCTACTACCTCCACCGCGGCCTCCGTCTCGTCTCCACCTCTGTTCTCTACCCCCTCGTCTTTTGCGTCTACAACATTATCGCCATCCTCGACGGCCTCATCTACTTCCGCCAGACTGACCTCATCGGCCCAACTCGCGCCTGCATCATCTCTCTCGGCACCGCCATCCTCCTCTCCGGCGTCCTCGCCCTCTCCTGGCGTCTCACCGACGACCAGCCCCCCGCCGCCACCGCCCCCTCGACCACCCTCACCCCCGGCCTCGGCCCCGACGACCCCGACGAGGAGACGCTCTTGCTCGCCACCGACACCATTGCCATCCTCGATCCCGATGCCGACGACGACGACACCGAGCGCGAAATCCTGCTGCCGACAAAGTTTGTCGCATCGTACCACACTTTTGACGCCGCTGCTGCCACCGATGCCGCCACTGACGAGCTCTCTCCGCGGCCGCCCTCAAGCCGCCGTCACGCTGCTGCTGCCACGTCTTTCTCCTCTCTCTCGGCCGTCCTCCCGCCAAGCAGCCCCGCTGCTGCCACGGCTTCGTCACCACGCTGGGCTGAGCGCGCCGAGATCTGGGGCGAGCTCGAAGACCAGGCCGACGGCCGCCCTTCCTCTGGCGCCCTGCGACGCCATCGCAGCAAAACTCTCCCGGGCTTCCTCGACTGGTCGCCCACATCGGCCACGGCCACAGAGGCCGCAGCCGACACCGCCGCCCCGTTGATCCCGGACGACGATGTCGAGGCTTTGGCCGTCTACCGGCGCTCGTCGCGACGACGACGCAAGACCACTAGCCACGCGCGCAGGACGAGCACCGCCAGCACCGGAGGACTCCGGGACGCCCTCGGCGGTGTCTGGAGGCGCAGCTGGTGGGGAGGGCTAGGCCGGCAGGCGGCGGCGGCAGCGACACCGTCAGCACCGCCGTCACAGGACGCCAGCTGCGAGACCGGCCAGCGGACGCTGCCTGACGCCTGATGGGCCTGTATCATAAACACCGGAGTTGAAGAGGAGCAGGCTTGCCCTCCCCGTTTGTATATTTGGCTGCTTTTCTTTTCTATCGGGACACTACATCGCCACGCGTGCCAGCCATTTCTTTTGTGCGGTGCCTTTGCTCTCTAGGATATACCACAGCCTCGCGGGGCCTCTTTTTTTTTGCACTGTAAGATTTATGCAGCGCATTTGTACATGGATTTTTATTGGCTGGCCGTTTCTACCGCTCCGCTGTAAGAGACATTCGCGCAATTGCGACCCTGGCAAGCAATGAATTGGGAATAAGAATAGATCACAGATATAAGGAAATAAGGAAATAAGTCCCTGGTCAAAGGGGTTCGAGCAGCCGCCCGCAAGCAGAGTTAAAGGGGATATACGAGAAGAGGAAGCAACTGGAGCCAGCACGCTGGTTGTGGCTCCAGGCATTGTCGTACAGATCGTCGTCTCGAGTCGTCCCCAGGCTATTATTGTTCTTTTCGGTTTTTTCGTTGTTTTATCCTAGCTTCCTTTTCCCGCTCCTGTCTTCCGCTTTACAGCGTCCGGCCGGCACCGTTCTTCTCGTCAATGTACCGAAAGCGCTCGCGCTCCTTGCGGTCCTTGGAGAGGCAGGCCGTGGCCATGATGAGCAGGCCGCAGATACCGCAGATGCCAAAGACGGCGGTGAAGATCTCGTCGACGAAAATGTTGCCAAAGCTGCCGATCGGGGTGGCGCAACCACGCACGAGGGCGGCGGCGGCCGGGCTGGGACAGGTGGTGTCGGTGACAAAGGCGGGCGAAGTGCTGTTGAAATAGCCGCAGCAGGCAAAGGTCGTCTGCATCAGGTCCTGGACCGTGGACGACTGGGCGTCCCAAAGGGGCGAGAAGGCCTCCTTGGTGTTGAGCGTGAGGATCCAGAGCCGGACGCCAATGCCGAGGCTGAAGAGAGCTGTGACGGTGATCATGTAGCCGGACAGCTTGAGCCAGCCGCGGGTAGGCAGGATGATGGCCGGGAGGGTGAAGACAAAGGTGACAAAGTAAAAGATGCCGTTGACGAGGCCAGCTGGGGGAAATGTCAGTCTTGCTGTTGAGTAGTCTATGGTATTGTGCTAGTAGAGGACTCACCTGTCAGCGGGAAGCGCGAGTACAGCAAGTTGCGGGCAGCATCGGCGCCGGTGGTAGGCGTATCGTTGATTTGGCTCTTGACAATGACTGAAAAGGCGAGAATGATGGCGCCCATGGTGACGAAGAGAAGGTCGGCAGCCACATAGGCCGTGAGGATTTTGTTAGCCATGGCCGTTATGTGTTGTGGGGTGCCTGCGAAAAGCTGAATAAAATCGACGGCCGGCGTCGGGAATGGTGAGAAGAGAAACGAGGAAGAGACCGGCCTGCAAGTCCAATGACGCCTTGCACTCGTGAAGGAGAAGGGAAAGAAAGCAAGATTAGGAGAATTCGAGTAGAGCGGAGGGGGGGGTTCTAACGAGAGGCTGCCCGTGACGGACGTAGATGGGGTATATGGGAGGCCACAAGGAGAGGGGGATGCGATAATACAGAAACAAAAGTCAAACAGAGACGACCGGGGAGGGCGGGGGGGAGGGAGGGCATATGAAACCGAGACAGCTCAGAACCAGAAGCAGAACCAGTCTGCAAGCGGGAATGCGACGGACGGGGGCAGCCGCGTCAACGGCGAGCTACGAGATCGCTCGTACGAAACCAAAGAGGGCAAGGCCCGCCAGAGCGCAACAGTCCAAGAATCCAAGAAGACGCTCAGCCCAGACACGCGGCAACGCAAAAGGACGAAAAGGGACAAAAGAGGACATGGCGCCGGAGACGCCCCCACCGCGACGTGACCCGACGAGCAGACGAGCAGACGATGGTCCAGGGCACGGAACGCTGTGTCTGTTTTGGGACCAAGGGGAGGGGCGAGCATGGTCCAAGACGAGTCGCACGATGGCACTGTGCCACGCGCTATGCCCGGGTCACGCGAGCCGTTCTTTTTCGGGACACTGAGAGACGGCCTATCTATGAAGATGCCCCGTAGGATTTTCTGTGCAGAGACGAGCTGCGATGCAGAGCACGTCCACACCTGTTTCAGAACTTGGTCCAGGTGGTGGGTTGTCAGGGGCGGCCGTCGTGCACAAGGTGGCTGCGATGCACAGGTACGATAGCCGATGCGGCCGAGGTGGGCCCCCCCCCTTCTCTCGACGGACCCCTGGGCATTGAGCATTGGGCATTGGACAATGGTACATAGGATAGCTGCTTTCATCGGGGAATATGATTGCACGTTTCCTCGGGCGCCTGGACATTGCCATTGTGGTTCTTGTGGCGATTGTGCCATTGTGGACATTGCGAGATTTAAACATTGGACATGGACGGCCGGCCGTGGTTCTGCCCCCAGACCCCCCTCCTGGCCAGTCAGCGTTCGTTATGCCTGCGTTGCCGCGGGTGGTGGTCCGAGGAGGCGAGAGACGGGGCTCGAAACAGGGCCTGTTACGATACAGTTGCCCCGCTTTATGGGCTATTTATGCGCCCGGCTTCATGGGCAACGGTTTGAGACGCCAGAACCCCAAGAGGCGCGTGTGAAGGGGGAATGCGTGGCCGCACGATTGCGGGAACAATCGACTCATTCTATTTTTTTTCCCCTCCTCTTGGACCTTTTCTCTTCTCATTTCCTATTTTCCTTAGTCGAGCTTTTTTTTGTTGTACTCGCGTCCTGCCATGGAGCATGCGCGCGCGCTGCGCTCTGATACGCTCTGATACGCTCAGACGTCAGTGTTACAGGCAAAAATAGTAACCGCTAACTACTCGTAGTAATACAGAGGGTCCAGAAATCTGCTCGTACGGTAGTTCCAGCACGCCAATACCGTTACTCGAACCAAGAAAAAAAAAAGTTGGCCCCATACCTGAAATGAGGCGCTCTGCCCGGGCGGGAAGGAGCACGATGACGACGGGAGAGTTTGTTCCTTTGACCCCAACGACCACGGAGCGCCCCGCCTCCCCCACAGATGCAGGCACGTGATGCGATCCAACATACGAGTAGGAGTAGTACTGGACGACTTGTCTGTAATTCGAGTCACTTATACGAGTAGTCCTCTTCGCGTTACCGCCCATACCGGCTCTCGTAACTCATCCTTTCACGTGACGATTTGACGGACTGCAATCCGACACGCACCCAACAACGTCCCTCGGCCGCGCCAAGTCGGCCCGACGGTGACCTCAGATTCAAGCATTCACAGGTTCCAACACCGAGACCGCCACCGGCGGTGTACGGAGTATCTGTGCACAATTCCTCTGATTCTCTCCAGTCCTATCGATCCCGTCGATCTCTCCGACCCCCACTATTTGGTCCCCTTCGGCATCGAACCGTCAGCCGGCATCTTACCTCAGCCAGGCGGCCCTGTTCGTGGCCATGGGCCCGGCCCGTTGGACCAGGCTGTCACTGCATATTTCCCTCTTATCCTCGTTCTCACCTTCAATTGCTGGGTGTGCTGCTCTATTCTCAGCACAATCATTCACCATTTCCTGCAGATATTTGACTTTATCTCCATTTTTCTACTAAGAGACTGGCTTTGGATATGTCCGTGTAAATATGCAAGGATATTCCCGATATATCACGACATAACGCTCTCCCCCCATCTCCTCGCCCTTTCCCCTTTTCATCTCGTAGTCTTCTCTCATCTTACCCTCCTCTCTCTCCCGTCCCTTGCATCTCTCCCTAATTTATTTTCACATTCCGGTCCCCCTTCCGTGGGCTCTATTTGGCTGTTGAATAGTAGAAGATATTCATGCTTTTCCTGTATATCTCCCAGTGTGTAGAGGCAACGCTCAAAATAATAGATGCAGGAAAAGAAAGGCGAGCAGGTTCGTCCTACGGCGACTCTTTGAATAAACGAGTCACTTCGGACACTATCTCTCGTTCACAACCGTCTCTGCCCATCCAGGCGGTCATGCCTTTGTATAAAACCACGATACTGAACTTCTGTCTCGAAGATTTTCTTAGCATTGGGACGACAATGGGCAAAGCTCCCGAGAGAACACTCGCAAGGTGGCACCACCGCAACCCGCTGCCTAACCTCCATGGCTCCCCGGCGGCTCGCCGGTCGCGGAATATCTCTCTGGCCTCACGGGCCAGACGAAATGTTCTCAATATCTGTAACCCTCGACTGACACAACCCCGTGAAAGTGACAGTACACGATTTCAATCGCTTGTCCGGAAAGCCTTACATTTTATTTCCGCCTTTGGCCACGTCAACATACATTGCCGGTTCAATGAGTGAAATATTTCCCCTGGCGTTCTCCAAGCCTCGTCTGTTTCCCTCGCCTCTCCCACTGTGAAATGATAACCGTGACGTTCACGACGGCTCGACACAGACCCTCACGTCCCCGGTCAACGTCGGCATAAAAAAACGTCGTCGGGGGTATCCCGCAGGCCGCTGCTCAGCCACTAATTTTATTACTTGCCCGTGTTGCCGGCATGGGTACCGGCGCCAGCATTACCTCATGGATCATCAGAGACGTCCACGGCTACAAATTGTGGCCTTTATATGGCCTTGTCTTCATTGCCAACTGTCTCGGCACCGATATCGCCATGACTTATTGGCTTCCCTTTGGCCTCGCTTTTGTCGATGGAGGCTGCTCAGGCGACCGCTCGGCGTCTCCCCCGGCCTTTGAGTACTTGCTCGCCATGCTGTTGGTCGTCGGCGTCAAGTTGATGCCACCAGCTCGCACTATCTCGCCCCGGCCAGCCGCCTCGACGTCACCCACAACGTGTCGCAGCGTATCCGCGACCAGCACAATCACGCTGTGCATCACAAGTTTCTCGACATTGCTTCTATTGTTGCTACGATTAAAAGAGTTCGTTCGTCCCGTCATCCAAGATCCCAACCGTTCGATGTGGCAAGCCCAATTATCGCCTGGACCACCGTACTCAGCTATGCGTCCTCCCGCGGATCATGGCTTCGTGACCCAGCATCATGGCCGTCAGCGCCTCCTCGCACATGGTGCTGTCCACCGGCGACTGCGCCTGCCAGACACAAAATGGCCTCTCCGGCGGCCTGACCACGGTCGGCATGGTCGGCACCAACATATGCAACCAGATCATTGACCGCCTTGGTCGCCGACTCTGTTTGATGGGCTGTCATTGGCCACTTTGCCGTCAACCGCCAGCGCGTATGCCTCCCAGCACCACGCAGAACAGGCGTCGCGGCTTGTATCTGCCACCGTGGCCATGCTCTGGATCCCCATTGCGCATCTGTGTACGTCCCTCTCTGCTGGCTTCGCGCGAGGCGTGCCTCATTGCCGCGAAACGTCTGACCGCTCACTCGAGTCCATCGACGCGCTCTTCTCGACCGCTAGTCTGCCCGGCTGGGCCATGGAGGCGGCCAGAGACACGGCTATGTGCTGGCCGAGCATCCGGTGTCGGAACTCTTCCGTCTCTAAAAAACACCGAGGCTGTGTACTTTCGCAATAGGGCATGCTTAGTGGTCGTGCATGTCTTGCCATGTCCCGCTGGCGGATCCCAGCACGGCTGGAACAGATACTAATGCAGCATCAGCCCAGAACGTGGAATGCAACAAGAATACAGAACACCGGCGTCCTCCGTCTTTCAACCCAACACACTGCCACACTGCCCGCCGAGACTGCTGACGGTCGGCTGAAACATTTTGGAAGCGGCCGCATGCGCCGTGTGTTTTGGATGGGGTCAAGAAAAGAGGAGAACCTGCACATCTACGGAGCTGACGTCGCCAGACGCCCAGTGGGAGCAGTGATCTAGCAAAACCACACGGGGGGGCTCGGCACGTGGGAAGACCGTGTCTTAATGGCCCTCTGTGTCTCTCTGTGTCCGCCTCGTTTTCCCACGACAAAGGGGTATGCTTTCCTATTCCAGCCAGGCCCATTTCTGTGCCTCGCGTTTATTTATTTATTCTTCTTTGACTGGAGCGATGTGTGCAGCCTGTCTGCCGTCCTCCCAGACACATATCTGCCCCACCTGGGGCGGACTTACGGGAAATGCATTCTGACCAAGGCTCATACGATTGTACAGAACGAGTACTCCGTACGCCGTACTCCGTACTCGTACTGGTAGAAACCGAATACTCGTACATACGTCGTACAGTAGCTTCTTCTTAGCTCTCCGAACACTAATTCCGGCCCCAACCTCCTCCACCCCACCGCTAGTCGCTATTTCGTCGCTGTTTTTTTTTTCTTTTTACTTTTTGGTACGTGAGCCGAACTCGTCCTAGTGCAAGTGCGGTACGAGGTCAACGACACACCCCCACATTCCCTCACGCGCTTGTTCTTTTTGGCTCGCCCTTTCCACGGGGAGGTGCTCCGTACTCCGTACTCGCCAGTTTTTTTTCCTTTTTTTTTCTTTTTTTCTGTTTGGTCTTTGGCGACGGATCGAGCTCCATACGAGTGAGCCCGAGGATGAGCACCTTTCCTATCCGAGGCTAGACAACAGAGCGTGTCTACCCGCTTTCCACCTTTCTTCATCGAGTGAAGGGGCTTCGGCAAACCGACAGGGCCTCCTGGCACCCCAGTCGGAAAGGGGGTGGTTGCGTTGGGGCTTTGCTCAAGGGGGTCTAGAGGAGATTGGTGAGGGGAAAGGGTGATAACGGTCGTTGGAAGGGAGCTACTGGCACAACAATACGCCATAGCCGGCTGGGGCCCTGGGTGCAAATTTTCCTTTTTCGGCCTCCAGCCTGGCTCTCGCGTTTTATTGACATTGCTTTTGGTGTCTCAGCACCCGCGGACCATGGCCCGAACCCCCCCCAAAATGGCACATTCGACGTACGAGTACAAGTGAGATACGAATGCAGACCCAGACACGCCGTCCATTCAGTTCGGAACGGCGGCCACCAACCAGCACGACCGCTGGTCGAGAGTGCCCCAACAATCATTACAGTCCAGGCCGACCTGTGCGGCCTGGCCTTTTCCCCCCATGGGCCATATCAATGCTCCGTCCTGGTGCAGGATCCCCCCCCTCCCCCCATTTCCCAGCGTTGCATCCAGTCCACTATCCCACAAATCGCCACGGCCGTGAAAGGCCGTCGGCCGCAATCCTCGAATCACACGCCATGCCGACCCTCCATTGTCTCTCCTCTCCCTCCCTTGCCCCTCTGTTATTATCCTGCACGCTGCAAGCCGCGCTGGCTCATCACCCATTTCCCGGGCCACAGTGTCATTCCGGAACAACCATGTCATAGAGGCTTCCCTCCTTTGACAATTTTTTTCTTTTTCGCTTGCATGATGGCCTCATTGCTTTTTACTCGTGATTTTTCAAAGCTGACCAACAGGCTCGACGCCTCCAGCCCCACATACTGCCACCGCGTGGGGCTGCCGAGGACGAGGACATGTAATTTTCCATTTCTGCACAGCTCGCACCCATCGATCCGGGGGGCTGGAAGTAGCCGACATCTTGGTACTGGGACAACCTGCGGCCGAGGTGCTGTGCGAGCCTCGCGGGTGGGCAAATGAGGGCTCGTACGAGGGGAGGGACCCAAGCCGCGCATTCCTTTTTGGGAGCTGCGCGGCCATCCAACTGGACGGCTCAGTTTCCGCACAAGGCCAAATCTGGGCCGCCTGTTTTGTCAGCAACAATGGCAGCGGCAGCAGCAGCAGAAGCAGCAGCAACCAATCTGGATCTCCAGCCGGCGAACCACGCGATCATCTCTCACATTTTCTTTGCCCCAGTTTTCTACCGCCGAGCCAAGGGGCTCCCTGGGCGGCAACGTCCAGTGCACCTCCCACCCGTACGAGTAGGACGTATTCGAGCTGTACTCGGCAAGTATGGGTACTTTGCCCGAGGACAGCACCTTCGGCTAGGGACCCACAAACACACAGCAGAATCTCGACGCGCCGGGTACCGGCTCGGGCTCTTGGCACGTTATCATCCATGAGCAGGAGTACCCGAATGGGCCAGGTACATCATGTCTGACTCGCTCCTCCCCAGAGTCGTACCCTGCAGCTGCTGGTCTGGCGCGCCAGTCCTGGAGCGAGAATCTTACCTGTTAAGACACTCAATACGTACGAGTACCCCGTACGAGTATGGGTACTCGTACTCCGTGTTTGTCGAGAGCCCGCACTGCCTCGCCCGGGTTTCTTTACGACGTACGGAGTACGGATCTTCGGGCTACAAAGCGGCCCCTCCTTGCTACGCTCGTATCTTACTAGAATCATTCTGCTTTCCGGCACGGGCTGCGGATGCAAGGAAGCTGCCGGCTGACTTAGAATTTGCTCCTCCCCCCGTTTGATACGAGTACGATACCTTTGGCGTGCGCAACGTAAGATACAGTACAAGTCACTACGGTCTCATCTGGGCTCCATCGGCGTGCATGGCAGCTTTCTACGTATCGCATCCGCGGGACTGGTTTTACCAATCCGCCTGTCCCGCCGCTGCTATCATACCTTGCGTACTTGCGCTCTTCCGGCCACCAAGCCAGCTGAAACCCGGCCAGCGGTCGGCCCCAGACGCGCCGGGCTGGACTTTTTTTTTGAATTCGGATGGAAAGGCGACAAGGACAAAACCACGCACACACCTTTCAAGGGCCTTCCCTCCTGACCACGTCCACCCCCCAATTTTAGGCCCACTGCTGGCCCCGAAATTTTTGGGTCATTTGCCTGTGATCTCGTATGTGGGGCAACCGTGTTATTATCCCTTTTTCGCCCGCGCTGAGCGGCGCTACCTGGCCAGTCTATTGAGGCTTTACAACACTAGCCCGCTAGCCCCTTTTGCTCATTTCTGTGCTCTCCACGTCTTTACGAGGATCGAGCCGATTCCGCCATTAATCCACAGGGCCGCTCACGCACCAGTTTCTTAATGTAATGGCAGCCTGGCAAGCACTGAATAGGAATGGTGTAGATGCGGAACGCAGCGGCATGGCGTTCTACGCGTGTCTCGCCCACGCCTTGTCTCGTACTCGTATCTTACTACCGCCGAGCAGTAGGGCCCCCCATCCTATGGGGCAGAAGCTGAAAACCAATACGGGACACAGGACAACAAAGCGGACTAGGCGCTAGAAGCAACCCATTGATAAGCAAGATAAGCCGTGTTTGGAGCAGGGCAGAGAGCATGTGGAAGCGACTGTTGCATGCAGGCCCGTCGCTCGAGTCTGGTGGGGAGAAGGATCCGCTTGAGAGCCAGGGCAAAAGCCACTGGCAGGCGCAACCCGCAATGCCGCGCCATTACCACGGCCAGGTTGTTGTCGCTCTTACAGAAACCGCATCGGTGGGCGGGTCCCCAGCGCGCTCACCAGCTGCGGCCAATCACCGCCGGCACCCGCCCTCTTCCCTCTCCCAAGCTCTCCTCCCCGCCACGCCGCTGCAACCCCCGATGCACATCTGATCAGTTGCTTTGCTCCGGACTCGCTCTTCTTCCCTTTCTCGCTCTCGCCGCTCGCCTCACTCGCTCCTTGCCGTCACCCGCCCACACACCTTTGCCCACCCGCCCATCTTTTGTCCCGCAGTCATCCATATCGTGCTGCAGGCCAGGCAGGCCCTAAGAGATCCTAACTAGCACGCCGCGCCCCCTCTCAAAGCACGCTATTAACTCGTGCGCGACCCTCCTTGCTTCTCCCCTTGTCACATACCCCGGTCGACCAGACCCCGGCCCACAACGAGTACGATACCTTTCCTCCTTGGGCTACAACCGGTCCCCTGCCCGCTTCCCTCTCCACGCTCCTCTGCTCGCTGCCTCTGGCCTTGTCCAGGCTCACCACCGACCGCTCCTTCCGTTGTTCTTGTTGCACGGTACGATACTAGGGCCGTCTCCTGGATGCGACGTCCTTTCTGCCTGTGCTTTCATGGCTCTCCGCTGCGTCCGCCCCAAAGCAGGGTTGCCTGCTCATGTCCCACACATGGCTCCAATGGGGCATTATACCCCTGTCAACCCACCGTCCAACGCAGGAGCACTTCTCCGTCACTGGCCTCCGCTGAAAAGCTTAATGGCTGCTATCACAGCACACTTTGGGCAGCATTCCCATCCGATTGCTATGGGCAAGAACAGCCAGAGACGACTTCCATTTCAAACCCTACACATCGGTCTTTGGGGATCGAGACACGTGGGACGCTGCTGCTCTTCTTATCATTCTCGTCGCCGCCTTTTGTTGCCTTGTATCTTAGCTGGCCTGTCGTAGCTTCCCTGTTTAGCCCGTTGGCTCTGTCTTGCCCGTTAGCGTGCTTACCCGCTCAACCTCTGCTGTTGCGGAATTTCCAGCCGCCACCAACCTCCACCGGCTGGCCCCAAAACCCCCCCCCCCAAACCGCGCCGCCGTCGACACCCATCGACCTCTGGATTGTTCCTTCCTGCCCCTGTGACACTTTTCCCAACTACTGGCCGCCGCCCGTTTTCATTAACGCTCTTCAGCGAGACAAGGGCCCTTTCTCCTCCCACCCCCCTTGCGCGTACCACAAAACCATCCGCCTCGCTCATTTCTTGAAAAAGAATCCCGCTTTCCCCCAAATAACTTTCACCTTAACCCTTCTTGCTCTTTTCTGCCTCCCACCTTGTCTTGCTGCCTTTCCCATAAAAAATTACCCCAGCACTGTCGGACAAAAAGAGGGACCGATCGAAAAAGGGCTGTGTCATAAACACAATATATCTGATTCATCCCGTCAAGTTCTCGACGCGCGCAATCCAAAAAGGCTGAACTGTACCAGTCTCGATTCAGGCTGGCCAGCACCCAACCAAATTTCTGCGACACAGACAACCTTAACAACCAAAACCTCTCCACGCATACCCAGATCCAGTATAGGCCCGTCGGCGCGACGCTCAAAGCAGCATCACTCCACTGACCATCGTTTGCACTTTGTTGCATCTGCTACCGTCTGCTCACCTTCCTTCCCATTTCGTGACACCCTTGCAACGCCCCTCTCGCTCCTTTTCTGTCTTTTGAGATCGCGTCTGCGTCCGTGCCTCTGTGCCCACAACGCGCCCCTTCCGTCCAAACGAAGCAACTGCCCGCACTCGTCCACTGAGACGATACAGAACCCCCGACACAATGGCCGACATCACTGAACAGCACGACCAATCCACACCCACCGAGCTCGACGAGTCGCAGTCCGTTGGTAACGGTGCGCCTTCCGAGGGCCGTGGCACCAAGCGACCGCGCATTCCCGCCATGGACGACGACGATGACGATGACGAGAAGGGTGGCCGTGAACGCCGCAAGATTGAGATCAAGTTTATTAGCGATAAGTCTCGTCGTCACATCACCTTCTCGAAGCGCAAAGCGGGCATCATGAAGAAGGTTCGCGCCATTCCCTCATTCTGATCGCTTGACGATGGGGTAGCACGTTTCGCTGACGCGCCTTGCTCAGGCCTACGAGCTGTCCGTCCTCACCGGTACCCAGGTACTGCTGCTGGTCGTGTCTGAAACGGGACTGGTGTACACCTTCACCACGCCCAAGCTGCAGCCACTCGTTACGAAGGCAGAGGGAAAGAACCTCATCCAGGTACGCATCCTCGCCGCGACGCGACCGGTCGCGGTATTGTGCCAATGTGCCAAGGCGACGAATGCTGACTTTTTTCCTTGCGCAGGCTTGCTTGAACGCTCCGGAGCCAGCATCAGCTGGCGAGAACGGTGTCGAGGAGTCGAACCAGGGCGAGTCTCCCGAAGAGTCCGGCCCCAGCCATCTGGCGTCGCAGCAGGCACGGCTGCCACAAAACACACACATGGCACCAGGCTACATTCCGAGCGTGCCCATGGACCCCAACCAGGCACTGGCGTACTCCAACTACGTACAGCGCAACAACCAGTATGCCATGCCGCAGCATTCTGGCCACCAGTCATAGGCTGGCAGAAGACGTGCCATCTTTCTACTGTGTCTCTGGACCATGAGGACCCCATATCTTAACGACTCTCACACTACGCATACCCCTCCCCACTCCCCAACGAGGCTCTCATGGATCCTCTATCATGCTGCGGTAATACCCGGCATACATTCATAATATGCGAGGTCTCTTGGTCATGGCTTGGCACTACATCTCCGTTCAGTTTCTGGATGGGGCTGTCCGGTTTTACTTGCTTCTGTTTCTTTTACTTTTTTGCGGTGGAAGCCGACGCCGTCTGATTCTCCCCATCTCCATGTACTGTGTGAACCGCGGTTTGGGACGCAATATCAAAAAGCTTTGCGTCTTCATAATCGGCCATCTTCTAATTTACATCTGTCTCCCTGTTTCCATTCCCAATCTTTTATGAGCGCACCGATGGAGTAACGACCCCACGGGCGCTGTCCGAGAATGGGAGAAGTATGCGAGTATGGGATGGGCGGCATATGCTAGGGAGTGTCCGATTTCTGGGACGGGAGTACAAAGGAGGCATTAGAGTCACTGGGTGGCCCTGGTCTGCAGGAGGTTCTTTTGGCTCTCGAGAGTTCTTGCTGGGCTTATGCGGTGCAGGAGGCTGTTGTGGTACTTTCTGTTGGTCTTGTTGTTCCGTTGTGAATTTTCACAACCGACATTTGCGTTAATTTGAGGAAGAAGGGGGAAAAGGAAGGAAATGATAAACGGCGTGTTGCTCTGCGCCTTGGTGTGGAAGGATATCGAATAGGTCATCAAGGATGGACAGGGGGGCTGTTTTTCGCATTTTGCCTAATGATACACCTCACAAGTTGCTTGTTGAAAAATGCTCGTTTACCTTTGATCAGAGTTTCGGTTCCTCACAGGATGAAACGGTGATGGCTCGTTTGGTCTTCTTATTTACCGTTGAGTTGGCTTCTCAGCCGACTCTAGCGATGTTTACAATCGACGTGTGTCCCGATTTACACAATGGCCAACCCACCTATACTTTTTATTTGGTTTCACGGATTGACTCTGTATAAGCCATGTAATTCCTCTTTTCGGACGTGTAAGCCAACCTTCCAAATGCGGAAGGTCGGATTTCCTCTTCTATTTTTGTACCCATTCTCTTTCGGGCGTTGGGCTTGAAATAGGAAGCAAGGAGCGGTACGGGGTACTCGCACGCGTACACGGATAAAAGTACAAGTGCTGCGATACGGCACGCGAGGACGGCATTGGCTTGTTCGGGCCGCACAGCCCGTTACGACAAGAAAGCCCAGGCATGCAAGGAACATCGCTGCAACAGAAGGAAAATCACAAGAAGCAATCACAAGGAAAATGCATATATCCGCATATGCTTATGTCGAATATGCAACTTTAATGTTTAGATTGGGAAAGCCGGCGCCGCTTCTGGCCCGTAAACGATTTGCTCCCGGGCCGGAAGCGAGAATTGGGAAGTCGCGGGCTAAGAGCCTGGCAGAGAGCCTCCAATCACGCTGAGTGAGACCAGTCCGTTTTCTGAATAGTGCTGCGCCAATGAGCACATTTGCGCACATTTCTATGTGGACATAATACTAGCGCCACTACCTTGGGGCAAATGTATAGGTACAAACGTCAAGGAAAATAATTCCTTTACAATCAACGCCAGGCAAGTCGTGCAAAAGACGGGGAATGAAATCGTGAAAAAGGGAAAATGCCAGACCCATTCGCTCAATCCAGAGACCAGCTCGATTTGAAATAAAAATGCAAGCATAATCCAGCATGCTGTTGTCGTAATCCCGTAGGCGTCATCCCGTAGGCTGTTCTTTCAGTGCTCCGAGAGGAGCGTGTAGCGCCCGACCAGCAGGCTGCCGAGGAACGTGCCACCGAGCACGGACATGAAGTATCCGACGTTCATGGTCATGACAGACACCATCCTGGGCGGGGCGGTCAGCGAGTGATTTTTTTTAGGTACGAGGGGTTTCTGAGAGATTCTCTAGAGGTTCTCTTCAGAGGCACAAGGAGGGAAAACATACAAGAGGTAGCCAACGCCGGCAATAAGGGTATCGAGCGCGGCGCGGCTAGGGTCGACGGAGAGACGCCAAGGCCGGGCGTGGGTGTGGCGCTTCTTGAGGACCATGACGTCCTCCTCGACGCCGTTCTCGCTCAGGACCATGCGCTTGGTGTCGGAGTCGTTGGAGATTTGCTGGGAGAGCGTCGGCCGGCCTTGGACGACGACGTAGCGGCGGTCCAGCTCGGCATCGAGCCAGCGGGCCTCGATCCGCGCCTTGGTGGCGAGCAGGAGGCGGAATATGGTGGCGAGGGCGATGAGGAAGATGCAGGTGCCGGCGTAGTCGCCCATGGACGAGGGCGTCCAGCCGCTGGAAAAGAGCGGCGTGTCCGTCGCGACGCTGAAGACGGCCATCATTGTCGAGCTGCTCGTCGAGCTGTCTGTGGTGCTGGTCATGTCGTCCATCCGGGCGTGGATCTGAGTGGAGTAGGACATGATGGACAAGGGTGCAAAGGACAAGATGTAAGGTGGCGGGAGGAGGCTCTTGAGAGGTTCTGAGAGGTTTTGAGAGGTGAAATGAAATGTGTAATCGTCAGGTCTCTTTGGAGAATCAGCAGAGAACGAATTGATCGAATGGAGGCTGGTACTGACAAGAGAAAACGGACAGACGGCACGGCCTCTCTTTAAAGTGTCCCCGTCGTGCCAACCAACTAGTGCAGCTGTCAGAAAACTTGCTCACATCACATCGCCTTGCTGTGCGTGGGAGGGGCTCTCTGTACCCCTCTGTGGTACCGGTACTTGGGGCTCCAACAGTTCCACACTAAGCCTCTCTGGGCCCTAAATCTACCGCGAAACATGCTCTTTGCACACTGGCGACGTTTGCGCCACGGCACGTCGCCAGGAAACGTGCTCGCATCGGCCGTGTGTGAATGTCTGGCGCCAAATGCATGGACCGGATGTCTACAATCCGTCGTCGGGCCGGCCAACGACGACATGCAGCCTGAGCTTGTTTGATCCCCCTTCAGACAAATGTCCGCGATGCGACGTCGGGCGAGCGAATAGCAAAACTGACGGAAAACTGCTCATTCAAACAAAAGGCAACTGCAAAGAGTATAGCAATACACAAATAGAAAGACCCATCCCTTAACCTCGGCCATGTACCGTCCTGCGAGACGATCAATAAATAGTAAAACAGAGGCGAAAGGGCGATGCACATAGCGCAATCTTGCCAAATTATCAAGTCAACTTGCTCCGATTCCGATGCTCCAACGGCCGGCCGCAACACCAAAACAGCAGACGGAGCCTCCCTTTCCTTGGCCTCCGTCCGCGTCCCGCTCCGAGAGCCAGAGGGGAAGACCTGCCAGACCATACCAGGGGAGGCAAAGCAGCGGCCGGTTCCGTATGGAATCTGACTGGCAAAAGTACGCCGGCAGCTCTTCCTGGAACCGGCCGAAACTTAAGCTCCGAGGCCAGTCGCCTACTCTGGCCGCGGCCGCTTAGCACCGTGCGGATTCTGCCAGTCGTTCCCTCCCTGGCTGCCGCCTGCTTGGCCGCCACCAAAGAAGTTGGGGGTGAAGTTGGGGTGCATTCCTTGGAAGCCTGTTCAGTTAGTGACTCGGGTCTAGCGTCAAATGAAGCTTTGGAGCTTTGGAGAGCCACGTACCAGGCATGCCGCCTCCCACCATTCCCATACCACCCATGCCGCCCATCGGCACCGGCATACCCCCCATCGGCATGCCGCCCATCGGCATGCCGCCCATCGGACCCATGCCGCCCATCATGCCGTTCATCGGGCCGCCACGGCCACCCCGCATCCCCGGGCCGCCACGCATGCCGCCTCCCATGCCGCCGCCCATGCCGCCACCCATTCCGCCGCCCATACCGCCCCGGAAACCACCGTTTCCGCCAAACCCGCCGCCCATCTGGTTGCCAAAGTTCATGCCGTTGTTGTTGGCAAACGTGTTCATGTTGCCACCGCTGAAGTTGCGGTTGAAGTTGGGATTGCCCATGCCGCCACCACGGGGGTTGTTGTACATGCCCCCGCCCCTTCCGCCGCGGTAACCACCGCCATAGTTCCCGCCAGCGTTGTTGCCGGAGAAATTGATACTACTGCGGTCTTGGTAGCCACCCGGCGTAGACCGAGTCTGCATGTCCCGCCCGCCACGACTGGGCGTTTCCTTGGGAAGAGTGCGGAACGGATTTGTCATGGGCGACGAGTAAATCACCGAGTGCTTTTTTTGGTTTGGCTGGTACTCGCCCGTAGCCAGCGACTCGATCTTGTGCTTGCACGCCGTGGCCGCCTGCTGCGATGCGAACTCAATGTAGGCTTGCCTGATGAGAGAAATCAAGTCAGCTGGAGACCGGCAGTTGTCATGGTCGAGACCGCTTACCCTTTGCTCTTGCCGTTCACCTTGTGCTCACTAAACGTGATGTCCTTCAGCTCGTCTTCACACTGCACTGCTTGTACCCAGCCGCGCAGATCGTCGTCGGTAATCCACCAGCTCAGCTCCGACACCATAATGGCCGTGGTGGCACCAGGGTCTATCGGGCGGTCATCCGATCCCTCCTTCCGCTTGACGCCTTGGGACAGTGCTGACGATTGTGGTGCTGAGCTGCTCGAGGGCCGTCGCTGCTGGTCGTCGTGCTGCTGGTGGTTCTGGCCGTCATAGCCCTCGTGTCCCTGGCCGTGGTTGTGCGCATCGTCGTCACCGGTGTAGTGGCTTTGCTGATGTTGTCCGCCTTCCTCCTGGCCCCCGGTGCCCTGCTCGCCGTTGGCATCGACATAAATGTCGATTTCGAAGTCTTCTTCCGCCATCTTTCCGGCTGCTGCTCTATCTAGAGTATGAGGGGATCAAGCCGGGAACTGAATACAACCGCCAGATGCTCAGTCTCAAGAGCACGGATATGTCCCGTGTAACTGTTCTGAGACCTGAACGGTAATCAGAGATACAGGCTGTTTCTGTAGACGGTCCATGATGTGGTATCAGTAACCGAGGACATCAAAGCAATACCCAAACAACCCGAAAGAAGGAAAACAGAAAAGACCAAAGAAATGCGAGAAAACGAGAAAAACGAGTCGCAAGCAAGACAAGAACAGAACAGACAAGAGCCAATGATACGTACACTCCAGAATCCCGACAACAAGTGAATCGATACAACAATGAAGCCTCCTTCCCTCAAGAAGACGATATGGGCTGTAGACGAAGCTCTGTGCTTGCAGTCTGGCCTTGTCGGTGCCCAAAGATCTTCTGCCCCTTTCGTCGGCTCTTGCGAACAAGACTCTATTACAAGCTGATGTAAAGGCCGTAGTGGGCCTGTAGGCGTGTATGGGAGGCCGTCCTTGTCGCGAGCTCTGGGAGAAAGAAAGCAAAAGCAGACAACGAAAAAAAGCAAGCAACAGACGACCAGAAATCCCTTTCCGAAGCGATCGGTATGCGAGGCCAAGTTGAGCGAAGCTGTCGTGTTTCGCAGTGGTTCGGGACGCGGTCGGTCGGGCTTTGGGCGAGTGAGGTCAGGCAGCGGCCGACTGGTCGCAAGGGTAGAGGCCGTGTGGTGAGGGGGGAAGCGAGGCCTTGAGCTCGTCTCGGTGGAGTTTTTTCTTCTCTCCGATCACTATTGTCCCGTGAAGCAAACGGAAGAGGTCAAGAGGAAACGGACAGACGCTTCCCAAAAAGTAGTAGGCAGCTCTCCCGTTTCTATGCGAACCAGGGCAATGCCGACGACACCAGAGGCCGACACCTTGTTGTGAGTGGTATTAAAAGTCTGAAGAAATAATGGCTGGTGAAGGGGACGCGATAAAGTTGCAAAAACGAAGAAAGAAGAGTACTCTGACTATGCGGATTGTGTCGCAAAGCCAAGGCGATTTGGAGGAAGGAGCTTGTTTCTCCTGTGCAGAAGTGGGGCACGAACGGAGACTTGCGTATTACATAACGAGAATTTGTGGCGACTGTGGCGCCGGCCGTGGAGCATGCAGCGCATTACTGTTGCCAAACAGGGAGTCTGCGCTGGAAAGGGCGCAATGGGGTCCAGAAGGGGGCAGGACTTGTGGCGCACAGAGAATTAGCTCAGCAAGGTCCCCATTTTTCACAATCGCCACCAATCATAGGGCACCACGGGGCCCCGCTCCACAATCACTTTCAGTGCTCGTACAGTGCTCTGGCAGCTTTAGGCTTTTGGGCGATCTGGCATCAGCATCAATTGGCTAGCTTACCACAGGCCGGCAATTTTCCATTAATTGGTGAGCCTCCTTTTCCGCGATTTCTTGATTCCTCCCATCCACTCTGGCATTTTCTCACGCCCTGCACAGCGAAACTATCCCCTCCCGTCCACGACTTTGCTCTACCCTCAACGCCATCACCATGTCCGACCAGATCCAGGAGATTCTCGACGTCCCGCGGGAGTTTGTCAAGGATGGCTTGCAGTTCATCAACCGCTGCCAGAAGCGTATGTTCACGCGACCTACGCGACCTATCCCCGTTCCCAAGAAAGCTCGCAGAGCGCAGCGAAGCGGCGTGCCTGATGCTCGACGACGGGGCGCCTGGGGGGACGCGTGGCCTTTGCGCCCGAGTGTTGGGGACATGTGCCATGGCTAACGCATCTTGTCTCTTCCAGCCGATACCAAGGAGTTTTTGAAGATCAGCCAGGCCGTCGGTGTCGGCTTCATCGTCATGGGTGTTGTCGGCTACCTTGTCAAGCTGGGTATGTTGTCCATCCCCGATCGCTTTCCAAAGTTTGCCCAGAAGCACTAATACCATGTCCGGAACAGTCCATATCCCCCTGAACAACATCCTCGTGGGCGGCGCATAAAGAACCACCGCTCCATCTGAAAGGGAAAGGGGGGCGTGTCCGCGTCACCGGTCGACATATCAAGGACCCTTTCCGGATACGACAGTTTTCATTAAAAAATAACGCACAGGTGGATGGCCCTGGCTGCCTCGGACACACATTTCACTGGTCGTGACGTTGGTCTGGACGGCACCAGGGATGGGCAGAGGTGGATGGAGAAAGTGCACACGTGACGGGACCGGCGCAGACCGCCGTGGTTGTATAACAATGGGTTGTGGACGGGGACTCCGGGCATCTTGTATAGCACATGCTGAGAATTATGTGTCTTTCGGGCCTTGGCTGCTGCATTAGGATGGCGCATTGCATGTCATGTTGATTCGTTTGCTACGTGGCTCCTGCATTACCTATCTATCCATTTAATCGCCTACCCAGTACGAGCGGAAAACGCGTCTGGTCCTGGCCTGCGCGGCCGTCAGCCGGTTCATCTTTTCGTCGTAGACCCGATATTCGTGTCCGTCGGCGTCGCCATCCTGCGCCATGGCACTGGCGTGCATGGTGCAGTAGCCGGTCCCCGAGTCGTCGGCATCGAAGCCAGACGCTGTCTGGTCAGCACAAGCCGCCAAGGAGAAAGGGGCACCATAAAAACTCACCAACGAGAACGGGCGCCGTCGGATGCCAGTGGGCGTCCCGCACACAGATATTGTTGCGCGGGTAGTGGGTCTCGCGGCCCTGCAGGTGGGTGACGGCGGCGGCGTTGGCCGCTTGCACGTCAATGGAGCCGGCCAGCGTGGCGTCGAGGTTCCAGATGAGCACTTGGCCGGCGTGGCTGGCCGAGTAGACATAGGCGCCGTCGCTGCTGCCCGGCGGCGAAAAGTGGCAGCGGATGAGGGTGTGCTGGATGCGGTGGCCGCGGAAGGTGACGACCGAGTTGTCGTAGGGGTGCCGGAAGGCCAGTTGCTCGCTGTAGCGCTGGAAGCGGTAGTCGTAGGAGCTGTCGCGGGTCAGCCGCGTGGGCTCGTTGCGGTCAAAGTCGGTCATGCTCATGGCCATGCGCAGGTCCCACAGCCGCATGGTCTGGTCCTTTCCGTTGGACAGGATGTAGCGGCCGTCGCCCTTGCTGTCAATGTACGTGATGCCCTCGCAGTGGCCGACAAAGGCACCGGCCGCGCGGTCGTCGCCGAGGCTGCGGCGATCCCACACCTTGATGGTGGCGTCGTCGGACCCCGAGTACAGCAGGTGCGGCGAGGCCTTGTCGCCAAAGCACACGGCGTTGACATCGTCGTCGTGGCCGCGGATGCTGTGCAGCACGCGGCGCGACTCAATGTCGTAGACGAGAATGGAGTTGGCGCTGGTGCCGGCCACGAGCTCGCGGCCGTCGCCCGAGAAGCGCGCCGAGAAAATGGCAAACGACCGCGGATGTCTGCGCGCCTCGACGCCCTCGCCCAGGTCCAGCAGGTAGGGGTCGCCCTGGTCGTGGGGGTCGGTGGGGGCCAGACAGATGCTGGGCATCATGGACGTAAAGGCCAGCCAGCGGTTGTCCGGGCTCAGGGACGCGTCCGTCAGGGTCCACTGGCCCAATGGGTGCCTCACCGTCTTGTAGTGCTTCCACTCGTTGACGTTGGTGGTGTCGTACATGCGCACGCGGAAGTCCTTGGTGGCACTGTAAAAGAAGTTGCCGTCGTCCGAGAACTGGCCGAGGTAGACGGGCGCATCGTAGTGCATGATCATGTCGGCCGGCGTGACCGGAATCATGGTCTGGGCCATGAGCTTCGCGTTGCGCTGGCGGCCGCCGGTGGTGTCGGCAAGGCCGAGCTCGCGGTCCAGAAGCCGGAGCGTCACGGGCCGGCGGTGGCGCGGCGCGTCTGGGCCCATGGAGGCAGGCATCGTCCTCAGCCGCTCGCGGACACCAAAGAGGCCGGAGCCCATCAGGGCGCTGCCGGCTTTGCTCGGCTGGACCACTTCTGGCTTTGGCGGTATGTAGATCCGTTGCGGGTTGTAGGTGTCGCGTATCGGTCCACGGCTGATGGCATTTTGGAGGGTTCTGGTCTGCAACATCATCGTCAACTGCTCATAGGACAAGTGTATGTGTGGAAGCGGACGGCCTGGACGGTTTGTAAGCACAAGGCGCGATGAAGACAAACACAGACGAGAAAGAGATCCCACCTTCGTCTGCGAGGTCATCTTCATATTCATCGTATTCTTCATCCTCGGTTTCAGCATCCTCGTCGTACTCGTCGCCATCGACATACACATCGTCGGATTGGCCCTCATAGTCATCTGACAATGCGCATCAGCGTGCATCCTCGTACTACACGACAGCTTGGAAACGTACGTAGTGGTTCAACTTCATAACCAAGATTAGATTCTTGAACAGCATCCGCCTGGGGCGCTTCGCCGCCGGCTCCGATATTTCTGAAATAGCCGCTGGTGCCGAACAAGGCTCGCTGCACGATATCGAACATGACGGCGTCCTCAGGGTCGAAGGCGAAGTCACCGCCGGCCTCGGGGTCGAAGGGGACGTCGCCGCCGGGATCAGGAGGGGCAGACATGTTGGGGAAACGGTGTGACAGCCGGGCTTGAAGGATCGCGAATCACGGGATGGGAGAGAGGTGTTTGACCCTGCTCTTTCTAGCTGGTACAAATCGTCTCGGGTGGGACTAACGCCCAAGGCGACGGCCAGGCCTGTCGAATTGCGCACGCGCCCGGTAGGGGGGAAGGGCGAAACAAGGCTCTTTGGCTAGACAGAGGCGAGCGGTCCACAATTCGCACGGGATGGATGATGGACAATAATGCAGAATTTCCACAGATTCGCACAGATTCGGCCTTGCAAAGGGGAAAATGCGTCCCGAGGCGGGATCCCATGGGAATGCGTTTATCTACTGCGGCCTGGAGTGCGGGGAGGAGCGACCCGCATACCTTATCTCCGCCTAACAGCGAAACAGCCCCAAGTCGGCCAACATAAGCATCTCACGATTGCCTCTTGAAATCGCATACGCGTAAACCAATGCGAGGGCATTCTGGCCAGCAAGACCGCAAGACCAAGACGAGGAGGCGGTGAAGTTGAGGCACTCCGCTGGCGGTCCCGGCCGGGGATGGCCCAGCCCGAAAACACCGTTCTGTCGTGAATCGCAGTGTCTGCGGCTCATGCCTCGAGTCCCTGACACGACGTGCATGGTTTCGTCCGGACCGCCCAGACCACCCGTTCGCAGGAGCCATGTGGCACCGCGTTCGGCCCTGGTCGTCCGTCCCGCTCCTTTGCCGCCCAGCCTCGCCGAAGCGTCTTGTCCGCCACTCAGCCGTTGTCGTCTACGTCCGTACTACAATCCCCCTCATCGCCGTGGGACTCGGCATTCGTAGTGCATGGCGCCCGGTGAGAGACGCGTGTTTCACATGGGGCCGTACGACGGTGCGTCTCTGCTCAAGCGTCACGGCCCAAAGATGCACGGCCAGCATGCGGCGCTACGAGGCGCAGATGTGAGCAGATACGAGCAGATTATAGACGAGACTACAGACAAGATCACAGACAAGAACAGAAGCGGCGTTCTATGGCAGTTTCGCGTACTCGTAGAATGCCGGCCACATACGGCTGTATTTGGTCTGCGCGGCTTACCTGCGTCGGCCTCCTTCCGCCATGCGGCACACAAGGCTTTGCTTGGCTGCTCATCTCTACCGACACGTGGGATGTGCTTCCCGCACAGCAAGAGCATCATCTCTCCCAGCCGTCCCGGCCCGTCGACGTCCCGTCTCACTTTGTCTTTTTGGACACGGCAGGCAGGGCCGGCAGATCCGGGCCAAAGAAACCCAGCAGATAGGCCACTCTGGTAAGGGCAAGAAAGGTCTGTGGAAAAGGGTGTGCAAGAGGATGCCGTCAGCGGGCGCTCCAGCACGGTCAGCCAAGACAGACAGAGAAGAAAGAAAATAAAAGACAAGACGCACCGTCACACCAATGTTTCCCCACGTCATCGCGTTCCACCCGCCGAGGTCGACGAACCGAGTCAGACCGAGTCCCCAGATGGTGAGCCCGACGTGGCCGACGTCCGCAATGAGCAGCGCCACCAGGTAGTTGCGCACGACCCGCAGCTCTGTGCTCGTGTAGAGCACGGCGACGCCCACAAGGAACAGCAGCCCGTACGTGTTGCCCAGCTGCTGAGCCACCAGACGGCCCTGGTCGGATGTGGCGGCCGGTGCGGCCTCGCCCAACGGCACGGCAATCTGCTCGCGCAGGAACCAGTCCGGCGCGACAATGGCCGGCAGGCTCCCACTCAGGCTGTGGTTGGGGCCGGTCAGCACGACGATCCGCCTGCAGTCGTCCCAGTCTCTCACGGGGGCTGGGTGCTCACAGCGAAACGGGCTCAAAGACGGTAAACACGAGCCGAGGAAAGGCCGGCAAGCGGGAAGCCATGTTCTACTCCGTAATTGGGAGGGGGGTCTCAAAAGGGTCTCGGGAGTCGCAAAAAACAAAAAAAGACAAAAAAGACAAAAAGGTTAAAAAAAACAAAAGGTCAGGCCAATCAAGCCCGCCCTCGGAGGATACGATCCTAGCAGCCCACTTCTCGGCGCGCCGTGTTTCTGATTTTCTGATTCTCGGCCCTCTGGGGACGGTCGTCTGTTCTGCTTTTGGGCCTTCCGAATGGTGTCAGCAACGCACAATCTGACGAGTCGACAGAAGCGGCCTTTTGCACGCTTCGAGCTTCGGCCGAGCGCCCACGTCCCGCCGGGCCCGCCGCTATTATTATCTCTCGACTCTTTTTTTACCACACCATGTACGTCGTATGTATGAGCCGCCCGCTGGAAATTGCCCAGGGGCACATACTCTGGAGCTCCGTAACCAGGAAAGGGAGACAACTAGGCTAGGGCGCGGGTAGGCCTCTACGGGGTTTGCGTTTTACGTGGATAAGGTAGCACTAGCAATCCGTGCACCCGCCAGTGGGCCCCTGCTACCCCTCATCATTATCGCAAAACTGTTAAAACCCAGCTGGATGGGGTGTTCTAGACTCTCTATACCTGCCGAAATTGGGGTGCACCAGCTTCTGCCTTTTTTTTTTTGGAGGACAGAAGAACCATTTGCAAGTGTCTGGCTGTTCAATGTTCTTTCAACTCGCAAATCCGCAGTGCCGCTCGTTTCATGATTTCCATCTTCCTTCATGTGCCGCCGCCGTGGGCCGTTTGCCCGTTTGCCTTTTAAATAAAAAAAGCCCTCCGCCAACACTGACTGTCTCTCTGTTCGTGCCGCGCAGATCACAACCCCCCTCCCCCCTCCCCTGCCCGTTCTGCGGGAGGAGAGCGGCCCCGTATCTTATGTCTGGCGCTCTCTAGCAGCCCGGGTCTCTTCCCTGTCGGAACGACAGCAATAGAGAGGCACCTCCCCCCCAAAAGCACTAGAACACTGCCAACAGGCCGAGGCAGAACGCCCAAGAAAAAGCACCTGTCTTTGCAGCCTCTCCATTTCAGCCTTGCGGTCCCCCCCCCCCCATCTCTCGTTCTTTCCATATCATCGTCCCATATCCGTCTTGGACCTCTCGCTTTTGTCTAGCGCTGCTATTTCCCTCGTTGACGCCAATGTGGCCTCTCCCCGCCGCCCAGCCATTGATGCATCACGGCTACTATCACCATGGCTACCATCGAGCCGCGGCTGATGCACCTCCTCAACGTCAATGACTCCAAGGATCACCTCCCCTCCATCCACAGCACGCTGGGTGCCCACAGCAGCGTCGCCGATGAGGATGCCCTCCTGCTGCCCCCCCTCGAGCTTAATGCCTCCGAGGCCACGGTCCTGACATCATCGAAACATCCGCAGCCGCCGCAGCCGCAGCACCAGGCCGCATTGGCCGTCCTCAACTCCGCATCCTTCCTCCCCGCCCTCGAAGATGATCCGACCAGCGCGGCGGCCGCCATCGGATGGCCTGCTCGCGCCCTCCGCATCGCGGCCGGAGAGGCTACGGCTGCCGAATTTGCCGCCCTGTCCGGCAGCCCCGAAGACAGCTTGGCGGCGGGCTCTGCATCTGCGTCCATTACTGGAAAACGACTCCGGGTGCTTCCCCACACCGACGAACTGATCCAGCTGCCCCAGCCGTTGAAGAAACAAAAGTCCAACCAACAGGTCGGCCCCCTCAGCCAAGTGTTCCCGCCCATTATCAACGGTCTGCACGAACCCCCGCCAAACGCCGCCGTCTTCCCGCCCATTGCTTCGGAATTCGACGCCGAAGACACATTGGGCCGAGGGGTACTCGCAGCCGACTTTGCTGGCGGTGGTGGTGCCGGGACCGGAGCCGGAGCCGGGGCCGGAGCCGGAAGCTTTGGATTTGACGGCATGTTGGCGGCGGCCGCTGCCGTGTCCGTTGCCGATGCAGACAGGTTCGGGGATGTGTTTGCCGGCCACACGCTGGCTGCGCCCGCCTTGTCCCCCGCTGCGCTGGCTGGGGCGGCCGAGCTGGCCGCGTCCGCTACGAAGCCAAAGCGGCGGGCTGCGAAGCCGCGTCGGCGGTGGACCGAGGAGGAGACCAACCAGCTGCTCATTGGTGTCAGTCGTCACGGTCTGGGAAAGTGGACGGCCATTCTCGAGGACCCAGAGTTTTCGTTTTGCAGCCGGTCCGCAGGGGACTTGAAGGACCGCTTCCGAACATGCTGTCCCGACGAACTTCGGGGCAACTTGTCCACGGGCGACAGAGCTGCCGCGCCCAGCACACGGACAGGAACGGCAGAGACGCCCTCCAAGCCGCGGCTGAAAACCAAAACCAGCTTGGCCCTGGAAGACATTTTGATCGAACAGGACGACCAGTACGATTTTTACAGCCAGCCAGCCCACACAGACGCGGCGGCGGCTGTCGAGCCGACGACGGCATCCGCGTCAGAGGCCCCCAAGCTACGAAAGAGGCGCGTGCACAGACGGAATATGGAGGACATGGTCAAGCTCGGGATCCAGGGGCCATTCAAAAAGTCGCACCGCCGCGAACGGCGGCCCTTTACGGAGCAGGACGACCAAGAGATTCTCAAGGGTCTCCAGATCTACGGGCCAGCGTGGACCAAGATCCACCGCCACCCCAGCTTCAACCTGTCGAGTCGCCAGCCGACCGACCTGCGGGATCGGGTGCGTAACAAGTACCCAGAGACCTACGCCAACATTGAGAAAGGCGCCTTCCAGCTGCAGGCGCAGGAGACCGGAGCCGACCTGAGCCCAAACACGGGAGGGGGCGACGGCACGAGCGCGCCCGGCGCCAACACGCTCCTGGAGCCGTCGGTCAGCACGACGATGGAAAATTCGCTGCCGTCCCGACCCTCGCTGTCCTCGCTGGCACGCATCGAGCCTCAGGAGCCGCACGACCCCTTGGTGTTTGACATGGGCGAGTCGTCGACCAGCGCGTTCTTGGGCAACGTTGGCGAAATGGGCATCTCTAGGTTGCTCCTGGACGACCCCCAGGTTCCCCCTTATCCTCTCTAGGGTCCCAAGTTGTCCGATCCAGGTGCATATATTGTCGTATTGTAGGGTCGGCCTGGACGGCCCCCCCACCCCGTCACAATAGTTGGCTATGTGATTTTTTCTGTGTAGTATCCGAGCGAGCAGTCTATTAGGACAGAGCCGTGTACGGAGTACTAGGGTTTGCTTTCCGTTGCTGGCCGCGGCAAAGACAGATTTTATGAATATTTTTAGTTAGATAACGAGAGCGATCTCTTTAATGCCAGAAGCGTACTAGTCCGCATTAGCGACTCGAGCCCCGTTTCTCGCTCATGCACACTGTCCAACCGCACCATTGAGCATCACGTGAAACGAGTGGGTCTTCGATTGGGGTTTTCAGGGCTCGGAGCCCTCCTGTCCCCACCCAGACTGATAATCAATTAATTTTTTTGGTCTTTACCATTCTAAAAATTTGTTCACGATCCATTCTCTGAATCCTCAGTCTCCCATCCACACAACGACTGCACCACCACCGTCAAGATGGGTAAGGGAATGTAAGTACATCCTCCGCTGAAGAGCTTGGAGTCTCCCACTCTGCCTGGCCATTCCCCTCGCGGCTGTGGCGATGATCGGTCGACGACATTACCAAAGCGCGCGAGGCACAATGGCAAAATGGCAAGAACAACGACAGCAGATGTTCTAACGCGCCTCACAGGAAGAAGCACCAAAAGCGCCTTAGCGCCCCCTCGCACTGGCTGCTGGACAAGCTGTCGGGTGTGTACGCACCCAAGGCTTCTCCGGGTCCGCACAAGTCGCGCGAGTGCCTGCCGCTCATCATCTTCCTGCGCAACCGCCTCAAGTACGCGCTCAACTACCGCGAGACCAGGGCGATCCTGCTGCAGCGCCTGATCAAGGTCGACCACAAGGTCCGCACCGACATGACCTACCCGACCGGCTTCATGGACGTCATCTCCATTGAGAAGACCGGCGAGAGCTTCCGCCTGATCTACGACACCAAGGGCCGCTTCACCGTCCACCGCATCCAGACGGAGGAGGCCGAGTACAAGCTCGGCAAGGTCCGGCGCGTGCAGCTCGGCCGCGGCGGCATTCCATTCTTGGTTACGCATGATGCGAGAACGTACGTGTCTCATTGACCCATCTATCAGCCGTTGGACCAAGCTTTGGATGCCACCGCGTGGGACAGTCATATTCTCTGCGGCAAACGGTGCGCCTTGCACAATGGGGACTTGGGGAGAGGGGGAGGGAGGCGAGCGGGAGAGAGCAAAGGGGCGAGCGAACCACGGTTTGCTTGTCCTGTGCCGCTTTCTGCGAACCTCGTAAGGGCAAGCACGCCAAGCGTGGAGGGGAGTTGTCGCTCCCCCCCCTTCGACCTCTTACCCCCCTGGCGAGACGCCTGTTTGCGTGGAGAATATGTTGGCCTGCGCGGTGGCAAACATGCAGATTGGGACACACGGCTGGTACGTCTTGACGATTGTTGGTTGCTAACCCCAATGTACAGCATCCGCTACCCGGACCCGCTCATCAAGGTCAACGACACGGTCAAGATTGACCTGGCCACTGGCAAGATCACCGACTATATCAAGTTCGACACTGGCGCTCTGGCCATGGTCACCGGCGGTCGCAACATGGGCCGTGTTGGTGTCATCACCCACCGTGAGCGCCACGACGGTGGCTTCAACATTGTCCACCTCAAGGACGCTGTTGACAACACGTTTGCCACCCGTGAGAGCAACGTTTTCGTCATTGGCACGGAGAAGCCGTGGATCTCGCTGCCCAAGGGCCGCGGCGTCAAGCTGTCGATCGCCGAGGAGCGCGACCGCCGGCGTGCCACCGCCCAGGCTAACTAAGCGGGCATATGCCCTGTTTCAGTGATGTCTTTTCTGCTTGTTGGCTCGAGCGTGCTCTGCCCTGGGGAGGCTGGAGTGACGCGAGGTAAAAAGAGGACGGGATCGGCCGTTTAGGGCGTGCCTGTCTCGGGTTTTCCATCACGTTCACATTCTCTGCGGGGAGCGAGAAAAAGTTTTTAGGACGGGAAGGAAAGGGAGGGGGCGACAGATCAACGAGAGAATGAGAATTCTTCTGGAGTTATCTCGGTTGTAAACATTACCATGGTGGCTATGATGTGAGACCAAATCAATGAAAAAAGTTAAATCAAGCTAGGCTCCATGGTTGTTCTGTTGTGGCAGCGGCCTGTATACGAGTAGGTGGCTGGCTGGCTCCTGCCGTGTTCGTGTGTTATGCCGTATCTACGCCTCTCATATTAGCTGGATTCCCCAGCAGCGATTCGGTATTGTCCGGAAAATGACCGTTCTAGCTCGGTGGTCTGGGAGATTTGATGTGCTTCCTTTCAGTGTACTCGTATTACCCCAAATCTCTTGTAGTTTTCCCCTTTTGAGCAAGTCCTACCGATGGAAAATCTCCGAGCTGGACGATGTACACAAAGGAACAATATGTACTGCCAATGTATTCCTACAAAAAGAAGCCGCACATACTGCACGCAGCGCAAAAAACCGAAAAAAATAGAGCAAACGGCCCGGCCTAAACCTGGAGTAAGACAGCGCTTCTCGGCGTTCGTGATAAGCTAGCGAGAAGGAGCTAGAGGCCGGTCCCTGGCCGGAGGTTCCCCCACAGGTGACAGGACTGCAGGTGACGTGCTCTGAAGCCGAGCGCGACAAGTCCTCGCACAAAATCAGACTTTTTACCTTGTATTTTCCACTGTTCAAGGTGCGAACAGGCCAATTGAGACCCAGCATCCAGGCTTGCACGTTTCCCCCCGTCCTGCCTGCCTCGGCGCATAGCAAGATCCAGCTCGCGACAGCTCGGAATGCGGCTCTGTTGAAGAACCAAAAGTTCTTTGCTAAGCGAATATGTCGGCCCATCTCGTTGCCCGGACCGCCAGGCGACTTGGCCGCCATGGTGGGGGATCGGCCGTGCCACCGCTTTCAGCAACCCCGCCGACGGCGCGCATCCACAGCCGGTTCTTCTCCGGTTCGGCCCCCCGCACTCGGCCGACACCGGCCCACACGGCGGCGGCATCAGGCGCATGGACCGGCCAGCGGGTGCTCCTGGTGGCCGCGGCAGCGGCCCTGGGCGGCTGGGGTCTCGCAACGGCGTACTTGGGCCGGCCCGCAGCAGCCAGCGCCGTGCCTCCTCCGGACCGGAAACTGGTGCCGGCGTATGCGACGCTGCCGGAGATGGAGCAAGCTCTCGCGGAAATCCGCAGCGCCATCTCCCACCCCGACATCATCTCAACAGACCCCGAGGACTTGCACGCGCACGGCTATTCGGAGTGGGCGTCGTGTAATCCAGAGGGCTTGCCGGTGGCGGTAGCGTACCCGCAGTCGACGGAGGAGGTGGCACGCATCGCACGGATATGCTCTCGGTACCGGGTGCCTCTGATCCCGTACTCGGGAGGGTCGAGCCTGGAGGGCAACTTTGGGGCACCGTTTGGGGGTGTCAGCGTGGACTTTGCGCACATGGACCAGATCGTGTCGTTCAACAAGGCGGACATGGACGTGGTGGTGCAGCCGGGGATCGGATGGCAGGACCTGAACCGGCAGCTGGCGGCGCAGGACAGCGGACTCTTTTTCCCGGTGGACCCGGGGCCGAGTGCCAAGATCGGAGGCATGATCGGGACGAACTGCTCCGGGACGAACGCGGTGCGGTACGGGACGATGAAGGACTGGGTGATCAACCTGACGGTGGTTCTGGCGGACGGGACGGTGGTCAAGACGCGGCGGCGGCCGCGCAAGTCGTCGGCGGGCTACAACCTCAACGGGCTCATTGTCGGGTCGGAGGGGACGCTGGGGCTGGTGACGGAGGCGACGCTGAAGCTGGCGGTGGTGCCGGAGGAGCTGTCGGTGGCGGTGGTGCCGTTCCCGACGATTCGGGACGCGGCGGCGGCGGCGGCCCAGGTGATGCAGACGGGAGTGCCGGTGGCCGCCATGGAGATCATGGACGAGGTGCAGATGCGGGTGGTCAACCTCGGCGGAGCGACGGCGCCGCGGGTGTGGGCCGAGAAGCCGACGCTGTTCTTCAAGTTTGCCGGCAGCGCGGCCAGCGTGCGCGACAACATTGCCACGGTGCAGGCGATTGCGCGCTCGCACAAGGGCGATCACTTTGAGTTTGCGAGCGACGCGCGCGAGCAGCACCTGCTGTGGTCGGCGCGCAAGGAGTCGCTGTGGTCGATGCTGGCGCTGCGCAAGGACGGCGAGGAGGTCTGGAGCACCGACGTGGCCGTGCCCTTTAGCCGTCTGGCCGACATCATCGAGGTCAGCAAGCGCGACATGGACGAGCTCGGCCTCTTTGCCAGCATCCTCGGCCACGTCGGCGACGGCAACTTCCACGAGAGCATCATGTACAGTCCCTCCCGGCCCGGCGAGCGCGCCAAGGTCGAGGCCTGCGTCAAGACCATGGTCAAGCGGGCCCTTGCCATGGAGGGCACCTGCACCGGCGAGCACTCGGTCGGCTGGGGCAAGAAGGACTCGCTGCTGCTCGAGCTGGGTCCCGAGACCATTGCCGTCATGAGGACCCTCAAGGCTGCGCTCGACCCGCACTGGATCATGTGGGTGGCCTCCGTGTATCCCCTCCCAAGTTGTCTTACTCATGCTGACCTCGCAGGAATCCGGGCAAGATCTTTGACCGGTAGATGGAAATGTGAGGATGGAGATGGGAAGATGGAAAAAGGTAAAGACGACGGGACGGGTCAAGGTGACGGGCAAGTGAAGGCGACGGAACAAGTGACGGCGACGGGACATGTGAAAAAGGCTTTTAAAGATGGACTATCCTCAACGCGTCCACGCCAGACGGCGAAAGACTCGTTTCGCACAATAGAGCGATTGTTTTCGTTTGTTTCGATGCTCTCAGCATCTGCTGAGCTGCTCTTCAAAACACCCACACCTGCACGTCCATCGCTCCTGCCTGCACATCGGCCATCGCTCCTTCCTTGATTGAGCTGCGTGCTTGCGTGAAGCGAGTTGACCATTTCCTTACAAGACCAGACACGATTTCCTTTCTTCCTTCATAACTCTATTCATCTCCACCTGCAGGCCATCCACCTCGTCAAACGCCCGCCACCTTGTCATCACCTCCTGACATCTACGTCCTCTCCACCAAACTCTTCCCCCTCCGGATTTTCTCACCATTCACCTCAGCCCCCTTCAGGTTATCCCACCGTCAAAATGGCTTTTTTCTATGGCCAAACCCTCCGCCGAATGCCCCCCAACGCTGTCGTTGAAGCCCCCGGCCTAGAAAGTAGCGGCCGTGCCAACACTGCGTTTCCCGCAGGCTTCGAAGACAAGCCACCTCGGCGGGTGTCCTGGCAAAGTCGCGGGTACACGTCCATGATCGTCCTGCTCCATAAGATCCCACACGATGTCACCACCCTCGACGTCTACAGGTCTCTCGTGCCCCTAGCCGTGCTCTCTATCGACATATTGGAAAACAACAGAGGCGAGCGGACGGGCACTGTTCGCATCCGCTTGGTCCCCCCTCCTTTCGACTTCTGGTACGACCGCACCTGGCTTCTTCGTATCGCCGGGCCGCCCGTAAGGGAAGTGCTTGTCTCTGCCGTTGTTGACACAACTGGATTCCGTGGCGCCGCGGCCGAGCGTATTCAGACTCCGCTCCGGCACTCCGTCCAGCCACAGATAGACCTCAATGTCGGCCTCTTGGGTCAAGGCTTCATGCGTGAGAAGCGCGTTATGATGGTTATGGATGAGATCTACGCCGCCACAGCCGCTGAGCGTAAACCTGCCCAAACCACCGAGATCAGTTTGACCGTCGACTTCGGCCACCGAGAACTGTGCATCTATGTGCATCGTTCCCTCCAAGAGGATCCGACGAGCCGTGCGTCTTCCACCTTTGTGTCCGTCGATTACCGCATCAGAATTCGCTTTGCTTGGATCAAGACCATGTGGCAACAGCGCCTACCTGACGGCAGACTCTTCATTACCACCGTGCTCAGCGCTCCACCGGCATACTGGCGCAAGACCAGGGACCTACCCAAAACTCACGGAGATGACCGCCTCACCTGGAACGGCTCTGACCAATGGGTCCGCATGGCGTATCTGACTGCGAGCCAGCGAGCCGCCCGCGACGCCGCTGTCACGCTGCATGGTCATTTTGCCGCAGGAAGCGCCGTTGATCTCGGCCGCTGGACCACCTTTCGTCTGGGCTTGGACCTAAAGAGTGCGGCTGAGTGGGGGGACGTTGCTCGTTTCCTGAGAGACTACGATATTCGAGTCCTGTACTGCCCCGAGCTCCGCTTCCTGCCTCGCGATGACCGCAGCATGTGGGACTGTCTCGATAGCAGCTCCTTCGGCACTACGGCAGGCGCCACGTCGAGTAATGTGCACCGCATTTCTCGACAGCTCTCCTTTGATGTGGCCTACCAGCTTGAGGTGTGCATTTCGCGTGGAATTCTGCAGGAGAATTGTCTTGATGTGATTTTCCTCGAGAGCTTGGCGGCGCTCTCTCCAGATCGAGCCTGTCGTATGCTTGAATATGTCGCAGAGCGGGGGAAACGCATCTACCACCCACACAACATCTTCCGTGATCCCAGGGCGGCCTCTTATTGGCGCAAGACGCCACACGTGGACACTCTCGACAAGGACCGGGCCGTGTATATTCGGAAAGCCATCGTCACTCCTACGACCATTGTCTTTTCCACGCCTGCCTTGGAGGCCGGCAATCGGGTGCTCCGCCACTACAGGGAGCATCACGATCGCTTCTTGCGCGTTCAGTTCACAGACGAGATGCACATTGGCCGGCTCAGTGGCGGCCCTGACACGAAGCGAACCGATGAGTGTTTCACACGTGCCTTCCGCGCTCTAAAGAACGGCATTCGGGTGGGCGGGCGCCACTTTGTTTTCCTTGCCTTTGGCAACTCGCAGCTGCGCGAAAACGGAGCGTACTTCTTTGCTCCCACCGAACTGATCACCTGCCAGGACATCCGTGACTGGATGGGCGACTTCAGCAGCATCAAGACTGTGGCTAAATACGCCGCCCGTTTGGGCCAGTGTCTCTCGACCACGCGACCGGTCCCGACATTTGGCGTTCCCACGACGGTACAGCACATTCCCGATGTGGAGAATGACCGGTTTTGCTTCACCGATGGTGTTGGCAAGATCTCCAAGTGGTGGGCCCGCGTCATTGCCTCGCACCTGGGTGTGCCCAACGTCCCCTCGGCTTTCCAGTTTCGCATGGGCGGCTCCAAGGGCGTTCTGGTTGTCTGGCCCGATATGCCGCCTGGGCAAGTTGTTCAGGTTCGGCCGTCGCAGGAAAAGTTTCCGACGTTGGGCAACGCCAATGTGCTGGAGATTGTGCGCTGCTCCGAGACAGCGACGGCCACTCTCAACCAGCAGATCATCTTGCTGATGACCTGTCTGGGTATTCCCACATCTGCGCTGCTCGAGCTTCTCAATGCTGAGCTAGCCGGGATTGAAGCTGTCATGAAAGATTCGGGCAAGGCCATTGACCAGCTGACGGTGCGCGTGGACCAGAATCATACGACGCATCAGATGGCGGACATGGTCAAGGCAGGCTTTATGGACTCGGACGAACCATTTGTATGGGCACTGTTGCAGCTATGGCGTTCCTGGACGCTCAAGGCCCTGAAGGAAAAAGCACGTATTACTGTTGAAAAGAGTGCATTTATTCTAGGCTGCGTTGACGAGACAGACTCGCTGCGAGGGTTCACAAACGACGACAAGAAGCCAACACCTGACGAAGACATGCCCGACCAGGAGCCTCCCCGGCTGGCACAGATTTTCCTACAGGTGCCGGACTTGGAAGGTGTCAACGGCGGGCCGGCGGTGCTGTTTCGCAGCGGTGCCGGGCCCAGCGTTGGCCACAGCAAGTACAAGGTGATCACCGGCCTCTGCCTCGTGGGACGGAACCCGTCGCTACACCCCGGCGACCTGCGGATCGTGGAGGCCGTCGATGTACCGGCCTTGCACCACCTTCGCGACGTCGTGGTGTTTCCCCGCCAGGGTGACCGGGATATACCCGGCATGTGTTCAGGCGGCGACCTCGATGGCGACGACTATTTTGTGTTCTGGGACGAGCGCCTTCTCCCACCACGACGGTTCTGGAACTACGAGGCCATGGATTACGAGGCCACACGCGAACCGGAGGTTGACCAAGTGACGCCGCGCCATCTGATAGCTTTTTTCGTGCAGCACATGAAGCACGACACGCTGCCTCGCATTGCCGTTTCGCACCGGGGGTTCGCCGACCAGCTGGACGGCGGCGCCATGCACCAACGTTGCCTGGAGCTGGCCCAGCTGCATTCGCAAGCGGTGGACTATGCCAAGACTGGGATTCCAGCGCTCTTGCCGCACCGCCTCTCTCCCAAGCAGTGGCCACATTGGATGGGCGGGACGTTCAAGTGGACGTACAGGTCGAACACGGCGCTGGGCCAGATCTACGACCGGGTCAAGGTGGACAGCTTCCAGCCGGCGTACGACAAGCCGTTTGATGCGCGCATCCTCGGGCACTATGAGGATCTCGACGTGGGCCTGCTGCGGGGGGCCCGGCGCATCAAGACGCAGTACGACCTTGCGCTGCGGCGAGCGATGGCGCAGAAGGAGATTGAGAGTGAGTTTGAAATGTGGTCGGGCTTCACGATGAGCCGGCCGCGTGTCGGGTCGGACTACAAGGCGGCAGAAGACATTGGACGGCTTTACAAGGTGATCATGAGCCGGTTCCGGCGGGTGTGCGTGCGGGAGGCGGGCGGCACACGCGACATTGCCAAGTTGGGGCCATTTGTGGCAGCCATGTACAAGGTGACGCATGAGGAAGTGCGGATCGCGCTGCACGAGTTTGAGCAATCGCAGGGCCGGGCTCGAAACAGGGGCTCTGGAAGGCCGGGACGAGCGCCGCGGTGGCGGCTGAGCCAGCGAAACGCGCCACTGATCAGCTTCCCCTGGTTATTTGCACAGGAGCTGTCGGCTATCGCCAAGGCGTTTGACATGGCGCAGAGTTCGAGTAGCGGCGGCCAGACCCCTGCGCACGGAGACACAAAAACGGGTGGAGCGCTCAGCACCGCGGAGATGGTGGAGATGGAGTACAGCGTCCAGAACGGGGTGCCGACACATCACGGAGTGCCCCTGGACATCTCGGCGTATCACGAAGGGCACGAAGAGGAAGAGGACGAGGGAGAGGCCAAGGGTCCTGGGGACGACCAATACGAGTACGAGCCCATCTGGACGCTGCCGCCGGGCAAGTCGGAGGGAGATGTGGTCATCGAATTAGCAGCGGCTGTCGACGAAGATGAGAAGGGGGAGGTGGCTGACAGTGGTGCGGCCAGAGATGTGGGCAGCGGAGCCGCCTTTCCCTGGGCTGACATGGACGACGACGTTCTGTCGACGAGTAGCGAGGAGAGCTTGGGCGCGGATAACGGCAAGGCCATGTTGCCGGACGAGGGAGACTTGATGGAAGTGGTTACGGGCGCCGCCACAACAAGCGAAATGAGCTGTCAGGATCGGCAAGAGGACGTTCCAGAGGATGCCAAGGAGCCGGTGGAGAAGCCGGGCGACGGGCTGTCTGTGGAGCTGCCAGGCGAGGACGAGCAGGAGCCCTTTGCACAGTTAGGAAGGCTGTTTGAGATGTCAGATTTCCTGGCCGTCTGAGCTATGCTAAAGACAGAAGGCAAAGCCCTCAACGCATGAGACACGCCTAGCCTCAAAGGATGGCTTTGTTTAGATTCGTGATGTTGGGACCAGGAAGGATGCTTGGGGCAATTTATGGAGGCGCCGTGTTGGAGGTGTTGGTTCATCATGCCGTTGGCGGAATTTGCCGCAAGCTCTGAGGGGGCTTACGGCCAGGCGTAACAAGTAGAACAAGTGGCAGAGAGGCAGCGTGGCCTCTGGCACAAGAGGAACAGCGGCTGGGCTGAGTGAGCTAGCGGGGGCTCAGGCTAGGTAGTGTGGTAGGTATGCGCATGGATGCAGACCGAAAGCGGCAAAGCGCTTGGACCCCCTCGCATGCCGGAAGCTGTGGAGGTGGGATTCGCAGATTACTGATGATGTGCAAATAAAAAAATGGCACGATTTCTACGCCACTAGAGCGCATTGGCCTGGCCCGATGCAGACTGGCGCCGACCAGGGAGAGGGAACAGCATGCATGGCCGATGGAGAAGATGAGGAGCGAGGAGCGAGGAGCGAGAAGCGAGTGTGGCGCGTGGCGTGCAGTGCACAGGCACGGCTAGCGATGTTCCTTGTCGTCGTATCCGTACTCCGTATTACTCGTAATCCTCGTACTCCGTAGTTCATGATTTGTTGGGCAGCAGGCGATCGGCCTGGCCAGGACGGGCGGGCGGACCAGCTGGGATTCGGGGCTGAGAGCAGGAGCGTGCTGGAAGCAATTAGACTACGGGGCTAGCACCGACAGCGTGCTGCTCCACTAGAAGGGGACGTCGTGCCGGGATTCGCAACGGCCGGGCAATAGTTGTGCTTCCCGCCCGACACGAAAGCATTAGGATACTTTGTGGCCGTCGTACTCCGTAGTTGGAGTTGTGGCCGCCAGCGTCGGCCTGTTGTCCAGAATCGGATGGCGACCGTATGTCGTCTGTTGTGCCTGCTTGCCCGTCAGGACGATCTCGCATTGGCTCAAGTCGCACACCCCCGCTCTTTTCCATACGAGTACGGAGTACGGTCGCTCTCTCCACGCCCCCCAGTAATTCCCTCCCTTGCATCATAAAGGGTCATTCATGACAATTGATGGGGAATTCCCCCTCGCAATTCGTGGGACACATGAGCAGTTTTTCCCGTGGTGCCTATTCGTAGAGATCTCCACCAGTAGCCATGCGACCCCCCCCCAGAGGTGCCAAACCCCGGTCGTTGGTTGAGATCTGCTGTAATAGCGGCTAGCGATAGCGATCAAGGATCATCCATCATCGGCGACCGGGAAAAGGGGGGGGGCGAAAGAGGACAGTCGGCCCGGACTTCCTTACCCTTTTTCCTTTTTTTCTTTGGTTTCCTATTTTTCCTTATTTTATTTGCGCATTGCCCAAAGAGAGCGAAAGCAAGCGAGGTTGCAGATCCTTCCCGTTTGGGCAGTGCAGCGATAGGGGAGAGTCTGAGCGTACGGCGTAGTAAAAAAAATACGGATGCATCCACAGCATCCATATTCCAAAGAGGCGATGCAAGAAGTCAGGTTTACGAGAACAATACGTACAAGTACTTGTAGAAACAGGAGGGGAGGGGGGGGGCGTGTGGTGGCGGAATGGACGGGGTGGCAGACAAAAATCGGGCGCGCTGGGCGCGGCAACCTGCTTGGCTCCGGTTCCTTTGGGAGTTGATCCGTACAGGTCCGGAGTAGCTCGTTCATTGGCCGCCAAAGAAAAAACGGGTTGCAACAGACAGCTGCTCTCCAGAGAGAGAGAGAGAGAGAGACAGAGAGAGCGTGTTCGTACTCGTAAAACTAAAAACGACAAACTCCACCGCAAAACTAGATGGCTTTTTGGGGCAAACCCTCGTACGAGGTGGGACGGGCTGGCATTGGCACCGAGGCCCCAAGGGGACAGAAGCACATGTGCGAGTAGCCGACGCGATCGATGCGTTGCGATTCAGGCCGCCTGCCTGGCCAGCCCGCCTCCCAGTTCGGGTACTGGAGCGTCGATCACTGCCTGATTGGGCTAGGGCCACCGTTACCATGGGCGATCACTGGTCGTGCTGGCTGTATGGGTGCCTGGCGGGCGTGGGGCGGGGGCTTCCTTCGGCCGTGGCCTAAAAATGGCAAGGGCGCGAGCGGCGGGCTGAGGGCGCGCGAAGAAGAGAAAGTGGACGGGCTCCTTCGCACAAGGCATATTATTATCTCACGTACGGAGTATTGGGCGAAGAAGGACAAGGGTGGTGACGAATATTGCCATTTTAAATTCGTGTATTAATCATTTTCAATATAATTTTAAAGGAACTGCTCAACCGTAAATATACGAGCATCTTAGTACGAGGACTCATATCGCATAGGGTTGTATCTCGACTCGAACTGGTAAGATAGGTTGCAGAGACAGGCTCGTATTGGCCGCAGTACGGACAGACGATGGCAAACTGCAGACAGCCGATGCTCAGATGGCTTGACCCGACACTCTTCCGTCGGCTCCGTGCTCCGTCCGACAGTCCAAAGCACCAAGGCACCAAAACATCAAAACACACCCCCAAAATAATAATAATCCACGCCAGCCAAAGTAAAAAACCAATATTGGTAAGCCAGCGTCACATGCCAAAGTATCTTACGAGTGACATTACGGGCCATGACAAATGCGGCCGGCAAGAGGGTGTTGGGGCCGAGTGGCAGACCCGACCAGAAGGATGCCCTTTTTTAGCGGGACCCGCCACAGCGCGATGAAGAAAAGACGGCAAAGCGGCAAAGGGGGCAAGGAAACACGAGATGCCGAAGTGGTGATGGACCTGCTTCCTTTGGTATCGCCAAATCGAATTTTTATTTTTACTTGCATTAAAAAAATCCGCCGCACGGGCAGGTGGAGGACACTGGCGATTCTAGGAGCCTTGGCGCCAACACGTCTGGAAAATAGCGGTTGGGGAATGGAAGGAAAAAAAAAGTTATAGCGTTTAGTCCGCTGTGCGGACTACTCGTAGTGCTACAGCTGAGACACCGCCAACGCTCAGCGAGCGAACAGGTATCCTTTTTTTTATAAAAAAAATTACGAGCACCCAAACGCCACCCCGTAGTGCGCTCCCAGCACAATGGGAATCGGCCGCGGGACTGCGCGCGCTGGCAGTCAACGCAGCCATTATCCAGCGGGCTAGCGCGGCGGGCTAGAAAATTCGCAGGAACAATGAGTAACGCGCCCGCCCTCCCTCCTAAAAAGACCTGCACCGACCAGCACCGACCAGCACCGCCAATTCGTCATCGTCTCACCGAAAGACGGCGAACTGCTGTGGAGCCCGATGGCGATCGCGTGGTGCCGTCCCTCCGCCCCCCGGCACAGGTCTCGCTCTCCTTCGTGTTTGCTGGAGACAAGGCCAGACGAACTACGAGTATGTACATATCTGGCTCGTACTCGTATCGCACACGAGGCCCGCCTCGTCCAGAAGCGGCATGTTTCTCCGTGCCCAGACACCGGCCGTGTCTTCAGCGCTCGTCGAGTTCCTTCACCGTCTCTTTATTGGATGCTGCCTGGTACAGTATTCCGTCCTCGTACGAGCACGGAACTCGTCCCGGTCTGCCGACAGGGGGGGGGGGAGGGAAGAGGGGCGCGTCCTCCTTCTCTGCCCCCTGCGGATCGACATGGGACCGCCTAACTCGAATGAACGAATACAAGTACGTCGTACGTAGCACTGCGTGTCCAGCCCATCCCCAGCCCGTCCTGGGCAAGCCCATCTACTGGTACTCCGTACGAGGTAAGATACGAGGGGGGCGAGTCTGTACGCGCGCCTGGCGCATGCGGACGCGGCCGCCTCGTTTTTCTTCCACGGTTCCATTTCTTCTTTTGCAAGACACGAACTCGAACTATTTCGACCGGCACGTTGCCGGTCGCCAGAAGTTCCCTCTTCCTTCTTCTCTCTCCCCCCCCTTTCTTTGTCCCCACCGCCACCGGCCGGACCAAAGAACGTTCGTGCTGGTATGGGCGGCTGCCGCCCGGACAACTCCCTCCCTGCCCAGCCTGTTCCGCTCTCCGCCTTTGTCACCAGCGCCAGGGGGGTCCACAGAAACCCACTTCCCACATGCGTTTGTGCAAGGGTTTGCATGCCGTTGGGTCAACAGGATGCCGTCCGTTCTGGACCGCTCTGGGGGAAAATGTGATGTGTAATGCAAATGATCAGCAGCCGGACGCGGAAAGAAAAAAACGCGCAGCTTTTCTTCCGGGCTCTGGGCAAATGGTTTTCCTGGGAAGCTTGGTTCGAGCGCTTGGGGGTCGTCTTTTCGGAAGAGACAAGAACGCATCTGCCGGGTCCCATCCCCCCCCCTCTTCCCCCCCTCCCGCCCCCTTTTTTTTGGAGCCAATGTACGGAGTACTCATCGTGGGTGCTAGGGCAAAAGTGGCTACGAACGCCCATAGGTAGCAAGTACGAGTACTCGTAGGAAGTCTCCAAAAAGAAAGAAAGCCTCAGGCCAAAACTCGGTCCCCACTTTCGGACGAGTTAACTCGTACTGTCGTACCCGTACGGTCGTGCCTCTGTGCTGTCGGCCGTGACGACCGTTTTGGGCCAAGCAATGCCCGAAGCGAAGGTCGCAAGGAAATGAGGAAAAGCACATGGTTCTTTTTTTTTTCCCTCGTGGCCGGCACGGGCAACCGCTGACAGCATGACGCGTGGCCCCTGTGGGCACGCTGCCGTTGTCAGACAAGATCTGCAGAAGAAGCTTAGTCGAACTGTACCAAGTACAGCGTATTACACACCTTCCGTATCCTGAAAGGCATGCAATGTCGATCGATCGGGCTTTGTGCGTTATGGGTGTGTTGTGCTCCGTCGCTCCCCGTGGTATTTATGGCAGGACATGTCAGGGCATGTCAGGGCATGATGTGGCTCATCGGCTCGGCCACGTCGCGCGCCCTCTTCTGGAATGCTTCGATGGGAGAAGCCGCAAGGGGGCGGGCAGGCGTGCAGCCTCGCTTATTAGGCAGATATGTGTCTGACTCGATGTCTACGACTTGTAATTTTTTATTGGGGTTATCGTATTTTTGGTTTCCCTACGACATACTCCGTATGCCGATCGATGATGGACTTCATGCAGCCGTGCCATCGGGCGCGTGAGTTCCCTGTTTTTTTTGTCGCGTTGCTTTCATTTTCCCGCAGAGGGCGGAAAGAGTGGTAAGAGTCCGTTGCACAGCACAGGGGGGGTCCAGCCGCCTACGAGCGATAGGCACGCGGAATGTGGCAGAGAAGAGAGCGCTAGCGGTCCCAATCCAGAGTCTTCCGTTTTGTGTGTGCCGATCACAGCAACAGGCGAGACGAATCTCATCCAGAGGCGTTAGCGTGGAAGCGTGGGAGTGGAGACCCGTTCCGTTCATTTCACAGGGGCGGCCAGAGGGAGGGCAGGGCCAGAGACAGCGGTAGAGACGGCGAGACAAGGAAGGACCAGTAAGACAGCAAGTCCGCGAGACACAGGGCGTTCAGAGAGGCCACTAGACGGGTCGAGGGAAACCGACACTGGAGCTCTGTGTGAGAGAGAGAGAGGAAAAACCAGAACGCCAGAATGCCAAAACTCCAGAACTCCAGAACTCCAGAACGCGAGAACAGCAGAAAGCCAGAACACGAACACAAAAACGCCAATACGCCAAAACGCCAAAACGCCAAAAATCAAAACGCCAGAACCCCTAGAACCACTACGTCGTAGAACACGACAACGCTAGAACGCCCAGAGCACGAGGCACAAGCAAGTCGAACCTCGGGCTATCGGACGCTCGCCGCTCGCCGCGCGCCCACTCCATGCAGAATGCTTCCCGTTTGGGCGGAGCTGTCTTGGTCTGTGACAACGCCCACAAGATCTCTGGCCGGCTAGGATGCCCCTGGTCCCAAATTGCAGTTCGCCGCCCCGGCCGGCTCCTCCCCCCCACCACGGCGGCCTTCCTCTCTGCGGCCACTGGGACGTGACAGACGCACACAAGAGACACACAGACCACAGGCCGCCTGCCGCCTAAAAGCCAAGTTGCGCACGGTTCTCCCACATGGCTCGCCTTCGTCACTTTCTCCTGGGGGGGCGAGGGAAGAGGGGCCCATCTCCACGATATTAGCCTTTGATTCAGGAATGCCAGGTCCTACGGAAAGTGGCCGTGCCAAGTCTCCTACTTTTTGTACGGAGTAGTGCTGTTCAATAGTGGCGGCAAATTGGGATAGAGACGAAGGGGGAGAAGGGGGGGGGGGGGTTGAAAAACGTGGTTCCTAGGCCTTTTATTGGCGCCTTCTTTGTTCAGCGTTCGTGCCCCCCCCCGTCTGCTGCAGCCGATCCGATAGGGCTAGTCTCGTGGCCTCTGCGCCGATGGTCGCTCTCGACGATTGCTGAGAGGGCCCGCTAAGCTGCTAGCTTACGCGCAGTGGACGCCCAGTCGAGGCATGCGGTCCGGCATGAGGATGGACAGCCTGAACAGCTAGAACGGCTAGAACGGCTAGAACAGCTAGAATAGCCAAACCGGCCAGAAACCCCAGAACAGCAATGAACAGCAGGTACAGCAAGGGCCGGATGCAGCTCGGGACGCACAGCGAGACACGGGGCAGCACGGAGGATGCAGGATTAAGATACAGTACCAAAGGGGGGGGGGGGGGGGTCCATCACACCGGCACGGGCACATCGGCACAGGCGGACGAAGCGCGCCCGGACAATCATGCTCCGTTTCGTTTAGCCACTTTGAGTTTTGGGTTTGGGGCACTTCATTTGGGCCCCCCCCCCCCTTGACCCTCGTTGTTTGTCAACAAAAAAAAAGCCGGCATAAGATCCACTGCCGATCCGGTCGCAGCTGGGGGGCGAGTCTCGCCGCAGAGACACACAGCCCCGGACGCCTTTTGGGTCCCTCCGCCGTCTCAAGTTGAAGCACATTTGCGAGGGCGCGTGTGCATAACAGGTGGAGATGTGGGTGCGCCATGGCGTCCAGGGCGTCTAGAGCATCCAGAGCGTCCAGGACACAGAAAAGTACGAGGGCGGGCTAGTTGGTGGTGGCCAATGGTTGGCTGCCCACTGGCCGTTGCCGGCTCTAGGCCTTTGCACTCGTATTAAGGACGCCTACGAGGACAAGAAGCATTACGAGTACGAGTACAGCGCCGGCTGTGTACTAGTCAGATACTGTGTCAAAGCAGTCCGCGCACGGCTATAACGGCGTGGGCCAGCACGCGCCGCCCCAAGCTTCCAACCCTCCTAAAAAAAACGGGGGGGAGAAGGGCCGGGTTGGAGAAACTTCAGCGGAAAGGCCCCTAACTTGGTTAGCGCCTCGTTGCTGTAAGATCCTCGGGGTCGGGGGGGGGGGGGGGGATAGAGCGCCACCCACTAATATTTTGCTGCACCAGCGTGCCCGGCTCGTTGTCTTGTCTGATTGTGCGTTCATTGTCTTGGGACTGGCGCGTGGCTCGGTGTCAGGTTCCGCTTGTTTCTGTTTCTGTTTCTTTTTGCTTTTACTTTTTTTGCGAGGCGCTCAGGTGCTGGGGCGGGTTGTCGAAAAAAGGGGAATAAAGAAAAGCAAAAGAGTAAAAAAGTTTCTGGCCCGTCAGGCCGTGTGCAAAAAAAAAAAAATGCAAGTGCGTGCAAGTGCGTGCAAGTGCGTTGCAAGTGCGTTGCCAGTGCGGTGTGTGCAGGGCCCCTGTTTGCCGGGTGGGTGTGGGCTTTTCTGGCTTTTCTGGCTCTTCTGGCTCGCCTCTGCCCTCGGCGGCGCGCTGCGACCGTCTGACCCGCGACTCCCCAAGGGGCTCTCCGGTCTGAAGGGGGCGCTGATCAGCACTTGGGTTCCATGGGTCGGACCCACACACAATTTGTGACAGATGGGACTCCGCTGGCCGCCCATCGTCTAGGGGATCAACGGTGTGGATTTTCTGGATGGTCCGTCCTGCCTTCCTTGGGCCCTTGGGGGGGGGGGGTCTGGGCGTTGCTCCCTTGATTCTTCTACGGCGCACCTTAAAAACCCTCCAGAGTGACTCGTCCACGCCCCCCCCCCCCCCCCAATCCACTCCCCAAATAACCCATAACCCATAACCCACAGCCCTCCTCCCCCCATCCCCTGTCGGAGCTAGCAGGCTAGCCTTCCCAGATGGACTTGGCTGCCACCACTCCGGGCTCTGGCTCTGGTCTCTGGCTTGCCCGTCGTGATGCATGCTTATAAGTTCCACCCCCCCCCCAATCCTCTTTTTCACTACTCCCATATTCGTCCATCATCCATCCAGCTGGTTCTTGGTTAATTCGACGCAACGCTAATCTTTCGACATCATCTTTCTCTCGTCCACGACTCGCTACTTGTACTGACAGGATCTGCTCTTGGCTGTTCGTGGTCGTCCTCGCTCTCTCTCGATCTCTCTCGATCTCCTCATCCTCACGCTCTTCACTTTCATCCTCTCTCTTCCTCCAACTCTCTTCCCCACACATCACAATGACGGCCTTACTCTCCCACCCATACTCTGGCCAGACGTCACACTACGGCTATGTCGGCCAGCAACCACAAGGGCCGCCGTCGCCACCGATAGACGACTCGACTCGATGCTCGCTGCCGTCCATCTCCAACCTGCTCGACCTCGCCGACCAGGGCTCGCCTGCCTCGGAGACCCCGCCGCAACAGAACGAATTTCCCTTCAACTGTAAGTTGCTTTTTCCGAGTCTTTCTCGCCCGTCTCCTTCCCTCTCCTCTGACACGTCTAGCACAACCTTCGCGGCCAAGCACGCGGCCCAGCTCATCGCACTATGGCACCATGCGCAGCAGTGCGTTACCGCCGACACCGCCCATGACCTCCGAGGCCTCCTTTGGCTACGACTCGCCCTCGGTCAAGTCGGTCAACCAGCTGCCGCCGGCCGGTGGCTACTACTTTGAGGCCACACCACCACCGCAATCCCAGCAGCAGCATCTTCATCACTACGGCAGCATCAGCAGCTGCAGCAGCCAAGACTCGATGCTGGACCAGCAGGCACTCACATCACACACACAACCCCAGCCGTCGCAACGGCCACGGCCACCACTACGACACGCCTCGCACCCGTCCAGCTCTGCACAGCACCACCTGCCGCCACACCGCAGCCTGCCAATGGTGCAGACGTCGTCGGCATCGTCGTACGGCAGCAGCGCGTCCATGGCTCCCTCGTCTGCATACTATGGCCCCGCCCAGCCGCAGGTCTCGGCGCTGTACTACCAGCGCCCTCTCCCTCAGGTATGTCTTGTCTCTCTGTCCTGGTCCACGGCCCTCATCCTAACATGGCCCCAGACCTATGCACCCCCTTCTGCCCAGGCTTCGCCATGGCAGCACCACCACTACATTTCGCCGGCGGCAGCAGCGGCGTTCCCGCAGTCCCAGGACCGGTACGTCTGCGCGACCTGCAGCAAGGCGTTCTCGCGGCCGAGCTCGCTCCGAATCCACAGCCACTCGCACACAGGCGAGAAGCCGTTCAAGTGTCCACACGCCGGCTGCGGAAAGGCCTTCAGCGTCCGCAGCAACATGAAGCGCCACGAGCGGGGATGCCACAACTACGACGGCAACTAAAAGACACGAAAGGACACGAGAGTCGTATATTTTATTTTCTAGTCTCCCTTGCGGGGGATTCACTTTTCAGTGTTCAGGGCGGAAAGCGGAGGCTACTCTGCCCGCAAAAGAGGGACAAAAAAGCCCCATTTGGGAAAGACCGGCGTCGGGGAGATCGGGCGGCCTTTGTGCTGTCTTTTGGGCTGGTGACTTGTCTTTTTTTTAACATACTATTCTGGGATGATCTTTTCTGTTTGCGCCACGGATCGATATTAGGGAGGGGTATAGTGGGATTGGGCACAGGGTCGGGACAGCCAGCGGACTGCAGTCATATGGGATCGGCGAATCTGTTGCATTTTTAGCACGACTGGGACAATGGAACACTACCGTCTATGACAAGGCGCTCTTTTGATTTGTGCATTTTTTGGTCCATCTGCCGATGTGCGCGCGCTGATTCGTCGGTACGCGAGCCGGGGCAGCGTTGGGGCAGCGTTGGGGCCGCCTGGCGGGCCGGTCGCAGAGCATCCCTTTTCGGACAGAGCGAGTTTGGTCTCGTAAACGTGGCTCCCTAGCGGCGATCCCTGCCCTCTGCGGCTGTGAATGATGTCAGGCGGCGTTTGACCAGGCGCGCGGCGGTGGCCAGGCAAAGGCCCCGACGGGACAAGTGCCGAAAAGATGTGCGGGTGTGTGCGATATATCTTACCCGATTTTTTTTTTAAAAATCACCCGCGGCAATGAGCTTTGTACAGGCGTGGAGGGCCGCGTGCCGCATCTTAGCTCGTACAGAGATGCAGAGGGACGACTGCCGTGTACGACGTACATATTATCGGCGAGGGCCCACGGGGCAGAATTCCTTGTGTCGTGTAGCCTACAAGCTAGGCCAGCCCACGCTAGAGTTTGAAAGCAACACAATGGCTGGTGGGCTCCCCCAAAAGCAAAAAAGCATGACATTTTGCGGGCATACGGATTACGATGTCTATTATTATGACTATCCAACATGCCGCAAGGAGGGAATTCGTGCCGCAGGAGCAAAACAGGATGATGGTCCGCCAGGGCGCCGGGACAACCTGGACCTTGCGTCTGCCGATCGCTGCGAGGGCTGGCAAAAGAAAGAGTGAGGGCGGGGTCGCGTCACGTGGTCGCGTAACCTCTTTTTCTAAAGAAAATGCCTCCTCTTTTTTTCCCCCCATCGGCGACCAGGCACGGTCGGCCGCATGCAGTCTAGACGCAGATCTTGAGATCCTGTTGGTTGGGCAAGGCCGGCTCTCTCGCAAGGCGGGCTCGGCAGAGCCCAGTTCAACACAGCTGGCCGGCGCGCGTACAACACTTTTCGTCATCGGATGTATGCAACCGCCGTTGGCGTGTGCTGTTGGTTTTTGGAGGGGCACGCGGGCTTTCCTGTCGATCTGGCCTCGTCTATTTCTTTTCTTTTTGGAACAGGAAATTTATGTACTTTCCTGCTTTCTTTCCTCTCCCCGAATCCCGTTTTGCTTCATCCACCCCCCTCCCCCCTCCCGCCTCCCCCCCGGCCAGTTCGCGTGAGGCAGGACGTTCAGCCGATGTGTCAAGCACCTGTCCGTGGGCGAACCAGAGGAGCTCCCCCCCCTCTCCGTAACAAAGAGGCCAGCTCAGGATCTGCACGGCGGGCCCCACCGCCGATCACCCTGCTAGACAGTTGGATTGGTTTCAAAAAAAGATGCCAAGGGGAAGTATTGGCAAAACAAACCGCGCATTAGGGCATTGCAAGCGAAGGTGTGTGTACGACGTAGTGAGGTTGGGGAAAGGGCGGAAACACACGCAACACACGCGGAAACGTGCAAATGCAGCCACCCCCGGACAGCCCGGACAGCGCCAGCCTGGGATAGCCCTGGATAGCCCTGGATAGTCCTGAATAGGTCAGGATGGCCCGGCCAGTCCGTCCAGTCGGCCAAGCCGTCACATAATACGGAGTAGCCTGACCGCCAGACCGCCAGACTGCCATGGGAGGGTACCTGTTGCTCACTCCTCCCAAGCAGCGGCTGATAACGGCCATGCCCGTTCGTAGGGCGGTGGCGGTGATGTGTAGTGTCTACGACGATCTCTTGTCGTTGT